>OY855908.1:22824492-23211992 GCA_963693305.1 Meandrina meandrites | reverse complement strand
AAAAGTTGAACTTGGTTTCAACCTCTTCGTGACAAAAAAGTCAGTTATTATTAATACGTATCAACTGTTGAAATTTCGTTTTGCAGTAATTATAATTTCGAATTTTAATAATTGCACTTGGCAAAACATTATATAATGGAACATGATACAAAGTAGTTATCATTACCTTATAATGGCCTGACGTCTTCGGTTTCTCTGTTCCTGATCGATCCTTTCAATCAAACGTTCGTTGTGGTTAGTCTGGGCAGTATGACCACACCGGTACCTGCGATACCCGGACCTATACATTATGACTTTTGGCCAACCGTAGGAGGTTTTGAATTTAATTTAACATTCAGAAACATACGGCATGGTTAAGTTACTTTTTTCTTGTTTTCTTGCTTCTACTTATTTCGGCGGACATAAGAGTCGAATTGGTTATGGTTTCAAATTTTCAAAACAGATAAAATGATGTTTGTCATTCAATAGCGAGAAAATGGATTATATTATTTAGCTTTAATTAGTCACTAACATTCAAGCGAAAGAGCGCGTACGTGTTTTAGCATATATTAGAATTGCGTGATAACATCCACATATATAGCGACCTAAAGAAAGCACCATTTTTTTCTGCAAGGTCGTTTTGCTTTGTTTTTTTTTTACTCTTGCCAACGTTAATTCTGCATTGAACATATACTTTACTTACTTTTGAATTATTGCGTCTTTCCCCTGTCAATGTTTTGGGTCTGTTACCACGAGAACGTCGTCCTATCGGAGAAGTATGGCTCAATATATTCAGAGTGTGAGCCTACCTGAGGTGGAAAAGGCATATAACACGATAAACACTTTCAACGTTTTTACAACGGGGAGTTTTTGTGTTTTACAAACTTTATTAAAAGACAATGATTACAAAATAATGGCCTGCCTCATTACCACCGTATAAACGGTAAACGTGTGTAAAGATGCTTTTTATCCAATACCTTGAAAGGGGGTTTTGTTAGAAACAGTAGCTGCTTAAGCAAGGGCACATCGATTTAATTTGTCAACTAACAACCAATGAGAAGAACGCATTATTTTTTTTTACATATATTCTGGCTGATCTATAGTTTTCGTTAGACTTTCGGTTGTGGCAGAGGAGGTCAGGTAGGATTACTTAAAGAAGGCATTTTTTATTCGTTCAATTTTATCTTTAAATTGTATTTGCAACTAGAAAGCCAAACATATATTCATTTTTTGCAGATTTTAGTTGTTGACACTGCTGATAGGCATCTACTTCTCGACACGAAAATCGACTGGTAGGTTGAATTTAGGGACTGATTCACTATTGCCGACAAATACTTTAAAAACTACCATTTGCTGTTAATTTTTTGTCCTTTCATTTATTGGTGAACATAGCATGCGTCGAGAACTTTGCTAGTAGTATTTCGCTTTGTAGTCATTACAGCCATGCTTTTCTCTTCAAAGCGCTTATTTGGCCAAGAGAATAAAGCGTGCTTTGCCACATTGCTTTTACAAAGAAGGGGTCAAGATTTTTGAAACACAAATTATATGACGACGTTAATTCCAAATGATCATGCGTGTTTTTTTTCTGACGACGAGGCTGTGTATTTCCTGACGCACAAATGCAAGAAGGAATTGCTATATTTTGATATTTTGATTTTGCTAGTTAGGCTGTTTTCGTGATTAAGGCCGCACTTCATTCCTACTAGGGTGTAATAAAACATTTTAGGGTAGTGGTTGACTCGGTAATACTGAGCTCTATTACAATAGCCTTTTTTTCCTTTTTTTACAACAACGTTTCGTAAAATAAGGAAAGCATTAAAATTTTTACATAGGTACGTGGTAAGTTGTGGAACGCTTCGGCTACGTATCGGGAGAGTTTGGTCATCGTGTGTATTTGGCGAAGGTACTTGAGCAGAAACACTCATTGCGCAGTCCAAATATATACGGTCAACAATTTTGTCGCGCGGTGGAATTTTATTTCGTAAAAGTCTCACAAAGTTAATTCTTTTTTGATAATTCTCATGTTTTAAGTTTCGTAATGATCTTGTGATATTTTTGCTTGAAAAATCCAACAGTTTCTACTTTATTTCCGAACTCTCGATGACTAATATCGTACGATATCAGTTCAGTGACTTGATATCCCGTGATAACACAATTGAAAAGTACAGAACGCAATCGGCTGTAAGAAAGTATGCTTCTTTTCTTATTTCGGTCAAAGAAAGCAAAATTGATTCATTTATAGATTGAATGTCTTGATTAGAATATATGAAAACTTTGCGAAAGCAATCACCGTTGTCAAGGATTTGAACAAGTTTTCGCATTCCCCTAGGCTAAAAGAAGGGCGAGGGTCAAAATTGAAAGAACCAATCACATAGCTCGAGATGCCATCAACAACCAATAAAAAGACCACAAGTTGAAAAAAATCGTGCTTTGTTGTTCTTTGTAGAGCAGGCGTCAAGAGTTTTGCAAAACATTTATCAACTACGTTAAATTCAGATAATCACGCGATATGATTTTAAACGGAAACGTCGATTATGTTTCCTAGCGTAAACAAACTTCAACAACTGCTTGTAAAAGTGTATATGGCAAATATTATTTTACTTGCTTGATTGAATCTACGTTGGTTGCTGATGTGAACATCAACAAAAAAATCCGCAATCGCTTTTTCCCCACAGCATTTAAGCCGTCCGAAAACGTGAAATTTCATCCAGTTGGATCAAAAACCGCGCATATTGGGGGACCCGCGGGGAACCAGAACGTGCTCATCAATTCATTTTAATGACATCGGTACGAGTTCAGGGAGAGATTGAAAGGACATTTTTACTGATGAAATGCAATGCCTTCCCCTGATTTCCAAAGCCTGTGTGACAAAAAAACCGGAATTCAATTGTTATTTCATGAAAAGTCAATAAATTTGGTGGATATATATAGCTTAACTCGTTTTGAAATTATGTGACATAATAAATCTTTGGAATACGAAGTTGGAGAAGCCCTCAGTCCTTAGGCCATCTTCCCTTATTAATAGCAGTTTATCCAGACCTATGCATCAACTATATCTCACAATAAAGTAATTTGAAAATCAGGAAGCAATCATAGACCCGGCTCAAACTAGAATTAGGTGTTAAAGGTCAAATGAACCAAAATTTCGACATTCTTTCTTTAGCGATTTTAAAGCAACCAAACGCTAGAAGAACTCATTATTAACTAACCTTAAGAAGAAATTTTGCTTTCTGAGTCTTAAAGCGCGAACTATAGCAAAAAGACTTCACGAAAACGTTTCCAAAATGACCGTGCACTGGAATGGAAGGAATGGATCGAGCTTTGAATTTTGTGACGTAATAGTTTTATTTCACGGCTTTGCGATCGAAGAGACGATCGTCGTTTAAAGAGCGAATAATGTAAAGTTTGAGAGTTTGAGTCAGTCTAAGTAATTCAAGTAATTCTGAAAGAATGGTTGTTATATTTTTTACTACATTGTAATCCAGTTTCAAAGATTTATAATTATCAAAGCACTGAGTAAAATTGTAAGCATTGTACGATATAGGAGGTTTTCAAACACTGGATGGCGTATAAAAATCATCAGTCTGCAAGCTTGGTATAGAACAATTAGTTTTGTTATATATCCCAATCTAAATGCAGTTTTTTGGGATTTGCACGTAATTCTTATCAGGACGTGTTCTTCTTGCAACCCGGATCGGTATGCAGCGCGAAGTTATCGTAGGATGTGGCCAAAAATTCACTGTTTCTTTTCTGTACTCGAGAGTCACACAAAACACAAAAATAAATTTGTACACAAAAATTTAACTTGAATGAAAGGGTATTTCTCAATGCAAATTCGAAACTGCAAAGCATCACGTAGGGTAAAACTTTCAATGAATAAATTCGTGTCGTTTTCAGCTGAAGGAAAATTCAGTGTTGAAATAAATACTGAGCGTTTACACACTGTCCCCGCGGACACTGTGAGTTCTGTTTGTATTAGCTGTTTTTTGGTCCATATTTATTTAGCCGGTACATGTTATTTAGTGCTAGAAATTTATGGTTGTAAACCCAACATAAATACAACCTTTGAAGCATAATTTTATACGCGTCAAAAAGCTCGTGCACGTGCATGGAAGCAAATTATTTGGTGAGGATATTGAACTAACGAATTCAAATTCTAACGCTTGATCATGACCAGCCAAACCAACAAAGTAAAAGTGCTAATAATCATAACAAATACTCTATCTAGCTCTAGATAGAATAAGAAAGGTGAAAATGCATACCTCTAACTTCCTTCGTTTAGCAAAAGCCGAACGGACAGTGGGGTCTTTGTGCTTCGGAAGACATTCTTCCCAGTGATTTCTTTTCCGAAAAAAAAAAGTCCGCGGCACAGCATCCTCTTTGAGGTGGAGTCTTAGTGGCTTGAAATCAGAACCCAGAAACCTACGTATTGCCAGATTTTCTCTGAAGTAGTCTTCGGTAAAATGAACCGCACAAATGCGAGAGTTCTTTACTGGCTGAATCTCTCTTCTTTTCATTTTCAAAAGCCATTGTTTCCTGAGCTTTGGATTTGCTGGAAAATTAAACGTACTTACTTTCGACTTAGAATAATTTAAGCAGTTTAGTGCTGCACAAAACACCATGATGTTCCACTCTTGTGAGCTTCATCACTAAAAGACTTTGAATTTGCCGCAATTTCACAGCGCACCAATACTGACATCACAGTTTTATGTTCCGAAAATTTCCCGACAGTTTTCCCGAGCGCTCTACGATTATGAAGGCCAAAACTAAGCATTTTTCAACTTGAAATTTCTCTGTTTTACAAAGTCCAATTCCTTTGAAACTTCAGAATATGTTTATTTGGTTTTTAATCAACAAATTGGCCTAAAAAAAGAAAATTCGAAATTTTGGTTCATTTGACCTTGAAAGTTGACTTCAACTACACCTAAACTAACTAATAAGAAGAATACTCTTTATTAGCCGCCTAATCTTCAGTTGAATGTTTATAATTTCTTGTTAGTCAAAGGCCATTGCAAACAGCATTCACAATCACCCTTCTGTTAGAAGCTGCAAAAATCTTTGAACCTTCATCACATTAATAATAACAATTATAAAAAACAATATATAACTATAATTAAAATCTTCCCAAAATCCTTTGCAGCTGAAAAATCGTCAATGCCAAATAACTTGGCCAGTTTGAAGCCAGCAGGAGTACAACGTCGTATAGAAATAACTCTTAACAATAACCAATTCTTGTATAAGACGTAGGGCGTTGACGTCATTAGTCACGTGACATTGCTCTGAAGTTCGTTTTTGCTCACTGTGACAAAAATAGTTTGTTACTGAAAAAGCAGTCATTGCAGTTTGAAGCATATTGGTGTGAGGCATTCCAGAGTGCCCGGGTACCAAACTTGAATTTGTCTGCTTGGAGCTTGAATTGCTTCTTTTACAAGCAATGCAAAACAAAATGAAAAACAACTAAATCCGTATAGATCTTTACAAGTGATGCACGTTCGACTTCGACGATTTAATTCGTCACTTGTTAAATAAAAGCATCTACTAACTATGTATTAAGGGAGCTATGTACAATTTTCAAAAAGTGGGAGTCTGGGTGCAAGTGCGTATCTGGCGTTGCATTAAATGTGAGGAACAAATTACATGTTGGTACATATTTATATGTTAAGTACATTTTTATCACTTTTATTGTTATGACGTCATCGGTCACGTGACCAGAACGGACCACATTTTTAAATTCACTTGAAAACTTTACTAGGATCTCACTCTTAAAATTTTTTTAAGGGAAGCTGTAGATTTTAAATAGTGTTTTTATAAATGGTCATTATTACTTTTTCCTAAAAACGTACGACAGTACAAAATACAATTGAAAAGTTTGTTGGCTTCCTACTCAACGACCATTTGCGGTAGGAATAAAAGAAAATTTTGCCAAAGGCAGGAGTGCATGCTCTTTCTGATGGCGTTGTCAGTTTCTTCTCGTTTCAATTGCTTTGGCGAGGTTGGATTTAATTTCTTTCAGACGAAAGGAGTGGGCCTGGGGAGAAGTTAAGAGACGGTCTCTGTAATAGCGGTCTGGTCGATCTGGCTTGAAAAATAGATTTCGCTTATTTCTTACTAAAACCACAATCCGCTTGACCAGATCCTTTATTTTTCCGGAGTTTTTAAGGACTCGCTCGTAACGACCAATGTCAGGGCTTAATTTACCACAACTTTCAAGATGAATTAAACAAAAACGAATACCTTCTGTACCAAACAAACACGACAGCCAGTTATATTATGTCTTTCTGATTTATCACACCGACTTTCATGAACATTGAGTTCGAATCAAGCCAACAGCAAGACATTAACGACACCCCTATCACACACATTGATGAAAAACGCGAAAACGGATCGGATTCAAACTTTATTTTTGAAAAAGTGAGGCGGTCTATTTGAATTAAACCAACGCAGTCGAAAAGTAGATACAAAAGACAATGTCACTACAAAAAGAAAACTTGCGGTATCGTCTAGTTGAAATATTTATAGCTGTGCAAACTTGCCGAATTTCGACGATCTTCATGTTTGCCGCCATTTTGAGGTACTCGTCAGGACGAGGTGTTTCATCAACTTGCCTCAGAGATGCATCTAAAACCATCAGAAATAAAGAAAAAGTCAATATAAATGCCTTACAGTTCAAATGAAGGAGTTAAAATCGTGTTTATAAACGGAAACTCGACCTACATTTCAACCATTTCTGGAGATCTAAGATAGGTCATCACTGTTCGAATTTCACTCGATGATTCCACAAGAAATTACAATATTTGACACGCAAACTTTGACCCGATGAAGCATATGAATAAGGTTAAGGTAGTAACGTCGTGCTTTCCCTTCCTTCCTGGCACAAAGCGAAGATTTTCCATTGCAAAACGTTGAACGTCGAACAACAACCGAAGAACCGGCCTCGTGGTCACTACTTCATGTATGAGACACTGTACGGTACAATACGAATACCCCATACATGAAGTATGTACCGATAGATAAACACGACCGGTTCGTTTCCTTCTTCGCCGATGTTCGACGTTTTGTCATAGAAACAACTTCGCTGTATGCATGGAAGAAAGGGAAATTACGAGGTAACTTCTTTTACCTGATTCAAACGCTACATCGAGTCGAAGTTTGCGTGCCAGATACTGTTATGTCTTGTGGAATCATCGAATGAAGTTCGAACAATGATAACCTGTCTTAGATCTCCAGAAATGGTTGAAATGTAGGTCGAGTTTCCGTCTTTTTAAACACGATTTTAACTCTTTTATTTGAACTGTAATGCATTTATATTGACTTTTTCTTTATTGCTGATGGTTTTAGATACGCCTGCTAGGCAAGTTGATGAAATGCCTCGTCCTGACGAGTACCTCAAAATGGCGGCAAACATGAAGATCGTCGAAATTCGGCAAGTTTGCACAGCTATAAATATTTCAATTAGACGATACCGCAAGGTTTCTTTCTGTAGTGACATTCTCGTCTGTATCTACTTTTCGGCTGCGTTGGTTTAATTCAAATAGACCGCCTCACTTATTAAAAAATAAAGTTTTAATCCGATCTGTTTTCGCGTGTTTTATCAAAGTGTGTGATAGGAGTGTCGTTAATGTCTTGCTGTTGGCTTGATTCGAACTCAATGTTCATAAAAGTCGGTGTGATAAATCTGAAAGACATGATATAACTGGCTGTGGTGTTTGTTTGGTACAGAAAGTATTCGTTTTTGTTTAATTCATCTTGAAAGTTGTGGTAAATTTAAGCCCTGACATTGGTCGCTACGAGGGCTCGTTCGGGTGAACCGAAAATCCTTGAAAACTCGAAAAAAAAAATGATCTGGTCAAGCGGATTGTGGTTTTAGTATAAGTACATGAAAGTCTTGCAACGCACAAGAAATAAGCGAAATCTATTTTTCAAGCCAGATCGACCAGACCGCTATTACAGAGACCGTCTCTTAAGTAGCTGCCCCTTCCCTCCCCCTGCTGGGGGTCTCCCCAGCATTTTCAAAATGGCGACAAGAAAAGGGAATCTAATGGAGTGATTTTGAGATATAGAGGACAGTTTTTTCGATTTTTTTCCTTCTTGACGCGATCAAAACGAGTCCCCAAACGTAGGGTACACCTCCTTTATTTGTATTCCCGATGAAGAAGAATATGGAATGGGTACAAACGTGCGAAAACGTGGATAACAGAAACTTACAGTGACTTGAGGTAAGCGTTTCTCATTGTACAATGACTTTTTTTAGACTGGTTAAAGCTTATGTGTTCGACGTTTATCATGTTTATCAACTCAGCTTACTTGAATTAAAGCCGAGCTCGGCGTAAAAAAATTGATAGTTTGAACGAGGCGATAATATTAAATGGCAGTGATTTCGTCGAGACATGTAGCTGTTATTTATGTTTGTCATCTGAATTTTAAGCTACTGTACTTCAAATTAATAAGAATCGCATCCTTTCATTATTTATACGTGAGAAAATGTTCCTCAAAATATTGACCAAGTGGCCATTTAAGGCCGCAAAGAAAAATTACGTCAGAGAAATTTGAAATTACTGTATTTGATGTGATACCTTTGAAATTGGAAGAAACATTTCAGCTCAGTGTGATCTCTTTTTTTAAGTTAGACTAGAGACTACTTGCAGTCAACCTGGTAGCTAATCTAGACTTCAATTAAACAGTGCTACTCACGTTTTGGAACGCCTCTTTGGGCAGTTAATAAATGAGACCATTTCTTAACTTAAAATTTGTTCTTCTCATGATGTTTTATTGTATTGGTAAAGATAGATTTACGTTTCGTTTGCATTTTGTGGTCTACAAGTAATTTTTGGGACTAATAGAATACCTAATGTTTTGACTGGATTTACAGAATTCAGAACTGAGGACATTCTGGATTACTTTTGAGTTAAACTATGGATTATAACAAGTTCAGGTAGTTGTTAATCTCTTAGTTTTGCACATAGTTATGTGACAGTCAATTCTAGCAATTCCCATCCTTCTCTGTACACACATTTATTACCTGAGGCAGTTAAGATCTGCTTTTTGACCAGACATTTGTCTACTTTATAAAAAAATCAGTTTGACATTTTTTTTAAGGCCTGTATTTTCAGTTGTTGAATGACCTTCAGTAGCATTTTGAAGAAGCAATATGAAAATTTGTGAGGCCTTAAACTTAAGCAAGCCAGAAAACCCTAATCCCAATACAAAGCTAACTGCAAGCAACATGATGTACCGTTTGGCTAACCGGAGTACTATGTACAGATAGGCTAACCGGAATCTTATGTAGGCTAACTGGAATGGCTTGCATGGCTCGCATCTTTCATGACGCATAAGTGCCATGCAAGCCAGAAATACCTAACTCCAATAATTAGCATAACCTCAAGCCACCTCAGCTAACTATACTCAGGCTAACTGGAGTACTGCTTAGGCTAACCAGGGAGCTTTTTAGGCTAACCAATGTGCTATTTATATATAGTGGGAGTTTGATCGTAGCACGAGTCAAGTTCGAGCCCGAGGCAAGTTCGAGTCACGAGTCAAGTTCGAGTCAATTTTGTTTTTACATTTTTTTTTTTCAAAAATACCGTTTAACTGCACTGTAAATATTATCATCAGAAATGTCAGATAGGTAAAATAAACATCAGTCATCAGTAGTTTGGTTTCCAACCGGAGACAGTTTCCAACTGGAGACGGATAGTTTCGCGCCATTTTTAGATTTCGAGCACACAGCTGCTCACCCCTAGAGTTGCCAGATCACTCGTGTGACAGATCATGGCTTCGAAAGGTAAGCAATATTTTCCCTGTCGAATCCACCGTTTGCATTAATTCGCGACGTCAGAAATCAAAACACTCATTCCCCGAGAACAGTGGCTTGTAATCGAGTCCATCACAGAAGTGAACTGGCGATAAATAAATTTTATTCCGCGGCCAAAACTCCTTAAACTGTTTTGTACGGGCGCAGATTAAGGTGACTCGATCGAAATAAATTACGGGCTGTATGCCTGTCTAAAAACTATAATAACTTCGCCATTTTTGACTCGATTTCCTTGAAACTTTCGCATTTTACACAACATTTATCGAGGAATAATATGCATGTCAATCTGTGGATGTAATATTCGATAGTTTTGCGTGATGTTACTTTTATTGAGCACTACTTTTTGGATAAAATTGTCATTTACAGATAACTGAGCGCTAAGATTTCGTTAAAATTTCTGCAATTAGCTCGTAATAACATCTTGCCATGACTGTTCAAGTTTCCGCAAAATCGTCGGAACAGAAACCCCGGTACAATCTGGACATCAAAATATTAACTTCGAGCGAACTTCGAGGCCTGGAACGCTCCGGCGCTTCCAGATTTCACCTAAAAGCAAAATAATCAAAGCAAAAGTAGGTTCAATGTATCAGTTTTGTTAGCTCCAAATCGCATTCGGCTATTTGCAACGATGAAAAAGTTTGAGCTAATATAATAAACTCACCTTTTGCGTCAAAATGTAGCGAAGTCGCCAAATTTACGTTTTTCTGAATTATATGAAAACTAACCGGACGAATCGAATAAAACTACCGGAACAGTAAAATGAACATCTTACATGCACTTTGCGCTATTTTATGTTTCTGGAGCTGTCTTGATTTGGATGAAATATATTTTTAAAGTGAAGCACTGCTTCAAGTCTCTTGTGAACACGGCCTTGTTGTTATTTAGATTCTACAGCTGACGCTATGCAAATTTTTTGGATTTCATGAGAATTTAAAGAATTTACACGTGGGCTAGGGGGGTGCATTGACAGTGCTCAGTCGGTACATGTTCTAATCTCTGAGCCTAATAAGCATATTCGGATTTGCTAGCATAACTAAGGCTTTCCTGGTTTAGCAACATCAAATCATGATCATGATACTGATGCTCTGTGTCACTGACAGGACATTGGAAAAAATTTAATAAGAAATTATGATGTTTACACTATTTTGTCTGTTATTGCACTTGATTGCTTGTTTAGAGTTGAACGTTGCGCACTACAACCTTATGCAATAGTCCTACGTGGATGTCAAAGCGCTTTATGTTTGTTGCTCTTGTCAAACGGGCCTCAGCGAGCTCCTCTATGGATTATCGCGAGGTCTTCAGTTTTTTATCGACGTCAACAAAAACATTAAACTCCCGAATTTAAATTTAGTGCAGACTCTAGTAAAAATATCCACGTATGCTCTGCCATTCGTCTATGGCCGACGCCGCGTTCCGTTTTCCATTTCTCCAGATTAGTGTGGACGGTGAAAATATTGATAACGATACGAAAACGATAGAGTGAACAGAAAATATTTTATCCGATTTGTCCGCATTAGTGCGGGACGGGGCTGAGAAGAAAATGTGCAGCTTTTATGTTTTCCCGACTTTGGTATCACCTCTTTTCAAGTTTCACGTGGCATAATATTAGAGAGGTTAAGCAGGACGTTTACGGCAAACGGCAAACGGCAAAAATAATTCTGATTTTGGTCACTTTTCTTTAGCACTTAAATAAAGCCAGTCGAAAAATAGGAAAAAATCCCTTAATCACAGTAAATGCAAACAATTTCCCTAAATTGTACAAACGGCTAAAATCAGACACCAGAAGTTCGATTTTTGCCGTTTGCCGTTTGCCGTAAACGTCATGCTTAACCTCTCTATTATAGACACCTCAGAGATTAGAACATGTACCGACTGAGCACTGTCAATGCACCCCCCTAGCCCACGTGTAAATTCTTTAAATTCTCATGAAATCCAAAAAATTTGCATAGCGTCAGCTGTAGAATCTAAATAACAACAAGGCCGTGTTCACAAGAGACTTGAAGCAGTGCTTCACTTTAAAAATATATTTCATCCAAATCAAGGCAGCTCCAGAAACATAAAATAGCGCAAAGTGCATGTAAGATGTTCATTTTACTGTTCCGGTAGTTTTATTCGATTCGTCCGGTTAGTTTTCATATAATTCAGAAAAACGTAAATTTGGCGACTTCGCTACATTTTGACGCAAAAGGTGAGTTTATTATATTAGCTCAAACTTTTTCATCGTTGCAAATAGCCGAATGCGATTTGGAGCTAACAAAACTGATACATTGAACCTACTTTTGCTTTGATTATTTTGCTTTTAGGTGAAATCTGGAAGCGCCGGAGCGTTCCAAGCCTCGAAGTTCGCTCGAAGTTAATATTTTGATGTCCAGATTGTACCGGGGTTTCTGTTCCGACGATTTTGCGGAAACTTGAACAGTCATGGCAAGATGTTATTACGAGCTAATTGCAGAAATTTTAACGAAATCTTAGCGCTCAGTTATCTGTAAATGACAATTTTATCCAAAAAGTAGTGCTCAATAAAAGTAACATCACGCAAAACTATCGAATATTACATCCACATATTGACATGCATATTATTCCTCGATAAATGTTGTGTAAAATGCGAACGTTTCAAGGAAATCGAGTCAAAAATGGCGAAGTTATTATAGTTTTTAGACAGGCATACAGCCCGTAATTTATTTCGATCGAGTCACCTTTAAGGGTTTCGTCTCACTTAACTGTCGGAATAAACGCCATAAAAATAAACCCTGATGATGACAACAAGTCGAAAACGTTGGGTTTCTTTTTAAATTTTATAACTTTTTAGCCTTGTAAATAATAATTATAAAAATAAAACGTACAGAACTTTTATGTTTAGCGAGCAGTAAAACGTATCGCGACATTCACTCTGGCACTCTGGCTTTGTATAAAATCATTCATTTTTTGTTAAAATCTGTGTAAACCGTTTAGTTTCATTCGGTTTCCAAACACGAAAGCCTTGAAACTGAAGGTAAATTCTCGAAAAAATCTTTAAAATTTCTCTGCTGTGTAATAAAGTGGAGTTTGACCAAGATTACGTCAGGTTTCTGTCGGCATAAATTTAAACTACATGATCGCTCGTGCATAGCCGTCATTTTAAACTTTGATTGCAGGACATCTTACCTGAACGTTTCCGCGGGTGTTTTCATTTCTGAAGTCGGGTATCAATGCAAACGGTGGAAAACGCTCTATGGATTTATGAATGACGCCGAGAATTACTGTTTTACAGGTAAACAACATTTCCTCTACCAATTTGGCTGTAAAGAGAATGGGCTAGAATTGTTTATTTCTTCTAATGGCATCCCTGTGGATGCAACCAGATGGCGCTCTAGCCGCGAAATGCTGAAATGTTTGTACTTCCACGTAGACTTTCCCGTTATGTTGAAATTGAACCTCTGTCAAAGTTGTGTGTAATTAATGCAGGTAAGAATCTGTGTGGAAATTTATATTAATGCATGCCGAGGAATGTTTGCTTCTTTGAAAAGCAGCTGCGATCCAAATTTATGCAGTACAGGTGTAACTGAACTGTCGTAATCGGCAGTGAAAAAAAAAAAACCAGTCAAATCCTACTGTTTTTGTACCTCTGGTGCATTATGTTTACAGCAATTAAAAACAAAACCACCAAAAACATAAAACATGACTCGGGCTCGAACCTGACTCGTGCTACGATGAAACTCTATATAGTGGAATGGGTCTCATGACTTGTTAGCTCGCACTTTGTCAAGACCCAAGTTTGCAGGCATTTGCTTATGAAAGTAAGCTGCAGATTGATCTGATTGATACACACTAATCTATTTTCACATTTACCGTCAAGATTCGATTTAGCGCCCGGGGCGCTTACGGTATTTACTATTGGCACCTCAAGGGATGGCGCTTATTCGAGACAGGGCGCTTATTTAAATTTTTTAGAAACTTCCAAATGCTCAAAACAAAACTTTAATAAATATTGAAATGACTAACAATAACAGAAACTGTAACGGAAACAAAATGTTGGAAGTTCAGTTACTTTTAAAAGAATTGTTCATTTTACGGTTTGGTGATCTATGTTAACGAAAAATAACAGAAACCGCAACAGTAACAAGCCACGTTTGACACGTACTCTGAAGGCAGTGTAATTATATTAGAATAGGGGTGCTTATAAGAATTGGGGTGGGGTAAGTATTAAAACAGGGGCACTAGTAGAACAGGGGCGCTTATAAGAATGAGGCGCTTATTGGAATAGGGGCGCTTATTGACAAAAACACATTCGAAGGGGGGCGCTTATTGGAAGGAGGACGCTAAATCGAATCATTACGGTACCTGTTTTCTATGGGATATATAATTATATCTTGTTTTTACCGGTTTCACTTGTAATAATAATAATAATAATAATAATAGTAGTAATAATAATAATGAAAATGGTAAAAAGCGCTCATATGCAAAGAGAGTTATGGAAATTGAGCAAGGGACATTCACTCCGCTTCTATTCTCAACTACAGGAGGAATGGCAGAAGAATGCAGACGATACCACTGCAGACTAGCACAACTTTTGGCAATGAAGAAAGGGGAACACTACTCCACGACTGTCGCTTGGGTCAGGACAAAAGTCTCCTTTGCAATTTTAAGATCAGCGATTCTGTGCCTCAGAGGCTCACGAACTATCAGAAGAAGGAACAATCTTAACATTAATGACATTGGCATGGAAATAGATAAAGGTCGAGCACGGATGCAATAGTTATAGCGAGAATAATATGTATAGAATTTTTACAGCTTTTCTTTTCTTTTATATTCACTATTTGTAAAATTTTGGTTTTTAAATATTTTTTAAAGACGAAAATGAAAATCAGATTTTTTACGAACAGAAATATGCAAGTAAGTTTATATTTTGTAAATAGTTCACCTCAGTTTGTAATATTTTAACTTGTGTACATAGAAGCTTAGAGCGTGTAAAAGCTTTCAGAGAGTTATTATGTAGGTAGGCTATTGAAATTTTTACTGACATTATTTCATGGGAAGAACTTAAGGAAAACAAAATTTGTATATATATATATTTAACCACATACACCTAAGATTCAAGTTTGTATGAAAAATGCTCAATAAAGTTTTGTATTATTATTGTTTAAAAAAAAAAAATATATTTATAAACTATACCTAAAAGCTCGTGACTATCCAACGTTGCCCGCTTTTGGTTGGCATAAATTTTAAATTATTTACCGGCAGACTGGTTAGAACATTTCTTGAGGACGGGAAACCACAATAAACGGCAAACGTTTATATCAATGGGAACTCTTCTAGCTTTGTTTAACTCAGTTTCAGCAGCGACCAGGCTAGTTTTTTTTTTTATCAGTAAACCTATTTTATCTGGAAAAGCAAGTTTTGATTCCATATCTTTCCCCCTCGTTCTTTTCTAAAGATTTTAAAATTTTCAGTTACAGAATAATAAAAATGCTGCCATTACTGAAACATTCGCTACTTGTAAATAAAGCTTTTAAGAAATCATGTTCAATTGTTTTGTGTGAAGCTTGATATCAATAAAGTCTTAAGCAAACGCACTGCTTACCTAAGGTAACTAGTGGTCACTACATTTTTTATCTTTTAGCCTCAGACGTTTGAAAGCAATGATATCATTAACCTGTATCTACAGTATTCTTATTTGGAGCGTGACTGTGGCTTCTGGTAAGCATATCATATTTTGTAACATAAACGCAGCAATATTTCACAACTTCAACTTAAACATGATATGCTATCAATTAAATTAATGCATCTTAATAACCCAGAGTTACTCTCGAATTGGAGAAACCCTCAAGTAATATTCTGCTAGGGTAGAAAGTAACAAATTAGGGAAGGAGGTTAGTAAATATCAGCTAGACATGAACTAAAGATGAATTAGTTAAAAAGACAAATATATAACAATCTTGTACCCCCATGAATGCCACTTTCTTTAAATAAAGTATATTATTGTTAAACGTTAATTCTTTCCCAAAGTCATTAGTGACTGTCCACCTGGAAAAAAGACAGATGATGCTCAAGGCCGCTGTTGTGTTTTTCCTTTCGTGTATGGAGGGGTGTCTTACGATTCCTGCACCAAAGTCGCTCATCATCGGTTGTGGTGTTCGTTTGATGCTGTCCACGTTGGACAATGGGCTAACTGCGGTGAGCTAAGTTCATACTGATTTATGATTTACACCGTGTGACTTCATTTAATTGTGGATTTACATTAAGAAAGTGTTCTTGTAAACCACTGGTATCTACCTGTTTAAGATATAATCATGCAAATTTAATCCAAAGAGATTTTGTCATCAAACACATAAATTATTCGTTCTTCTTTATTTTTCAGTACGGCATTTTATAAGAACTGATAAGTTTATTTAGTGAACTATATGTGACAAAAGTGAACTGGCGACCTTTCCTTTACTTCATCTCACAGTAAATTCGTGTACAAACAACCCTTGCCAAAATGGAGGAACATGTACAGTAACTGAAGATGACAGTTACAGTTGTCAATGTGCAGAGGGATTTTATGGGGACAGCTGTCAAAAAGGTACATAGCAAGAGTCAGTAGTTGCAAACAAATGTATATTCGAAGGTTAGTTTGAAACCACACATTTTAATTAGACTGCTATTAAACTATTGAAGACATTTAAGCCTGTGCTTCAAAAAAACTTGACGTCTTTACTTAACCTGGAGTACACTTTATGGTCTGTGATAATAATTATGTAAATTGTCTTTAATTTCATTATTTTTATTGGAACAAAATATTTTTGTCACAAGCCCTAGCATGGTTTTAAAACTTACATGTAATAAAGTGGCAGTATTCACGTGCAGCCTAATTGGGTTCTGGGATGCCCATATTACATAATCACTTACTTATCCTCATCAGGCCCGTGAGAACTCTTGAGGCCGGCTTCATATTACATAAATAGCTTTAAATATCACTAACGTATATTCAGGTTTAAACTGGCAACATGTGGGAATCAATTGTGACAATTTTATTACATTAACACAATGTGTATTTTTGAGTTCATTTTCAAGTTGACTAAGAGGAATGTCATTGCAAAGTCTTCAAGTCACTTGTAAATAGAAACAAAACAAACAAAAACTATTTATAATAATTGCTACCTTTCCAACATGCAGACTGTATATTAAAATTAAATGGCCTTTTTCAGTGTGTGAAAGAAAACCCTGACTGCTTTCATGTTTGGATATTGGATCCAATAATTTTTGATACTTGCTAGATAGAAAAATGACATTTATGGATTTTTTACTTTGTTGTTGTTTCCAGCGAAACACAGTCTTTGGATAAGCATAATATATAGATTTAGGCAGGCCTAAATGCGGAGCTCCCATTTTTTAATTTTATTACTAAATAGGTAGCCACACTATATATCTCTAAGCTTATACAGTAGCCCATATAGGTACAGAATAAATTTTAATCACTTATGGTTAAGAACCTCTCATGGTTTTGTTGACGAAAGCGACGTCAATATATTTCGTGGTCCCATCTGAATTTTCTTTCCTGTGACAGCCTGTCACTGATAGGTTCTAAAATTGAATTTGACGAGTGCATTTTATTGGGTTCCTCACATGTGTTGAAGGTAGTTTAAGGACCACTGAGGCTTCTAGGTCTTTTCATAATTTGAACGTTTTATTCCTCGAAAGTCACTGAAGAATTACATCGCAAGGTTTAGCACGGAGCACGAGGGTTTTTTCTTTTGTCCATGAGGCTTTGCGTGCCGAACATACGTCACGCTGTAACGCTAGATAATGTCACGCTTAAAGTTCTAACATCCTCCCCTCTGTTGACCTGTCGAGCGACACTCAAACTTAACTGTAAGACTGGTCAACACTATAACAACAACAAACTAGACAATAATTGTCCAATGTTCATTTGTCCACAACTTAGATTAACTCTTCGATCCATGCCCTTCTCCTGTTCTCTGCGTCCACAGCAGCCTGCCTTCTCGGATTTCTTCTTGGTTGATGAACCACAGGGTTTGGTTCTGGACCCGTATGGACTCCTACAGGAACACACTCGTCTCCACCACGAATCTCCAAGGGGTACAGACGCTGGATCGGGCGCCTCAAAACACTACACCTTCTACCTTCGGACCTCACCCTTATGGTTGCACCTCTCACCAGCCCATCTGCTCCAGTCACTAAGCCTTCCACTCGTGCTAATTTCCAGAAACCTCTCGGCAGATCCTCATCGTGTACTACAACTATGTCTCCAACAGCTACAGGTGTTGGTACAGTGTCCTTAGCAGAGTGACGGTGTGAATCCCTGAGGTTTACCAAATATTCTTCTCTCCATCTACGCCAGAAGTGGTTCATTACGTTACTGAGATGATTCATTCTCTTGCTCAGTTCAGTCGATGGCAGCTCAAAATCGGGATCTGTCAGATCTCCAGTACAAGTATCAGGCAAACTCATCAGTCTCCTGCCACGAAGTAAATGTGACGGTGTTAGTGGCTCTTCAACATCCGCAGAGGTAACATAGGACAATGGCCTTGCATTGAGTATCATCTCCGTTTCGGTGGTGACAGTCAACAACTCCTCATATGTGAGCTTAGCACCTCCAATTGTTTTCTTTAGACAACGTTTCACTGATCTAACCATCCTTTCGAACAGACCACCCCACCATGGGGCCTTTTCCAGGTTAAAGATCCACTGGACCCTTTTCTCTGCGAGGTACTGTTTCACTCCTGGATTCTTCATAACTTCTGCTATCTTCTTAGAGGCACCCTGAAAGGTACTCCCATTGTCCGAAACTATCTTTGATGGTAGACCTCTCCTTGCTGAAAATCTACGAAAGCTTCGGAGGAAGGCTTCTGAAGTAAGGTTTGGAACTAAGTCAAGGTGAACTGCCCTTGTCACACAGCATGTATACAGGCAAATCCTTTTACTCAGCCTTCTTATTGGCTCCCTTAACGTACAATGGGCCTGGATAGTCTAATCCTGTGAAGGTAAAGGCAGGCGCAGCCTTTACTCTAAATTCAGGCAAGGGCGGTGGTGGCGGTGCTTGATAAGGTCTTCCCTCATGTCGGCGACATATCACACAACCATGTAAGAATTTCTTCACAACCTGTCTACCCCTTACAAGCCAAAACTTGGATCTCAGCTCTATCAACGTTTCCTTTACCCCATCATGCATTACACTCTCATGGCAACTTCTAACAAGCAACATCGTAAATCCATGATTGGCATCAAGGAGGATGGGGTGCTTGACCGAGTAAGGAAGGTCTGCATGGGACAGCCTGCCTCCACACCTCAGAACGCCATCGCCATCAGTAAAGAGATCAAACTCCCGCTTCCAATTCTCAAATTTCTTGTTTAGATGCAAGGATTTTTGTACATCCAGGATCCAATATCGTTCCGCTTCCTCCATTTCCTTCGCCCCAATGTTAGAGCCGAGGATGAGACCTTCATTGTCTCCTGACAGTTTCACCTTTAGGTTCTTAAGGAAGCGCAACACGTAGGCTGTAACCCGTAGTAGGCGCTGAAGGTTGCTGAACCGGCTAATGTCAATGACACAACTTACGCTGGAAGGATTAGTGTTCAAAAGAAGAGTGGACGTTTTCAGGTTCTCTCGATTCTTTACTGTCATCTCTGTTAAACAATCTTCAGGAATGTGTTTGATGACACCAATGCTGTTCAACTCTTCTCCGCAATGGCTCAGCCACTCAGGACCCTTCACCCAGAGTGCTCTCGTTGCGAGCTGAGATGGATCCATCCCTCTTGATGGGATGTCTGCAGGATTACTGTCAGTGGGGCAGTACTTCCAGCCTTCCACTGGAAGAAGTCTTCTAATTTCATTAACCCTGTTTTGTACAAACTGTTTCCATTCCTTATCTACACCTCTAATCCAGCAAAGTGCTACTTCAGAGTCACTCGAACACGTAATCTTCTTGATAGGAACCTCACATTTCAGAGCTCCTTCCACAGCTGTAACCAATCGCGCAAGTATGACTGCTCCTAAAAGTTCCAGTCCGGGAATTGTTTGGCTATGCAAGGGTGCTACTCTTGTCTTGGATGCTACAAACTTGACATAAGTACAGGAGGTTGTATGAACTTGGAGGTAAACAACAGCACCATACGCCTTCAAGGAAGCATCGCAGAATCCATGAAGATTACAGCAGACAATTTCATTCCGAGGCTCTTTGAAGTAACATCTCTCAAGTAAGAGGGGTTGAGAATTCTGAAGACTTGCGACCAGCTTATCCCACTTCACCCTTAAGTGGCCTTCTAAGGTGTCGTCCCAGTCGGCTTTGCTCTCACAGAGCTCCTGGAAAAGAAGTTTGAACTGCACAACAACTGGTGATATGAAACCAATTGGGTCATAGAATTTTGCTGCTAGCGCAGCAATGTTCCTCTTGGTAGGTCTGCACTCTGAGGCTAGTCGAGCAACCGACTCCTTAGCATCTCCTAATGAAGTCTTGGTGTATGATTGTTCTTCTTGCACCACCGATTCAACCGGAGCCTTGTCATCAGCAACTCAACTCGCCTGGTTCTGCTGTCATACATTTCTTCACTAGGTGGGGGTACAGTTAGCATTGCACAATCTGTTCTCATTATCCTGTATTTGCTTCCTCAGTTCAGGAGAGTTCGTTACAAACTTTCTCAAATTGAAGCCCCCTTCTGCTAATCTGACCTTAGATTTGATGTATAACTGATAGGCTTCTTCGTCAGTGTCCCCTCCTGAGCTCAGATCATCCACGTAGATCGACCTGAGAAATGTCTCAACAAACTCGGGATCCTCCTCTCCATATCTTTCCACGTGGTGTTTCACAGTTGCGTTCAGAAGAAACGGGCTTGATGATACCCCAAATACAACTCGGGCAAATCTCAAGACAATAATTTCAGGATACTCCTTCTTCACATCATCAAACCAAAGGAACCGCAAGACATCTCTATCCTCCTTTGCTACTGACACGTTCAGAAATGCCTTTTCAATGTCTCCAGCCAACGCCTTTCTGTGGGCTCGAAATCTCAGGATGATGTCCATGATCTTCTCAGACAGTGCTGGCCCGGTGTGTAAACAATCATTCAAGGAGACTCCGTTTGACTTACAGGATGCATGATAGACGATTCTGAGTTTTGTCGTCTCTTTGTCTCTTCTGATGACAGCATGATGAGGCAGGTAGTGAACCTTTCCGGCTTCACCAGAGGTTGGCTGATGAACTTCCTCCACAATTCCCTTTTCTATCTGGTCTCGGATGACAGCATCATATTCTAGCAGTACTTGTGGTTCTTGTCTTAGGCGGTTCAACAGACTCATCAGGCGTTTGTGACTTGTCTCATAGTTGTCTGGCAGAACAGGATTAATGTCCCTCCACGGTAGATGTACTTCATACCTTCCATGCTTAAAGGAGATGCTGTTAATGAACTGACTATGAACTGACTGTTCAGAGCTTGATATTCCTAATGACTCCAGGTCCCAGAACCGTTTGAGCTCTCCAGTGAGGTCATTGTTCTGAGGTTGCGATGGTTCTGTGGCACATCGTAAGACATGGGTGCTGGAAACTAGGTTCACAGATGGATCATGGTCATGTGTTGAGCTCTCTATTGGTCCAGACAAAACCCAACCCAACCTCGTGTGCAAGGCTGTTGGACCACTTTCTCCTCTTTTAACTTCTCCTGTCACCATTCGCCAGTATTGGTCTGATCCGATAAGTATGTCCACTTCAGCTGGCTCTGCTCCTGTTTAGTAATCAGCGAGGTGAATTCCATTGAGGTGCCTGTACATGTTCCTTGCCAGGGCTACTGTCTGACCAGTAAGCGGCTCACAGATGAGTGGTACAGAATAGGCTGACATCTTCATGACTTTTCCATCAGGTAGTTTAACGCTAAAACAAACAGCATCACATGTCTGCAATTTCTCATTTTGTGACCCAAATGTCTTAATTAGCATTGTCTCTTGACTTTCAACTGGTAGACTTAGCTCATCCTTTAAACGGTTTGTGATGTAAGACCGCTGACTCCCGCTGTCAAGAATTATTCTGGCCTTCACACCTTGCGCCGCAGATCCTGTTTTGTAGATAATGGCTTGAGCTGTCTGCAGAAGGATTGGTGTTGTAGAACTAATAAACATGGTAACTTGGGAGTGATCAGGCTTGGACTGGTCTTCTGGGCGTGCCTTGTCCCTTTGCTCAGTTTTGTTTCCTGGTTTTGGTAGGTTGCTCTCACAGATGCTAACATGATGACGGCAACCACATTTGAAACATTTTATATTAGATTTGCATTCTCGACTGAGATGATCCTTCCTGAGACATACATAGCATCTTCCAGTTTTCCTGAGGATATCTCTTCGGGCTTGTACATTTGAAACTGCCTCACAGCTATTAGATGCGTGAGGCTGCTTGCAGTAGGTGCAAGTAGGCTTGGTATCAGACTTAGAGAATAGTGATGAGGCTGACGGTGGACCTTTCCAATGCCGTTTTCGGAGTGATGGGTCTGACTGTGGATTGGGATTTCCCTGTGCAGCTCTCTCCCTTGCTTCCAACTCGTTCTCTAATACACGCATAATAGTATCGAGCTGCCACTCTTGATCCTTTATTTCTCTTCTAATAATCAATCGCAGGTCCTGAGGCAGCTTGTTCTTAATAATCGATGATAGTAAACTTCCATAGGAGGCTGAAGGGAGTCCTAGAGACTTAAGGCTTCTTACATGAGACTCTAAAGTGTCATACAGTTTCCTTAGTTTTCTTGTGTCTTCATTAATAACTGGGCTGACATTAACAAGAATATCCATGTGACGATTTATAATCTGTTGTTTGTTTCCGAACCTCTTCTTGAGGATTGCAATTGCTTCTTCGTAATTTGATGCGGTGAGAGACAGACCAGAAATGGCATCAAGAGCTGGTTTCATGAGAAGTGAGTTCAGATAATTGAACTTGTCAATAGGAGCCAATTTAGGATTCTTGTGAATAGAGGATTCAAACGCACCCCAAAAGGTGGGCCATGTACTAACTTCCCCATCAAATTTCTTTAAGTCCAGTTTAGGTAATTTTACTCGAGGGCCCATTTCTTGTATGGATGAACTGGCAGCGGGATTAGGAAGTTGGACAGAGTGATTTGAGGGTTCAAAATTTCCAGGATCAACTTCCGCAGATACATTAAGGCTTACCGGAGATTCAACAGAGTTAGTTGAGGGTTTATCATCACTAGGATCAACAGATACAGAAGGGCTTACCGGTGTCTCGTGTTTTGGCGCGTCCACGCTCTTCGTTGGGGGTCTCGAAGTTTCCTGAAAATCTTCAATCCTTGCAATTGTAAGTTGAATCAATTCATTTACAAGATCTGCTTCGCGGATTTCGTCTTCAATTTCCTCCTCTTCTACATTTGACAGGATTTCTTCGTCTAAAACTTTCAGGGTTCCTAATTTGGCGCGCAGAGATTCCCTTTGCTGGCGAAGCTTCGACACATGTTTGTTCTCGTCCAACTTGATAACATCGCCGGTCTCGCCGGTCGAGGAGGCATCCAATTGCTCGTTAACATCATAAGCGATGCGTTTAACGGTGGTTCCGTGACCTTCACGCGTGGCCTTTTTCCTTGAAAGTTTCCCTTTGGGTGGCATAACATCTACTTGATAGGTAGTCAACTCGAAGAAATCAAAGAAGAAATATCCAGAGCGTGTGAACAAGAATTATCCGGTTGAAGAATTATAAACACAGGAAATATCACCACAGGAATAATCCGTCTCGAAGTGACCAATGTTGAAAGTAGTTTAAGGACCACTGAGGCTTCTAGGTCTTTTCATAATTTGAACGTTTTATTCCTCGAAAGTCACTGAAGAATTACATCGCAAGGTTTAGCACGGAGCACGAGGGTTTTTTCTTTTGTCCATGAGGCTTTGCGCTGTAACGCTAGATAATGTCACGCTTAAAGTTGTAACAACATGTACGCACGTCGGCGCAAAACAAATCTGTACAACGTTTTCTATACACTAATTAATACACCTCCAGGACCTCTACGAGTTTTTAAATGTAAAAATAATCTTGACCTTGTTTTGATTTACTACAAAACTGTCAGGGCAAGAAAATCAACTCAAGGCAAAAACAAAATACAGAAAAACAAAGTGAACTTGCTGCTAAACACAGGAAACAAAATAAACTCACGCCACGGCAAACTGAGAAAATCGAGGCGGCAAAACAAACTCTGAAAATTTATGGTGCCGGTTATGTAAGTCATTTTAAACCAGCTTTTGTGTAAGAATTGTGCCAGTTTGTGATATGGGAAGTAGTGCATGCTAACTGAGAATGAGCTTACAACGTTGTTTTGACTGTTTGAACCATCTTCTTTTCGTTGCGGTTTAGTCCTGTTTTATCGTACGCGTTGCTAAGTAACTAAGATAATTTTATGTAGAGAACTGAATGAATTTTCTTCATTTCTGGTAAGTATAAATGTGCGGTAGGTCTGAACTCACTCAGCCAAGCACAGGTAACTCGCAACGAAACCGGCGAAATATTCGTTTACGCCCCGGGTTTACGCATCGAAGATATTTCAACACACTCACTGACAAGCACGGACAAGAGAAACAAAACAAATGCAAGCGAGCCGAAATTCTGCGAAATTGTGATTTTGATCAGCTAAACAATTTTTTTTCAAAATCCAGTAGCGAACATCACTAGTCTAAACGAAATATTTTATAAACAATGTCTGTATAAAATGTACAAACACGAACACTGGTTTGATATTGATAAATATTTACCGGAAGATCTGAAAAGCGACACAACTTCAAATTTGTTTATAAATGAAGTAAATTCTCTCAATATAAAATTAGGCTTATGCTTAGTGCATACATTTACGTTTACCTCATTATTGAAGAAGGCTTGTATATTCTGCAGGGCAAAGCTTTCAAACTAGCCCAATAATATCGAAGACGAACACGACAATTTCGTTGTAAGCTTTCTCCAACACCACCGACATTTACATAATATGAATTATCAACGAAGATCAATTTCTCTCTTTCCATCGGTGTAGCCTTTAACAGTCTTTTATCCATCACTTCATTGAACTTGATCGGCTCTGAGCTCACTTTTATTTGAGCTCAATTCAGTGATTTTCAGGCTTGCTCAGCCGCAGGTCGAACCCTGGACATCTAGTCCATCAGCTGAGACCCGAAAATTTGGGTTTATGGCTCACTTCAGGGGAACAGCCAAAACATGTCTTATCTTAATCTTTGACTTTTAAGCATCATTAAAATGTATGATAGCAAGGATAGAACGGTAGCTTTCACTTAGAAAATCAAATTTTAAATTTGCCCCTCAAACTCTCCTTTTGGCCGCCATCTTGGATTTTGGGAAAGGCTACAAAATTGCTTGTATTCTTTTAAAATTGAACGAATCCCGTTTCAAACGCAAATTTAGAATATACTGGATCAACAAACATGATTTCTGTTTATTCTGCTGCTTGAATTATAACTACGTGGCATCATATGAGACATCACAACGCACGATTATTGGTCACAATAAGACCAGTTTTCACTTAAAAATATTGCCAAAAATTTGTGGGGTTTTCAAAGTTATTTCAGAAAAGAGAGCAAGTAGCTAAATTATATGTATACATTACAAGTGTGTTGAATATAGCCCTCTCAAAAACAATTTGCCAAGCTATGCTCATCCTCATTTCCCAACCAAGAGGTCTCACAAACATTCAATAATAGCTTTTTGCCCCGGTACGAATGTGTTTCCTTTGCAAAATGATCAAAGGCGGAGGAATTCATAATATGCCGTTGTTCGGATTCAAAGCTAGTTCAGTGCAGACATAGGCATACAGGCCGGGGGCGATGGGGGGGGGGGGGGGGGGGTGGAGGGGGGCTGCCCAAATGTTGGACAACTCAGATTTTTGGGGGCAGCAAGAGAAATTTGTACAAAGCCAGTTTTTAAATAAGTTGAGCTTGAACTCTGGTTTAGCGGAAATGGCCAAGAAATACTCTGTGCTGTGGAAAATATCTGTCACCGTGAAACACCTGATAAAGAAAGCTTTTCTTGCATTGCTAAATTTTACAAAATCGAAGGCGAGTTTCTGGAAGCCGAGCAGAAAATGTACGAGAGTTTTCGTCGTGTGTGCGGATTACCCTACATGACTGTTTCAGAATTGCTGGAGACAATGCACGAAAATGATTTAGTTGATATGTTTCCAGAGTTTCCCAATGTGGTACTTATGCTTCCAGTGATACCTGCTACATCGTGTTGTGCAAAACGATCATTCAGTGCATTGTGCAGATTGAAAACTTTACTCCACAGCAGCATGGAGCAACAACGTGCCAGTGAAATAGCACTTATTAACAATGAAAGGGCATCTGCCAACCCTGTAGTCAATAACGACATGGATAGTACCATTGATATTTGACGCCGTCGAAATTCCAGAGACAGCTATTTCTTGTAAAGTGATTTATTAGCTCATATGATAGATTCATATGTAAGAATATTCTCACTTCATATGGTAGTGCATCGTATGACCCTCGTTTCGTTTCGTCTGTTTCATAACAAAATTGGGCAACTTGCAAACCTTTTGGGCAAATGGTTCACCGACCCCCCTGACAAAAAATGGTCTGTACGCCTATTATAAAATTTTACAGGTAGGCCTTATAAAGAACCTAGGATGATGAGAGTAACCAGGCTTAAGAGCTGAACCCGCTCTAGAAAGCACTAGGAACAACCCTACAGTTTATAAAATAGAATAAAAGGAAACCACATAGGAATTTGTAGTTTTTACTTAACAGACGATAGCAGTTCAAAAAAAGAAGTAACTGTTATGTCGTAAAATGGATCTATTATGCCAGCAAAACAGCACTATTATGCCGGCATTATGCTCGATGCTCCACCTATAGCATTATGCTCGACATTATGCCGGCATAATGTGTCAATCCCTACTCTTAAGATCTGAAGGTTGTGTGTATGGGGTGCCGTCAGCAGGATTTAGTACCTCCTCTTTGTATGGACCGTGATGTATTGCTCGGATGGCACTCAGTTCTCAGACATTTTCGCCAGATTGACATGGAAATTGTTTTCACCTTTCCTCTTGGTCCTCTTCCATGGTCTCTAGCCGATCCTTATGGACTTCCTTGAAAGACAAGCAAAGCCAAACTCTCCCAACAGCAATATAGCTAGGGCGACGCATCACAGTCACTGAGAAATGCTTAGAGAACGTAACCAGCATTTTCAAATAATAGAATGGCAGCCTTGAAGAAGTTGAGGATGCCCTCTGGAGCTACGATCCATGTGGTCGTCGAGAGAGTTGGTAACAAGCAGTGGCAGCAGGCGCATAGACATAGTGTTTGACGTGTAGGTATCGATCAAGAATGTCAAAAGTTTGAATGTACAAGGTAAGAACATAATCGCTGCCTATATGTTGAAGTCATAGAACAAGCTGCTCAATGTCATCACGAACAAGCCTGAGATCGGCAAATGCCTCGTGCCACAGTGCAACACAGATGCATTCAGAGGCAGGCTCGGCAACTGGATCATGTAGGTGACAACCGATGATCATTGCTGGCGACTAGACGGTCAAGAACTGTAGATGCTTGAATGCGGATCGTCTGAAGTACACTGATATGTTCAGTATCCTGTTTGAGAATATGGCGACTCATGACGACATTAGGAGTGAGGATAGTGAGTCTGAAGATGTATAGGCTTGATACCGGTTAGTACGTTCCCAAAGGCAGATGTGGGCTACTTGGAATGGTGAACAGAAAGACAGTTGTTGCCTTTTATGTGTCTTTCTTGAGGTTCGATATAGCAAGATCCCTCTTGGCAGGGCACAAGTTATATAACGCTTTCTGCAACTCGTACGTAGGAACGTTTTTCTTTACCAGCTACGATGTTCGAGATGCAAAAGCAGTACATGATATGAACGTATTTTAATGTTACAGAACCCATATGCATTATAGATGGAAGTGTAAACCTAGTTATTTAAACTCTGACTTTAACGATATATAGCTTTAAGTACGTTCTTCTAGCACTTTGATGTAGAGCGTCTTAATTGCGTTCGACGAAGGAGAACGCACCCTAATCGAGAAAAACTCTTGCTTTTATGGACTATACGACGTTGTCAATTTGGCCCCCCCAGAAAATTTTTCAGGGGCGAATGACGTCATCTCCATGCCATGTGCTTCTGTTTTGCTGTTTGGAGTGATTTCTCTTGACAAAATTGTCCTGTGTTATGGTCTGTTATCGCTGCTGTTTGGAGGGTTTTCATCCAAGGTAGAAGAGTTTTAATCAGCCACCGAACGTCGTAAAAGGAGTGGAAGTCGAGTAACTCGATTCGTTGTTTTATAGGCAAGGTAAACCAGCGTGTTTGCATTCAAAACGATTCACAAAACTAGCTAAAATTTCAAATCGTTAGCATTTCATGTAAAACGAGTGAGTAGAAAAAGGATCAAAATTGTTTTATCGCTTCTTTGAATTTGTATTCTATAGTTATTCGCAGAATGTTTAGGCATTTTGATGAGGAAATCATTATTGAGTATTATGAGTGTATTGACTATGAACGAAAAGTTGATGTGCTGTGCCTCGATCTATTTTCAAATTGAAGTGAAAGTATTTGTAGAAGTCTGTGGAGTTTTAGAAGTTGTGTAGTGCTCTGTGTAGTGCCAAAAGATATTAAACAACTAAAGTGAAATAAATAATTATTTGTCGTGTACATGATAATTCATTTCTATTCCATATGAATAAGAATTTTAGTGTAAAAATGAATGCAAATTGCCCATTCATTTATGACTTTGTACGTTTCTGCTTTGTGAATGTCACATGAAGTGCTATGAGCGACTTCTATTCACGTTGTTTTACAATATTCTGACATCAATGAGAATTTGCCGTGCCATTCATTATTTGAGGTTCTTTTTGACCTTTGGTAAACAATCACTGCTATGATGACAGATCATGTTTCCGTCCGGTTGAATGGCTTCTTGTGTAACATGAGTGTAACACCCAAGTTACGATAACATAGCTTGCAAGCAAAGAAAAATTCTGCTTTAACATATCAAGAACTGCTACAGTGTCACAATTTTTTCACAGTTTATTGAACCCCTTCGAAAAGAACACAACCCATTTCTTAATGCGACAAATTCCAGTTTATTTTGCAGAGAGATGTTCTTTTGGCTCGTCACGCAATCTTTCCTCCAAAATGTGTGATGAGATTCCTCTCTCGCTCATCCTCATCGCTCCATTTGAGGCATATTAAATTGCATAGTTTGCCAACAACCTTGCTCCTTTGCTACTACCTGACTCTCCATCTTAGGTCGAACGCACTCCCCTAATCGCTGATTACTACTAGTAGTAATTTTATTTAATGATTGAGATGGCGGTTGAAAACACAAACTAGAAAACAAAATGGCGGTCACTGTGATGTCATTTATGATGTCATTGTAGCTTGAATAACTGTCAACACGGCTGAAAAAATGCCTCAAATACGAATTATTCCAAATACACATCTAGGCAATACATCATGCGCATTTAAAAAAGAAAAACGTTTTTAAAGTTTTTCTTTTCAGAAATCCAAGATGGCGGCGAAAAGGAGGGTGTGAGGGGAAATTTAAAATTCGATTTACAAAGTAAAAGCTACCGTTCTATCCTTGCTATCATACATTTTTATGATGTTTTATAGTCAAAGAATAAGATTATACAAGTTTCGTTTGTTCCCCGGAAGTGAGCCATACAACTTCCTTAGCTGATGGACTAATCGCTCTTTTGACTTGTAGTCAGATGTATCATGTTCAAGACCGCAATTACTTCGGATCTTCCCGTTAAAAGGTTGTCCTAAATTATTTGGAATAAGTTTCCATGATGTAGATTGGTAAATAGAGCAAGAAATATCCACGAAGACGAAAGAACTATGTTCTTCAGCAGCTTTATTCGCATGTTTCATTCAGCTTTAAACGTCAACAGCGTGCCAAAGATTTTGGCGCCTTTTCACGCAACGGATTCGTTTAAGTTGATGTGAAATGTCCAGATCATTTTTTTGATGTGAGAAAAAATCTGTGAAGTGATGGTATGAAATATAATAACGAAGAAATATTTCATGCTGCTCACTTTCTTCACAACTTTTCATTCCCGCGGTTGAGCAAAGATTTTGTCGCCTTTTCGCGCAATCGATTCGTGTAGGCGAAATGAAATATCCCTAGTGATTTTCAACATGATTTAAAAAAAAATGTGCAGTGTCCTACAAACTTCTACGATAGGTAACTTTAAACGAAAAGCGGATGGTCAATATCAAACACGTAAGATGCCCAAGTCAAGCTTTTTCTGGAGTATGGCCGCCAGTTTGGGTGACGTCGTCGTCGTCGTCGCTAGGCGCACGCGCCCGCGAGCCATGCCGCTAGCCACGATGACCATGAAAACTCAAACGCATGGTTTTCGCAATTTCTATCTTCGCACGGTAGTTATGGGGCTCCGCTCTGCGGCCCTACGGGCCGCTGGAGAGCTCCGCTATAATGGTTTCACCTTGCCCAGTCTACCTGAGTCAGGCAAGGAAGAAATCAATTTTCTTTGCACCCTTCTTTTCAGTAATCATTGCAGAAAAATGTCAGATTATTAAATGTTTTGGACCCTAAAGCTGAATTTTTGTAATCTGTTCATCTCAAAATATTACGTTACAGAAATCTTTCTCTGGTTTTCTTGTAGAGCAAGTTGTCAACGAAAACTAATTTAGAGTTTATTTAAATCAAATTTACAGCTACTACATGGCTTAAATTCCAAAAAGGAAAAAAAAATTGGGTCTTGAGAAAGTGCGAGCCAACAAGTCATGAGAGCCATTCCAGCTAATCTCTATAGCACACTGGTTAGCCTTAATAGCTCTCTGGTTAGCCTAAACAGTACTCCAGTAAGCCTGAGTATAGTTAGCTTATGTGGCTTGAGGATAGGCTATATTTATTGGGTTAGGAATTTCTGGCTTGAATGGCACTTATGTGTCATGAAACATGCGAGCCATTCCAGTTAACCTACATAAGATTCCAGTTAGCCTAAATAGCACTCCAGTAAGCCTTAAAAACACTTTGCCTGTTGCCAAACAGTACATTATAACAGTTAAGAGATCAACAACTACCAGAACTTGTTATAATCTACTCGGTCAATATTCTGACAAACATTTCCTCACGTCTAAATAATGAAAGGATGCGATTCTTATGAATTTGAAGTAGCTTAAAATTCAGATGGCAAGCATAAATATAATTGCCTCGACGAACTGACTGACACTCAAAATCTTTTTTTTTTTCCTTCGAGCTCGGCTTTAATTCCAGTTAGCACGATTCTATCGTTAGCACTGTTATATTGGTTCACACATGATAAACGTCGAAAACATAATCTTAAACCAGTGTTCAAAGTAAAATCGTTGTACAATGAGAAACGCTTACCTCAGGTCCCTGTAAGTACGACTAAACTTTCTGTTACTGTGTTAGAAATGTTTGCGAAACGTTTCCCTCGCCGTTTCTCCTCATTACATATTCTTCATTATCGGGAATACGAATAGAAGAAGAATACCCCGTGTTTGGAAACTCGTTGTTATGGCGTCAAGAAGGAAAAACATCGGCAAAACTATGCTTTATAACTCAAACTATATAACTCATTGCCATTTTGAACATTTTCTTGCCGTGAGCCCGCAATACGGACCACCGCGAATCCCCTAGCAGCGGGGAGGGGAAAAGGGAGGGTATGCTGCTAAACTTCTCTCCAGGCTCCACTCCTTTCGTCTGAAAGAAATAAAATCCATCCTCGCCAAAAGCAATTAAAATGAGAAGAAGCTGACAACGCCATCATAAAGAGCATGCACTCCTGCCTTTGGCAAAATTTTCTTTTATTCCTACCGCAAACAAACTTTTCAATTGTACTTTTTACTGCCGTAATTTTTTTAGGAAAAAGTAATAATGGCCATTTTTAAAAACACTATTTAAAAAGCTACAACTTCGCTTAAAAAAATCCTAAGAGAGAGATCCTTGTAAAGTTTCCAAGCAAATTTAAAAATGCGGTCCGTTCTGGTCACGTGACCAATGACGTCATAACAATAAAAGCGATAAAAATGCACTTAACATATAAATGTCTACTAACATGTAAAAGAAGTAGAGAACAATAACGCGGGAAATACGAAAGCATTCCCAAAATCAGCCCAGGAAGAATTTCAACAATTTCTGACGAGATCATTGGAATTAACAAGAAACGATAAAGTTTATAAACCGACGAAGAGAGTCTTCGTAAGGTCAGCCATGGACGAGATGAAATCTTTGCTTAAGTGAATTGGTTGTTTTCTGTGTAACAATGTTATTGAGTGATTTTCACTTGAGTCTCAGAAATGATTCCATTTTGCTTTTATTTTGGATTGTTATGTTCAGTTATTGGTTTAGAAAGCTCTCGCTTCTTTTTCAACCAATCAGTAGTAAAACTGAAGCCAATGGCGACTCTCTCAGAACCTCATGAATGTTTTTCCGCGCTTCGCGTCGGCTATTTGTATTAGCTTCAAGTTTTGATTGGCTTACTGGATTGTCTTAATTTTTTCCTCTATAATTGGCTAGAGTGTTCGCTTTGGTCTTTGTTTTATGAAACTCAATTGAAAATTGCTCTCTTTATGTATAGTAATTACTAACATCGGTTGCCATTCTCTCTTTTTCAGTGAGTCCCTGTAACGGAAGTCCCTGTAAGAATGGTGGAACCTGTACTATGACTGGCGAGGATTCATACTCATGCGACTGTACTGAGGAATTTGAAGGCGAAACATGCGAGTCAAGTAAGTTAGCTTCACTAAGATGCACAGCAGTTATGTGCCTCGTATTAAGTTGTCAAAAGTACAGTTCTAATAGAAAGGGATGTGTTTGCTGAATAGGAATTCCATGCCCACCTGGAAAAAAGACAGATGATGCTCAAGGCCGCTGTTGTGTTTTTCCTTTCGTGTATGGAGGGGTGTCTTACGATTCCTGCACCAAAGTCGGTCATCATCGGTTGTGGTGTTCGTTTGATGCTGTCCACGTTGGACAATGGGCTAACTGCGGTGAGCTAAGTTCATACTGATTTATGATTTACACCGTGTGACTTCATTTAATTGTGGATTTACATTAAGAAAGTGTTCTTGTAAACCACTTGTATCTACTTGCTTAAGATATAATCGTGCAAATTTAATCCAAAGAGATTTTGTCATCAAACACACAAATTATTCGTTCTTCTTTATTTTTCAGTACGGCATGTGTACACTTAGTTTTATAAGAACTGATAAGTTTATTTAGTGAACTATATGTGACAAAAGTGAACTGGCGACCTTTCCTTTACTTCATCTCACAGTAAATTCGTGTACAAACAACCCTTGCCAAAATGGAGGAACATGTACAGTAACTGAAGATGACAGTTACAGTTGTCAATGTGCAGAGGGATTTTATGGGGACAGCTGTCAAAAAGGTACATAGCAAGAGTCAGTAGTTGCAAACAAATGTATATTCGAAGGTTAGTTTGATTCGTATTATTATTACTCTTGTTATTATTATTATAATTATTATTATTATTATTATTATTATTATTTGAAGATTCGCACAGCTACTGAAGCCGGTTTCGTCATTGGCTCCGGGCAACAACAAATTGCCTAGGGAAACCAAGAAACACCTCTTGTTTGCTGTTTCTCTTCTTTCTACCTCTCCAGCACCTTTCTAAGAATTCTTGCCGACCCCAACAATGCACATCTCTGGATCAGTCCAACAGGAATGCCCACCTCAATGGCTCTCAGATTGTCATTCAATCTCAGTGGTATTGATCCCAATGCTCCCACTACCACTGGAATAACCTCTGTCCTCACACTTCACATTTTTCGAATTTCTCTTACTAGATCTTGATACTTTTCAACTTTTTTATCTTCCTTCTCTTTCACCCCATTATCCTATGGAATTGCCACATATAACCTGACAGCTCTTGTCTCTCTTGTCAATGATCACCAAATCCAGTCTCCTAGCCCCAATTTCATGGTCTGTTCGCACACTGAAGTCCCATAGAAGTTTGTAATCCTCATTTTCAAGCACACTCTCTGAAACATGTTCATACCATGTCTCCTTTCGTTCAAACCCACATTTTCCTGACAGGTCCCAATGGATTTCTCTAGCCACGCTATCATGTCTCCTTTTGTATTCTTTTTGTTCCAGTTTCGAACACGAACTTACAATATGGCTAATGGTCTCGTTACTCTGTTTACAGATCCTACATTTCGAGTCATTCTGTGACTTGTCAACCATCATTTTAATATAGTTTGTTATTATTATTATTATTATTATTATTATTATTATTATTATTATTATTATTATTACTATTTAAGATTCACACAGCTGTTGATGATATTGAAGCTGGTTTCTTCATTGGCTGCAGGTAACAACAAGTTGCCTGGGAAAGCCAAGGAACACTTTGTCTGGTTATTACTATTATTACTATTATTATTGTTATTCTTTTATTTTATATGCATTATTTGTAAAATTTGATTTTGAAATAATAATGATGTAAACGAAAATTAGATTTTACGAACAAAAATATGCAAATAAGTTTATATATTTTGTAAATAATTCACCTCAATTTGTGATATTATAACTTGTGTGAATAGACGTTTAGAGCATAAAGCTTTTAGAGTGTTATACGCTGTTGAATTTATTACTGAAATTATCTCATAGGAAAAACTTAGGAAAAACAAATTTTGTATATATATTTTTTAACCACATAGACCTAAGATCACGTTTGTATGAGAAGTACTCAATAAAGTTTGATAAATTAAAATTAAAAAAAAAATATTATTATTATTATTGTTATTGCCATGTGTACTGTTAGTTTCTATCTTAAGAACTTATACAGATGATATAACATAGTATGCCATTTCACTGTGTCATCGCTGCAGGAGTTATAATATCAAGAATCGATTTTCAAAAGATGAAATGCACAAAAGAAGTAGAGAACAATAACGCGGGAAATACGAAGGCATTCCCAAAATCAGCCCAGGAAGAATTTCAACAATTTCTGAAGAGATCATTGGGATTAACAAGAAACGATAGAGTTTAAAAACCGACGAAGAAAGTCTTCGTAAGGTCAGCCATGGATGAGATGTAATCTTTGCTTAAGTGAATTGGTTGTTTTCTATCTAACAATGTGATTGAGTGATTTTCACTTGAGTCTCAGAAATCAATTCCATTTTGCTTCTATTTTGGATTGTTATGTGATTGGTGATTGATTATGTGATTGTTATGTGATTGGTTTCCGCTCTTCGTGTCGGCTATTTGTATTTGCTTCGAGTTTTGATTGGCTTACTGGATTGTCTTAATTTTTCCTCTATAATTGGCTAGAGTGTTTACTTTGGTCTTTGTTTTATGAAACTCAATTGAAAATTGCTCTCTTTATGTATAGTAATTACTAACATCGGTTGCCATGGTCTCTTTTTCAGTAAGTCCCTGTAACGCAAGTCCCTGTAAGAATGGTGGAACCTGTACTATGACTGGCGAGGATTCATACTCATGCGACTGTACTGAGGAATTTGAAGGAGAAACATGCGAGTCAAGTAAGTTAGCTTCACTAAGGTGCACAGCAGTTATGTGCCTCGTATTAAGTTGTCAAAAGTACAGTTCTAATAGAAAGGGATGTGTTTGCTGAATAGGAATTCCATGCCCACCTGGAAAAAAGACAGATGATGCTCAAGGCCGCTGTTGTGTTTTTCCTTTCGTGTATGGAGGGGTGTCTTACGATTCCTGCACCAAAGTCGGTCATCATCGGTTGTGGTGTTCGTTTGATGCTGTCTACGTTGGACAATGGGCTAACTGCGGTGAGCTATGCTCCATTTATACGTTAATATTTTTTCTGCGAGACTTATTTGCTTGTTAATTTTTGGTTTGTTTCGGTTGTTTTATCTAATTTTTGGGAGGCGCCGTGGACTCCGGTGACCCCTTCCCGGGGTCACTACGTTGAGTTCTTGGGTAAGAAACGTTATTCTCACAGTGCCTTTCTCCACCCAGGTGTATAAATGAGTACCGGCGAATGTAGATAGTACAGCATAGTTTGCATGTGTTTAACATTAAGTTTTTTTTCTGTTAAGTTGATGAGTGTGCATCATCGCCATGTAAGAATGGAGCCAGCTGTAAGACGACAGAGGATGGTTACAGCTGTCAGCCATGCCCTGCAGGATGGCAGGGGAAGAACTGCGATGAAGGTGTGATATAACAATAAAAGATGTTACCTACAGATCTATATTACCAAATTAGTCTTTGGAGCAGGATATTTCCTTGCTTTTGGACTATTACAATTTTTGTTTCCGGATGGTTCTCTGGATCATCACGAAAATACCTTAACCCCATAATAAATATCTTTCGATTTTTATACCTATGTAGATTAAGGGAAAAACAAGCATTCGAATGCAATCACACGACAGTGGTACAACATGTTTACTGGTTTCTCAATCATTATTCTAATTTGGGACACGTATCTGCTTCAAACTACCCTAAAGACTAAAACTATTTACGATGTGTGAATATAAAAGTGAACTAATTTAAAACGAACGATGTGTAGACATACAAGTATGCAATATTAATAAGTTAGAAAGTTTGCATGCAGCAACTACTGTTGTTGTCTATTTGACTTACATTACATATTTGTGCATTGAATGCTTTGAGGCTTGGTGATGTCCAGAGTTCGTTACTAAGTTTCGACCAATTGAATGGCCATTGGTATTTTAGCGAATGCCTTCCGTAACATGAAGTGTTAAAACGAGGTATTTCAAAATCACAGATTTTGAGGTGATGGTGAGAGTTCTTCGCCTTAAACAGCTCAGATACACCTCTTATTACAAGCTCACTTCTTTATTGTAAACCGCTATCTCTTTCTGATTTCCCATCGTTATTAATTAGGTCCAAGAACTATTGAGTAAGGTAACACAAATCAGCATTATTACTCATTTGGTAGGTGTGCCCTATAGTAGATGGTTCTTCTTCAGCAAAAACAACTGACACGCTAATAAAGTCATTATTATTATTATTATTATTATTATTGTTATTATTATTTATAGATATCAGAGAATGTGAATCAGATAATCCTTGCAAAAATGGAGGAAAATGCGGAAATCAACCAGGAGGATATTCGTGTACCTGTGAGAATGGTTACGAAGGACAAAACTGTGAACAAGGTACATATTGCATATAGAAATATACTGAAATCTCTAAAACATATTTTAGTCCATGTAAGTTCGGTTCTCTGAGGTAAAAACTGTGAACAAGGTACATATTTCATAGAAATACACTGGAATCTCATAACATACTTTAAGTCCATGTTAGTTCGGTTCTCTGAGGTATTTTTTTACATCCAAAGAAATAGCTGGGAAACAAAGATAAAATATATCTATTAATACTTTCATAATAAATTGTGTTTAAATGCAACTTTAAGCCTAGTACTGATGTGGCGCCAGTTTGAATTTTTTAATGCAGTATGAAAATTGTGTTTTCCAGCTTATTGCGCCTTTCAAACACATGCGTACTCTTAAGTTCAAAACCCAACTAACGATTGCGTTTTTGCTGCCGTCAATCACAATTATGGCGACAGCCAACGAACCTTGAAAAACAGAAACAAACAAAATGGATCGAAAACTACCAATCACAACGACAGACAAGACCTTTTAACCAGGGTGAAGTGAACTTCTGTTTCCTGAGAGGTCCGCTTAGATGATTGACGGCAGCGAAAAACGTAAACCGTTGGTTGAGGTTTGAATTTTGAAGTTGGCATATTAATGAAAACCGCAATAAATTATTTTTACCCCAGACATCAACGAGTGTGCAAATGATCCTTGCGTCAATGGTGGTACCTGCCATGATGAGGTTGGACAATACACTTGTGCATGTCCTGCTGGTTATGAAGGAACAAACTGTGAAACTGGTAAATATAACTTTGTCTTGGTTTTCATTGCAACAAAAGCACAATAGCAAGCATGATTAAAGACCGAGAGTAACACAAGCATTTAAAAGCAAAAGGTGGAGAAGAACAAACAAAGTCATTGTTTTTTAGTCTGGGCTTACGTTCATGTTGCGTTTTGCCTTAGTGTTTGTGTTACGTTTGCGATGATCCCGTTTTCACGGTAAATAAGGTGGCTCTTGCACTTGGGCTTATGGTTACGCTTGTGCTTGCCTTGTGCTTCGTGTTACTGAAACCCAGAAAAGTCTTTTATATTGGGAGAATGTTTCAGGAAAAACCACAATTGATAAATGTGGTTTCGCGTGAAAATTTTTACAAGGTACAAGGAAAAGTTATCGGACTGTAGAATATACATCTACATCAACTAAGTTGGCAAGGTCCATGATATGGACAACGCATCAACTGTTAGGAACGATAAGTCGTGTTTAAACTTTTAAGTAAAAATGTTATTATCTTTAATTTTGATCATCGGCATGTCCATATGTGAGGGGAGGAAATGTTTGCCTATTATTCACTGATAGTCAGAAAGGTTGGAATCACGTATTTATTTTAATCCTTACTTACCCAGATATCGATGAATGCGAGGTTAATCCCTGTGAGAATGGCGGTACTTGTGTTAATTCACCTCCTGGAAGCTACACGTGTAACTGTGCTGAGGGTTACAAAGGAGATCACTGTCAGGAGGGTAAGAATAATTGAACTTACAACTATGTCACAGATCATTAGCGTTAAACAGTCGGGTCAAATTGGCTCACACTGTTGGGGCAATAAACTTTTTATTACGTACTGAGATTCAGTCATAACTAATGTACATATGTACATGCCGATGATCAAAATTAAAGATAATAAAATTTTTAGTCATAACTATGTGCCTACGATTGTTTTTGTTGATGCCGTATCCATGGATACCGGCATCGTATTTGCTATCATCTTGTAATGTAACAATAGAAACTTCGGGAGCCAATGAGGTCACGAATAATGCAGTCGATTTACCGTTGATCAATCAATTAAATTTCGATGGACCTCGAGTTGGTTCATCGCCAGTCGTCTTTTTCCTCGAGTTCGGACTGATCTCAGTGATCATCAATAGCCATGTTGCTTTACCCCCTGAACACAGACGATATTTACCTCTCCGGGGCTTAAAATGAAAAGAAGAAACGCCAATCAATTTCCAGGTGGCCCCAGAGTGGCAGTTTGTGAATTACAGAGTGCTAAAACCTTGCAGGCGAACTGAAGTAAGGATTTATGACGGCAACGAGGCCATGTGTTTTGGCGCTTTGCCGCATACGAATGTATTTTGTATACAATCAACACACTTGTTTACGGACTTAGCCAACTTTTCAAGACTTCAGTATTGCTACCAATTTGGATGGATTTTTTGCAAGGATCGGTAAGCTATCAAGTGAAAAAGTTGACTGCAAAAGCCATCTGCTAAAATCAATTGAAACTTTCGATTTAGCGTGAATACTGTGATTTAAGTCATATGCAAATTTGAACACGCTTGCAATGTAGAATTCCATTTTGATATTTTGTCGCTTTTCGAAACATTCTTTGCTTAATCTTAAATGAAATTTAATCTGAAACGAAGTTTCTTTCGATTGTTTTTATTTGTTCAGCTTAAGGTTCAACTTGCATGTAGAATCCCATTTTGATATTTTGTCGCTTCTCGAAAAATTCTTTGCTTAATCTTAAAGACCCATGACAGACCACTGTGCTTTGCGCGCTTATGTTTTTGTTTTGATCAAGTACTTGGCTGTATGTGATGATAATTTGAAAATCGATTGTGAACATATTCTGCTTTTATTTAGTCTTAAATCAGGTGTATGTTATTTCTGCCCATAGAAAAACCAACAGAATTGTCATAAGTTTGCATGTGACAATCGCATCAAAATTGAAAGCGAAGTTTATGTTATCGCTAGCTAACAGAACATTATTAGTGTCACGCTGTGCGCCACAAAGGTCAAGACAACGCAGTAGATTTCAAAATAAATTTTATTCAACGCTTAATTTTTGCAACAATCGAAGAAGGCAAAATCAAACTTATCATGCTCATAGATATTGCTGACGGATTTTGAAAGATAATATAGATTTAGGCAGGCCTAAAAGCGGAGCTCCCATTTATTGTATTTTTTGCTCGAGTTAATTGCAGTGTTACCAAATAAGTAGCCACACTATTTCTACGCTTATACAGTGGCCTATATAGGCACAAAATAAACAAAATTTTTCATCGCTCATGGTTAAACTTTTAAGTATAAAATATCTTACATGTAAAAACCTGTCATGGTTTTGTTGACAAAGGCGATGTCAACATATTTCGAGGTTAAACCTTTTGACTTTTATTGTCTGTGACAGGTTCTAAAACTGAAATTGACGAGTGCACTTTTATTGGGTTCCTGACGTACGCACGTAGGCGCACACAACAGATCTTTGTAAAGCTTTTTACAACGTTTACTATACACTAATTAATACACCTTCATGAGTTATTCAATGTAAAAAGGACCTTGATCTTGTTTTGATTTAATACAAAACAGTAAGGGCAAAAAATCAACTCAAAGCAAAATCAAAGTACAGAAAAACAAAGTAAACTGAACGCTGCTAAACACAGTAAACCAAACGAACTCACACCACGGCAAACTGAGAAAATCACGGCGGCAAAACAAACTCTGCAAAATGATGATGCAGGTTTTGCTAGTCAGATTTTGTGTAAGAATTGTGGCAGTTTGTGATTTGGGAAGTGGTGCACGCTAACTTAGAATAAGCTTACAATGTTGTTTTGAACCGTCTTCTTTTCGCTGCGATTTGGTTGCATGATTATCTAATTCTGTTTTATCGTACGCGTTGCTAAATACCTAAGAGAATTTTTATGAAGAGAACTGATTCAATTTTCTTCATTTATGTTAAGAAAATATGCGGGAGGTAAAGTCTGAACTCACCCAGCCAAACACAAGTAGCTCGCAACGAAATCGGCGAAATATTGGTTTACCCGTCCAAGATTTCAACGTACTCGCTGATAAGAGAAACAAAACAAATGCAATCGACCATTAAAAAGAGCGGTTGGATGATAGATCACTAAAAAATATTTTGGTGTGCAGGACTTTCTACGTCCTTTCGACTTTGTACGTCCCGCAGGCTTGTGGTTGGACAAATTATTGTGAAAGATCTATTTCGATCGAGAATACAAAAGGGGTTGACAGATGGTGGACAGACGTAACGCGACTCCAGTAGCTTCGGGTCTTTTGGCGTGACATTTGACGAATTGCTACTCTCTCTCTAGGTTGCAATAAGGATAACGATAACGAGTCTAAGTTAGACGAAATGTTGGTTTTGCTAGTTTAGTGAGCAATGATCTCATGAATAATGGCATTATTTTACAAAGATCGTCCCTTGGAAAGCACCGTTTCATGTTTACTTCCAACTGGCGCATTAGAATTGAAAGATGGGATTTGTTACAGATTTTTTAGAACCATTCAAAGGTCCTAAAATAAAACGGAGGACGTGAAGTGCCGCCAGGAAAAAAATAGCAAACTATTAAATAGTTTTTTTTGCGGGATACTTGATTAATCTGTGCTATAAAGTATCAATTATGGCGTGTGCTTTTTTTTTTTAGCTAATAAATGTCTGCTCGCGTTATATTTTCTTTGCAGTGGTTTGGAAATCTGAAGGATGCTTCAAGGAGGCAAAAAGGAAGACAAAAAGGCTTCTTAAAAAGAGATTTAAGACAGTCAAAGGCATCAATCAGAAAAACCCTGATATTGAGAAGATTTATAACACCTGCAAAGCTAAAGCAGAGGCAGAAGGCTACAACATTTTTGCCATCCAAGTAAGTATCGATCTGGGATTGCATACTCTATTATTCGTGTACGGTTGTTAGTGTTTATTTCTGGTAGAATTTAAACTAAGAGCCAAACTAGGCTGTAGATGAAACGTTCATTTTCACTCTGAATTCTGCAATTTACACGAGCTAACAAAACAATCCTTTCCCGTCCACGGGCAATATAAATATTACGATGACGCCAAAATTTGCCCTAATCCCTTAACATGGATAGATAAAGAGGGACTAAATTATATTCTCTTAAAATATTTGTCATTTAGCTCATCCAATATCGAAAGAATGAACTCTAGCAAAGTGAAGGTGATCTACAACAGAATACGTTTTCAAATGTTAAACCATGTTAAAATTCTTTTTTTTTTCTAAATCACGTTTTTTTTCCTTGTCCTTTCTTATGAAGAAACCTTAAGACTTCAACTTCACTTGATTGGCTAACCAAGCATTCTTTTATTTTATAGGGTGTGAAAACCTGTGTCACATCCAGTGATGGAAAGCTGGTAGATTTCAAAAAGTATGGTGCATCATCCAAGTGCAAGGACAATGACCAGGGTCTTGGTGTTGGGATTAAACGAGCGAACTTTGTTTACACCAGGTAATTTATAAACAGAGAGGGGTTACAATAGAGAACGTCATTAATTCTCAGGATCCTAGAATATTTGAATCACATCATTTTCAGAGTTGAGATTTAGATTTTTGTCACGTTTATGCAATTATGGATCCAATTGTTTTTTGTTTTGTGCTCTAAACGTTGATGTTGCACATAATGGTTTTAAGCACGTGTTACGTCCAGGGTGTTAGGTGAAACAACAAAAAAACTAATAACACTCCTGATTTGGGCGGGTTGAAAAAACAAACTTAGTGACAAACCCTGTGAACTGAGCTGAGAGAAAGGGGAAGAGTTACATCTAGTCTAGGAACAGATTGTTGTAAAAAAACGAAAAACAGTTAAGAGAATGTCAGGACAGAGTGGTACTATGAGGGAAATGGACACAAGTTGTTTTGTTTGAAGTTAAAATGGCTCTACTGTGATAGCTTCCAAAATATACGATGAGAAAATTAAAAATGTCCATGATATTCGCTTTTCGCTAAAATAACTATTTACAAGGCTAAAAGATTTGAAAATGTTTTGAATAAACCCGAACGTTTTCGACTAAAATAAGTCATCATCAGGGTGAAAATAAAATGACCGTCCGCTCATGCACAATGATCAACAATTCATTAACTCTTTAATTAAGTACCCTAATGTTTCTGTTTCCTTCAGGTAAACAGAAGAAGCTTCTGCTTTTAAAGGAATGATTACATGGGAGTAATGGAAGAAACACTCGACTATTAAAATAAATAACAAAAGACCTTGTGTCTGTTAAACTATAGCATGGTTGCATTGATTTCTTTAACAGTTAAATGGATGGTTTAATTTTTAATTGAGTCATCTTGTAATAAGGGTGGAACTAAAACTGAAATAAACAAGGAGTTACATGGGAATAACTTGTTGGTTGTTACTTTATGGAGCAATATCCTGATACTGGTATCTTGTCATCCCTTGAAAATAAGGGTTTAAACATTCCACAAGTTAATTCAATGGTTTTAAATAGCAGGTACTTACGAACATTAAAATTGCTGTATTATTGGTCATCAACAGGGTTTGAAGGCTAGTTTTCACGGTAGTCGCTTTTTCGCCCCCCAAAAGTAAACAAAGTATCTAATTTATGTTTTCTTCACGTGTGGTAATTAAAACTCTAAAATCCAAAATCGCCAGGCCTGTGAGTTTTTGTCTTTCATTGGCTGTTGGTACGTCCTTAATATACATCATTGAAGGTTTTAACCTCAAAAGCAACATTCGTATTTCAAAGTTTTCACGCTACACGACATCAAGTTGCGCCAGAAGGCTGTCTGGTATGTTCAAAACAAATTACTCAACTTTACTTATACGGTCATTCTGCGATCTTTTGCAAAAGAATCAGAGCAATGCGCACAGTTGACTTACAAAGTATAACATACTTCCCATCCCCGGCGTTTTAGCCGTCTCACAGAAGTTCTCCCCATGGGTGACCCGAAAACACCGACCCCCGGTCCGTGGATCCCCATTACGGACCGGTACCTGCACTGCTAACAGACGGGTCTACGAGGAACCATCCCTACAGATCCCATCCACCAACATAAAAATTATAATAAGCTTAAAGTTTGACTTACTAATTGTTAGGAAGAACAACTCGTGCCGCCGTCATCATCGCCATCATCGTCATCTTCGTCCTCATCATGATTGGCTAACGGATATCTAACGCTCAGACTCATTGGGTAAAAAAAAAAATGGTAACACTTTCTAAGGCTAAAGTGGGGTTTAATGAAAGGTAATATGGACTTCCTCGTGTCTGGCAGAGAAATACTATAATTCTCACAACAACCAAATGCTCTTGAATAATCACATGATCTATTTTGCTTCAATGGTATACTGTGTGCATTTGTCCTGCAAATCGATGCAAATATGAATACTAGTTTAGTGTTGTTTTTCTTTATCAGAATCAAAGACAACTTCAAAAATTAAGCTGTTCAATGATAAAAAGTCAGCTCTAGTGATTGATGTGCGATGTGCTTTAAGAACTTTACTTATATATGTGTTGGCAAAGGTGAAGTTTACTTTATTATAGGGTTATAAGGAAGTTAACAACGCGAACAAAATCTACCCGTTTCGAAAAGTTATGTTTACATACATGCTTTACGAGTGATATTTACTATGAAACCTGCGCTTTTCACAAGACAAAACAATTTCCTGTAATAAGGTATGTTGGAGGTAGAGAAACTTAATTGAGCCAGGAATTCCCATATTTGAAATTTTCTGATACACTTCGCTAAATGGACACTGTAGAGATATAGCTTAAAATATATAAACGGTTTAAACAGATCTAAAAAATATAAAAAGGGATACTCTAAATTTTCGATCGCCTTCTGCGGTCTTCTTCAGAGAATGATGGATATTCGCAAGGTTCGCAGAATTCTAATAAGTGCATTGACGTTATTGTTCGTTGCCCCCCTGGGGAGCAACCAGCGATGCGTAAACCCTTGGGAAGGGCGTTCTTTCGTTTATAGTGTTTTTGTCGAGGAAAGAATGTAAAGACTCAAGAAACAGTCTTTTGTTCTTGCTGCTTACGCCTGTTTCAAGAATTTCGGCGTAACTTGGATGTATGTCGTGGCCGATTTCTGCATGATGTTTAATCGCGGAGTTGATATTTCCGTTTGTTCCGGGCTTGTGTTCGGCTCCTCGCGATTTCCAGCTTCTTTTGCTTTCCCTAACGTATGCAAATGAGCATGTCCTGCAAGTCACTTTGTATACAATTCCTTTCAACCGCCCTCTATCCGGTCGGTCCTTGGGTTTTTTGAAGATATTTCCTAACGTTCGTACTGGTTTGAACGCTGTCTTGATGTTTTCGCGGCTCAAAATCCGTCGAACGCGCTCCGACACTCCTTTCACATACGGGATGGACGTGTATGCCTTCGGATTCTCCTGGGTTCTTGGTTGCGTGTTTGTTTTGCTTGATTCGCCAGCTGACTTGATGAAGCTCTCGGGATAACCGTTAGCTTTTAAGGCATTAACAACGCGTTGTTTCTCGTTTTGTCTTTGCGCGGTTGTTGATGGGATGCACTTAGCTCGGTCCATCAGAGTCTTAACGACAGCTCTCTTGCTTTGCGCTGGGCTGTGTGAATGGAAGTCTAAATACTTGCTCGTATGTGTGGTCTTGCGGTATACACCCACCTCGATCCTGCCATCCTCATTAACGGTGTTGTTGGTGTCCAGGAAGGCTATGCTGTTTTTGCCCATAGTTGTTGTAGGCATCTCCACTGTAAACTGAATGTTCGCGTTTATCGAGTTTAAGTGGCTGTGAAAAGCTTCAACACCGTCCCTCTTAATGCACGCATTCGAGTCGTCGACATAGCGGCGCCACCACTTTGGTTGAACGGGCGAAGTTTCCAACGCTTTCTCCTCAACTTCTTGCATTACAAGCTCTGCGATCACCGCACTGACTGGCGATCCCATTGCACATCCCGATACCTGGTGGTATTGGGTTCCCTCGAATACAAAATAACTGTTGTGCAACAAGAAGGAGAGTAGATCCAGGATCTGGCCTTTAGTCAGCTGTGTATGATTTCTCCAATCGTCAGATCCCTCGAGTTTTTGCTGAATGACATCTATAGCCATGTCGATTGGTATGGAGGTGAATAGTGAAACCACGTCAAACGACACGACCAGCTCGTCATCAGCCACTTCCTGGTTACTTACAGACTCTGATGGACCGAGCTAAGTGCATCCCATCAACAACCGCGCAAAGACAAAACGAGAAACAACGCGTTGTTAATGACTTAAAAGCTAACGGTTATCCCGAGAGCTTCATCAAGTCAGCTGGCGAATCAAGCAAAACAAACACGCAACCAAGAACCCAGGAGAATCCAAAGGCAAAGGCATACACGTCCATCCCGTATGTGAAAGGAGTGTCGGAGCGCGTTCGACGGATTTTGAGCCGCGAAAACATCAAGACAGCGTTCAAACCAGTACGAACGTTAGGAAATATCTTCAAAAAACCCAAGGACCGACCGGATAGAGGGCGGTTGAAAGGAATTGTATACAAAGTGACTTGCAGGACATGCTCATTTGCATACGTTGGGGAAAGCAAAAGAAGCTGGAAATCGCGAGGAGCCGAACACAAGCCCGGAACAAACGGAAATATCAACTCCGCGATTAAACATCATGCAGAAATCGGCCACGACATACATCCAAGTTACGCCGAAATTCTTGAAACAGGCGTAAGCAGCAAGAACAAAAGACTGTTTCTTGAGTCTTTACATTCTTTCCTCGACAAAAACACTATAAACGAAAGAACGCCCTTCCCAAGGGTTTACGCATCGCTGGTTGCTCCCCAGGGGGGCAACGAACAATAACGTCAATGCACTTATTAGAATTCTGCGAACCTTGCGAATATCCATCATTCTCTGAAGAAGACCGCAGAAGGCGATCGAAAATTTAGAGTATCCCTTTTTATATTTTTTAGATCTGTTTAAACCGTTTATATATTTTAAGCTATGACCACAGATCGCTCCAGCAGTTTTGTAGAGATATACTTTTTTGCTAAATGTGAATACCTAAAAAAATGGGAATTTGTAGTGGCATTTCCACACAACATAGTGGCATTTCTTATCCCACTGCTTGGAAATGGGTACAAAAACTCTGTCAATAGTTAGCATATAATAATAACCAGCCTAGTATATATGGAATGGAACATTTATTTCTACAGTATTACATCAATGAAACAAACTAGCACGAAGCCCACCAAATAGAGAAGAAAAAATCCAACTCTGTCTAAAGACTTCCTTTTACGTCCAAGATATTTATCTCCACAGCTTTAACAATTAAACTCATTTTATTATTTTTCCATCGACTTAGCATTCTGTTTGGTTATGCATTCTGAAAATGGTTGAATAAGAGTTATGCTGCAAATATGACTGACTGTGACTTAAGGTACTCTTACAAACGGCGAATTTTTCATTTATAAGCATTTGCATTGCTCAAATGTCGCATAATGATGGTTGTTGATGCGTGTTGTGCAGTTTAAATAGCACTAATTGACTTTTGCGGTCTCGTGTAAAAGAGCATATCAAAACACATCTTCAGTTTTTTAATATGTTTGAGAGTGATAAATGATCAGCAACATACTAAATAATTAGCTGGAGATTTGTGGAGATAACAGAAATATTCAGCAAAGTTGCAAAGCGCTTTTCCTTATTCACTGTTAATGACGATTTCGTGTTTGGTTTTTGATTTCTGGAAACTTCTGTCTATTTCGTTATATCGATCCAAAATTTTACTATGTTTAATAAACATCCTTGGTGTTTTTAAATTTTAAACTTTGGCGAAAATTGTTGTTAAGTGTAGGCACAAATGATCGCGAAAAGACCTCGGTCAAGATTTGTTGAGAATTAAAATCACCACTCGATATAAAATTTAAGAGCGCGCTGTATTGCGCGTATAGGTTAGCTGTACGCGTTTGATGTACAAAAGACTTTCCTTTCAAGCACTTCTTTAAACTCGCCAAATAAGATGAAACAATAAGAAACTATCGAAAAAAAAACTACTTGACTTAAAATTGACTACTCGTCTGAGGAATAGTTGGCTCTAGGGGAAGCAGTTTTTCTTCAATATGCAAAGAAACTCACAAGCTTATGCGTACAGTTAGCGCATGCATGTCGTATTCATTCACAGCGCGAGTTTAAAATCTTGCTTTCAGCATGCTTTCTGTCCTGAAGACTTTCCGTTGTTTTTTTGGCTTGAACAAAAACGATGCGCATGGGATGCAGGATCAGTGGAGCTAAGACTTCGCTGGATACGGTAGAGTGGAAATATGAGCGGAATCTGTGCGTCTTAAAAGAACCCAGTCTACTGTATCACAGCTTTTCACTCGGACCCGCTCTTTTCATTGCCCAGCCTTCTCCCGCCCTGTTCGTAGGTTGAAAATGGTCCGCCATATGTTGGGATAAAACCCGGCATATGCTTGCTAGCAATACTTATTTGATTTATTTAGCGAGGGAAAAGTTCCAACGCTGTCGGATGCCATTTTTGATATTAAAACCAAGAGGTTACGGAACTCTCTATGTTTTAATATAGTTTATAGTTTACATGTATGTAAGTAACGGATGAAGCCTGCATCAACGACAACCCGAATAATCGGCCGAGTGAACAGCCCAGCATGTGTATGAGCACATGAAGCTGTGATCAATACACTTGTAGAAGTTTTATCTTTGACAGTGAAAACACATTCCTAAACTAAAATTAGGGTTTGAGAAACGATATTCCAAGAATAAAAGGAATCGATCTTTAATTAACAATTTCTTCACAATTTTAAAGGGTAAATCCTTGCAGCAACTTTTTTGGTGTGAAAGACGCTATCCCCGGCGGGCTTCATTCGCGTGTGGTTTACAAGTTTACTTGTGCGGGCTGTAATGCCTGTTATGTCGGCGAAACCACCCGACATTTTTTCACACGCGTACGTGAGCACTTAGCCGTAGATAAGGCCTCTCATATCTTCAAACATCTTCAGAATTCGGAACGTTGTCGCGCCTTATGTACAACAGACTGTTTTCATATTTTAGATCACGCCACTACCAGCTTTCAACTCAAGATAAAGGAGGCTATCCATATTCAAAGAGAACAACCTTGCCTCAATCAACAATTACACCATGTTAATCTAAAATTATCCTTTTAATTCACGCATTTTCACGTTCTGTTGTTACTATTTGTCTTAATTAGCATTTCCGTCTACTTATTATTCAACTTTCCGTGCTTTGTAAACCATTCAACTGAAGATGACAGAAGCTCTGTCGAAACATGTTTCGTAAACTTAATATATAGATTTAGGCAGGCCTAAAAGCGGAGCTCCTATTTATTATTTTTTTACTGGAGTTTGCACTGTTTCCCAATTAATAAGTAAAAAACTAGGGCTTGAGCCCGCGATCAACTAGAAAACCATCATCTGGTCAGCGGTCAACTTCATACACGTGACCTCGATGAGCTCCACATTTGAGCCCGCGATATGGCCACGTGATACTGGTCAGTGGATACCTTGATTTGAAAGCTGTCAATTGATCAAAGTTGTAAGCTCTATTTACGTACGTAAGTAGGGATAAGTAGAGATTCAATTCATCTGCTCCCCATCTCTCTCAGCCTATTCTCCTCCCCCCACCCCCGGTCGGGCTACCTTAGGACTCCACTCCCCTCCCCGAGAGTCTGTACGCGCGGGCGGGCGGACGGGCGTACGCACCAAATTTTCTTGGCCTCATGGGTTTACCAAAAATTCTTACCCATGGTGCTCCGCTGGCGCGCTTCGCGCGCAGGAGCTCCGCTAAAAAATTGGTCGTTTTTCTTAAAATCTTTACGTGTCTGCTGTCATCAAGACCTTTAAAAAAAAAAAAAATAGTGCATTAACTTTACTCTAACCATAACATAACAATCCCCGGAATTGGGGTCTCGAGATACAATTGTAAAGATCTTATCTTAATAATAGAAGCAAAACGGCAATTCCATTCCCACAAAATTTGCAGCGTTTTCTTCCAGGCAGTGGGCGATACTGTCTGATTGTAACTCCGTAGTGGTTTCTACTCCCCTTGCCCCTGGAAGTTTGTCTGCCAGCAATTCTCCTGTGTTTATTTATGCACCTGGATGGAGAAAGAAACACCGGCCAGATTAGATCGAGGCTCCATTACTAACAACTTGGCAACACGCCTCGCTAATGTACACATCGAACTTCTGGACCCTTCCCATAAAATTTGCGTGTTGATATTAGAACCCTGACCGCCTACTACAGTATGGAAATAAAACTTCTTAAAGGAGAACGAGCTGATAATTGGATAAAGTTTCTGTGTCTCATCACCTTATTCGATGCTCCAAGTAATCGTCTTTTTTCGAGTACTGCAAATCATTCTTTAAAGCTCGCCGCCTGAAGGAGATTGATCCTTATCTTCGAACAGCTCATATTATCTGGAACCATGAATTCCTTAATCAGAGGATTGCGAAGGGACAAACATCCATGTATGTTCCAATAGAGGCTGGTAAATACTGCGGAAATAGTTGGCTTAGATATTTCCATTGACTTCTCTAATAGTTTTGTTTACAAGAATTTCTCGATTTTCTTGTTTGCACGTTACATATTTTTAAATGTGTGCTTGGAAGTTGTTATTTCACTTGAAAGCAATACTACGAAATTTATTTGATGTAAGATCGTCTTAAAATCGACGAAAACTGTTGTAAGTGCATGAACAAGGAGAGTAAAAACTGCTTATTGAGTTAGGATACCGAAGAGGAAAACGGATATGATCAAAATATTCAAACAACTTGAGTTCTGTCGGACCGACGGAAATTCCAATTCCACCTGGATAGAGGAAGCACATAAAAATCTAAATGCGGCAAGTTTGCCCTTGAACTTCGACTTTATTTATTTGAATAAAATAAATTGTATTAGATGGACGTTGTCTATAGAAGAGCGCGGTGCTGCTGTGATTTTATCAATGAATGTTCTTAATTAAACAAAATATTCAAATATTCAGCAAAATGGGGTGACCTAGACCTTCTTCACTATTTTTAAAATGGATTCTTCGTTGGTTTTAAATCTGAAATTAACAAAAATAACGAAACAGTAGTTCTGACCGAATATTAAAGAGGATTTCTCGGTTAGCTAAAAGCGAACAACATTGAAAATCATACTGCATTTTCAAATTTGCATAAACAGTCAACTTAACAAGCTTCAAGCTTCAAACAACCAGAACCCCTTTATTATTTCGTATTTACAAGTATGCTGGTGAGACATTAGAGGTATATTTGCTGCATTACATATCCATAATTATTTTTGTGTTTTGAGGTATACGATAAAGGTTTGTCTGTTGCATGTAAACCGCAATATCTATAGAAACAGCCAAATCGGCTAGAACGAATTATAATTGTTAAATATGCTGTCGAAGATAACACACTACACAAACTTAACAACGATGCTCACAATCAAGTTCTGTTGCATAGATGTCTAACATAAACGGAATTGCGTACAAGATCCAAAATACAAAGGCTCTTTTTCTGGATGTAGATGATTCCGAGAGAAAAAAATTGTTAGTTTATGAGGGCTATTAAAGGTCGTGCAGGACCCTTGCTCATTAATGAATTCACTAGTCAGATTTCTTGAGGGGGTGTTATCCTGTAAAGCTTTCATTCTCTGAATTTTGAACATCGACTCCTCTAAACCTTATCAAGGATATTAGGGGATAATGGAATTACATTGTGATTGTCGTTTTACTGAGAGATGACCGTTTGCTGTGATGTTACAAGCTCTTCGAGTTAAAGTGCAGATAATGTTATATTGTGTCCAAGTTTTCAGCTGGAGTGGCGCACCGAATTAAATGACCATATTTTCTAGTGATAAATCATAGCCGCTTTTTGTGCCCTGGCAATAGCGCAATTCTCGAATTCAAAAACTGCTAGAAGTTATTGGCCTCTCAGAGAGTAAAAATATTAAACCAAAACTTTGAAGAGTGCTATCTTCTTTTTGAAAACGGGGTTTGTAAATGCGCTTTTTCCAGGGCACAATACAGTACATCAAGTTTGTTTTCCATGCGAATCAACTCCTAAAATTCTATATCGGCGGAGAAAACTTGAACACAAAAAGGCAGGTTTGGCCGCTTCCTTAGACCTTCCGAGGCTATGTTTACAGTTTACAACAACGTGCACTATATTCGAAGCTGTGAATCTAATTATGGTTATTCGCTACGTTCGAGCACACGGGACACAAAGCTGAGAACAACAACGTGTAATTACTTATAAAAAGAACGGTTAGTAATATATTGTCACGAATATTTCGATTTCTGTCGGTTTCAATCGTCGCAGATCGTGCATGGTTTTTAAGTATATACATACATAATAATAGCAAGGGTCCTGCTCGACCTTAAATACCAAGACCATATCAACCATATCAAAGTATTCTGTAGTCACGAAGATGACGCTCTACTTCGTTAATACCACTATTGTTGTGATAGGAAGACCTCATGGTAGAGATAAGGCAAAGCAATATATACTCTTAATATCAGGAAACCTGACTTTAAAATGACTTCATAGCAAGGACTACTAATAGGTTAACATAGAAACCTGTATGGCTTTCGAAGTCTGTGTTTTCAAAGCTGTTCTTCTTGGTTAGCTTTAATAACTTTAAATTGTCGCAAAGTACTTTCTATACCAAAGATCTGCAGAAATATCTCTTTACGAACTGTACTGAAATATGCTCTTTTACGAAGCTTGCAAAAGTTCAAAATAGAGCAAAACTCTCGATCCCGCACTCTGCATTATAAAATCTCATTGTATTTTTCCCAAGGAAACCTTGCTTATGGATTTCTCCGCAAAAGAGTTGCAACTCCGATGATTTAGCTTGTCCTTTGTCTTGTGTTTGTTTCTTCCACTTTGTTCGTCGATTTTGGAACCAGGTTTTCACTTGCGTTTCTGTTAGATTCAGATCTGAAGCAAGCTCAGCTCGTCTGCTTTCTGTGACATATCGACATTTTGTAAACTCCTTCTCCATCGTTTGGATTTGATGAGCTGAAAACAAGGGACGTAATTTCTTTTTCTTCATTGGACGCCTTCGTTTCTTCTGAACATTCATACCTAAAGGTTGGAAAAGAGAGACTTGTCAAAGACTATAATCTAATTTAATTTATAAGGTAAACACTTCATGAGCTGCGCAGGAAATCAGCTAAAGAGGTGCCACTTCTGACAAGCCAAGGGAGCTATGCAGGACATATCATAAGGACAGGCATGTATAAAGCTGCTTGGCATTTAACTTAACGGAACAAAATGTTAACTTTCGAGCGATTGCTTTTGTAAAAAATAATTTTGTTTAACAGAACTTCGTTTTGAAAATGCATGTACTAAATTAAGTCGAAGGAGTCGAAGGAAGTTGCCATTGGCAGTGTTTAAAACAATGACTAATTTGAAGAAGTGATTATAACGAGTTGCTAACAATCTCGAAGCTATCTCACTTGTTACTTGAGTCAAACTAGGTGATAATTCCTCATAAAATAAAAAGAAGACACAGTCGAAAGAACAAATAGATTGCACACCAGGTCTAGGACACACAATTAGCCACGCTGATATCACAAGCAGGGCTCAACTTTGCAGTACGTCAAGGGCAATATTTACCTTACTTCGAATATCGAGACTCGGACATCTATACATCAATGATATTTACAACATTCTGTAGTCCATCATTTTCCGTTCATAACGCTTTCAAATTAGGTAAAGGAATAAAAACTAAAATAACCTGGAGTCTTAAGAATCTGTTCTAACAAAAACAATGCAGGGCAAATCCAAATTCTCTGTTCACATCGAAGCTAAAAATGTAAACATCTTTCGCAATTTTGCCAAAGAAAAAATTACTTTAAGACTAAGCCAAAATAACACTTTACTGTAAAATGCTTGAAACTAGCAGAAACTGGCAGATGGGAAACATTTGGGTGAATTCACATAAAAAAAGACTTGAACTTACAACTTTCAGTTAACAGATAGTCTTGTCCCTTTCCTTCTTAAAAAGATTCCAAAACTTATATTCCCTGCATAACTGAACTTACCATTAACAAAGTTATAGTGTTTGTAGGAAGAGCTTCACACACTTTTAAGCGATATCTGTTCATAATGTAACTTCAAGAAAAAACTAAACAAAGAAGTCGCTTTATGAATAAAACTATATTTATCCCGTTTCTATATCTCTTTATAATATCCTAGCCTGATCACGAAGGACTTGTCTGACAGCTTCCTCGACCGCATCGATGATACAGTGGATTGTATCTGGTCGCGATTTTCATTGAATAGTTAACGCAGTGGAAAACTTCACTTAATGAACAAAGAGAAACTATGCAATTGCTATTAACATGTTTGCTTCTTTGGTTAACTTACCAAAAGAACGGAAGTGGTTGGGGAAAACAAATGGAGTTATCTGAACAACTGGCTTGGGAGATGGAAGTGAGCCGAATCCAGGCAAACAAGATGACAAATGTAGGCAGTGATACACTGGAGGAAACACTGCACGAGGAGCAACAAGCAATGATGGCGTTGGGCATGGCGCGTCAAGTGCACCAATTGGTGCGGTCTCTTTAGAAACCCATTCCTGCTTTTTGACTGTTTCATCTGATAGATTTAAAATATTCTTGATGGAAAACGAATTTTTACTCGGTGAAAATGAAGAGATGCTGGGAGGGGAAGATGCAATTCCTCTTGTCGCCATAATGGTTTTTGATCAGGGACATGTGTTACCCTTTCGGGCGTGTGACATGGCGGCTTTCTGAAGAAAGGCTCTGGAATTTGTGATAATTAATCCTGTCAGTCATTAGCAGACAGGATGTCTTTGTAAGAATGTTATCAATAACAATATCAACTACACAATTTTAAGGGATTTACAGTATGCTTTTACAAAAAGAATATAGTTAAGAACAGTGGCCAGAGATCTTCAAAAGGTGGCATTAAAATTTGGGACAGGTTTCTGACCTATGAGTTTTTTCAGCGGTATCGTAATTTTATGACGAAAGATTTCCGCTTTTTGTTGAAGTGGCATCAAACGGAACTCTGCCAATTGCACTTAACAGTTAGGGCCGTCATGCCGTTGACACATTGAATAGATATTTCATGAAAACAAACTTTGTAAAAGTGTTTCAATAAAAATGATTGCTTGTTTTAACAGATATCTATAAAGTTTATTTACAAAGCATGACTGAAAAAGAAGGGATTAAAATATTTGTTTAAGGAATGCCGAATTGAATTGTAAGTTTTCCTAACTGAACTTTACAATAACTAAAATGTGTTATGCCTAAGTTAAATACGCTATAATTTTGGAATCCAAATTAAAGGATTCTGCTTTATGACCATATTAAAAAACTCCCTCGAAATTAGGTAAATCCCAGTGTGATGTGCCCTCATAACTGACCAGTACGAGTTGCTAAAATCCATATTCGTGTCTTAATCATATATTTGTTTAAATTTCGTTAGTTTTTGTACCCGGTACCAATAACAGTAGCTGTAGGCTGGAAGGTAAAGTTACGGAAACATTATCGCTATTGCTGGGCATTCTTCATGCTTAGCCCAGTTTTACTACACTATGAAATGACAACACTGGTGAAATTGGGACACAGGTTGAAGGATGAATGCAATAATTTTCACTTTGAGTTTCGCCGCAGTGTGGTCATGTGATCTATGACTACCATAAAAAGGAGACATTTATTTGGTGTCAATTGGCATCAATTTTTTTTACGAGACACTATCTATAAGTGCTGTCTGAATACTGAGAGCAGCATGAAATATAATCCTGTTCTTGATTATGTTAGACACAATGGTTTGGATAAGAATATTTTTTCATCATTTGCAATGGAATACCAAAAAGGTACTCCCAAAAACCTCATTAATGTCAGAATTAATGTAAATTAAAACAAACTCGAGTCGCTCCTCGGGTGGCACTTTCATGTGACATTCACAAAGCATAAACAAAGCCACGAATACATGAGAAATTAGTGATCATTTCCTTCTGCTTCCTTCACTCAAAAAAACGAAAAAAAGTACTTATTTAAAAATAGTTTTTTTTTACGCAGTTGGATTGTGATTCATTTGACAAAACTACTTGTGCAACTCCACATACATCTCGCCCACTTTTACTTGGAATTAAAATCTCCATAAATTACTGTACACGGGACTCACTTATTTTATATTTAATATAAGCTTACAGTGATTTCCTCTGTCAAACATCATCATCATCATCATCATCTTCATCATTATTATTAGTGTTATTTATTATTATTATTATTATTATTATTATTATTGTTATGATAAGTTTTGCGAATTGCAATATATATCACAAATTGAAAGAAGCGATAAAGCACTGAGTCACATTCTAAAATTTTGTAAGGAATATCGTTCTTGTGTGAAATGAAGTACATGGCAATGAAACACGCTTTTTTGCTTGTCTTTACTAAGACGACTTCTGCTGGCGGTGGGTCGCTGACAGAAGCTCGACTCCCCCCGTAATACCTTCCTCTTATCAACGATTGCTTCAAACGAAAAAACTTCCCATGCGACTCAATTTTGTTCAGCGAACGATCGAGAAAACAAAGGGATCTCGTTTGCAGGCACGTGGTTTAGGGATGATGTCATTCTTACTTGCCCCTGCTGCGGGGCAACCAAATTGGTGTCCCAAGATCGTCTCCTACTGTCGAACGTAATAATAATAATACATTCTTGTCTGACAGTTGAAATATTTTTTTAATGATTTAGGAGCTATGCCAAGGATGGCGCTTGAAAATCTTCAAGCTCGTGGCGACCTTACGCAATATTAACCAAGTTTTCTTCTAGGTATATCAAAATTAATTATTATTTCGATCGTGACATATCTTATCTAAGCTAAACCTTCATATTCTCATTCTCTTTACATTTTGTACTCCAGTTCAATCATTTCATATAGATAAATAATATGATAAATGATAAATAATATAATAAATAATGATGTCAATTTGTTTAAACTTTAGTACGAGATTAAGGGGGGTCCTTCTTAACTACAGATCTAGAGCAGTTGCTAGGGAATTCCTGAAGACCAGTTTTAGTGGCAAGCCATTTTGGACCGTTTTATAACGCTAAATGGTAAATTTTGTGGGGCAGGAAATACCTGCTTGAAATATTGACATTGCGCCTGCATAACTAGTGCCAGTCCTAAACCGCGCGTTAGAATTTAAAATCCCTAAAACTTGGAGGAAAAAAGGAAGAGTTCTGAATTTTTTAAGGAATCGGAGATAACATAACCTTCTTTATAATCCTACGTATGAGATTACCGTTTACAAGAAAGAAAAAAACGCTACTGAAGAAAGTCTGAAAATACGGGTGTTTATTATGTCATAACTTTTACAATAATGCAAATTTTGTAAAACCCATACGAAGCATTAAGCATGTGGGCATTCTTTATCTATTGGCACTGATTTTAACTTTCAGTTTTATATGCCCTTTCAGTTTTAGGGTTTTTTCTATTCTGGCCACGCCACTTGTCAAATATGGCCGTGATTTGAAACTCTTGAAGGACTCTCTAATTAAACAAAGTTGCGAAAAAAGCTTATCCGTAGCAGGTCAAGTTTCCAAAATATGGCGGTTAGATACCTTCCTTAGCAACAACTTAGTAGTTAAGAAGGACCCCCCTTAAATTGTTTATATCTTTGAATCAAGCTATGGACACGGGACTTTGATGAAGGTCGCTGAAGATCATTCTCTTATTATTAACAGTAGTATAACTAATTAAATCATATCACCATAGCTATTGTGGATTCGACTTTGCCGAGATCACAGAAAACCAGACAAAGTTGGGAATTATAACAGAAAACAATTCTCAGTTAGCTTACATTGATGTAACCTGAGGGCAACTGAGCAGTCATTTACTTTGTTTTGGTTTCCTCACCATCATATCTTTTATATCCAATGAAAAAAATCATATACATATTTGGCGGTATCGAAAAAACATCCATAGAGAATAGCAGTAGAACGTAACTTCTACTTTTCCCGCTTAACAATTTAACCTGGGGCATTTGCATTGAGAGCGAAGTATCAAGCGAATTATATTTTTCACATATAGGCGGAACTGATCAGACATAAAACTGTAAATCTTGCTTACTCTGACAAGTATTAAGAGAAACTTCTTGTCAAACAATAGGATTACAATAAAGTAATGAAGCTGGTGGACTGTGAATGGAACTAAAGTAAGTTGACAAAGCAACGCCATGATGTCTAGAATATTATTTCACCTCGTGGCCTTTTAAACGGCTCTATATTTTTAGATGTGTCTTAAAAACGATTACATGTAAAATACGATACAAATTTCTGTAGATATTATCAGAGGAAACCTCACAAATGTATTTTGGTGTGAGCCATCTAATGTGCTGCCCAGGGCGAATTACGAAGAGTATTTTATTTAAAGGTCCACTGGAATAAAACAACTTTATTGAGATGTAAGGGATAGCTTTGTCAGTTGAAATCATACCAAGTAAATGCCACCGTTTTCGCGTTGTTTTAAGATGAAGTGGTACTATATAATCTATTATCGTGATTGTTTGTTCAAATCTAAACTGCTTTACAAAACGTTTGATAAAATAGCCGCACAATGTTCGTTCTCGTATTATTTCACCATAGTTTAATCTATTTCAAAGTTACAAACCTCAAATACCGCACAAACGATACTTTCCAGGTACCTTAGAGCTTTTCATGAGAATTTTAATATTGATTGGTATTATATTTATAAACTCTAACCTTATAAAAGGTAACGTACGTAAATAATTCAATTGTGAATATTCGACACCACTAACCTTGATTGATTGTTTTATCTTTCTTTGATCTTGTTCGATGCTTTAGTATCTGGCGCTCGTCTTCATTGTAATTGTGCTGTGTTTCACTGGTTTGGCCAAAAATTACTCTCCATCTTGTTTCCATTTTACGCAAGAGCTATTAACAGGAGTATTTGATTCTCTTAAACTTGTTCTCGTAGTAATTCTTGAATTATCCAGATGACTCGCTTGTCTGGCGTAAGAAGAGACATATGTGTCCTCGTGTTTTTTTCTTCTTCTATCTTTTTTTTTTTACATATTGGCCTTTGGGCCATTTTAGAGACATTTAAAATAGTCGACTCGGTTCTTAAACGTATATATTGGTTTGTTGATTTTCCCGCCTGGGCTTGCATTGTTTGCAGAGTCGATGCAGAGGTGGCTAAACGATCAAACATTTGCTCGTTAAGCAACATGGTGGATGAAAAAGTTTGTTCTAGATTTAACATGGGAAGCCATTTAAATGCAATGCAGAGAGAGGTGGCTAAACGGTCAAACACGATGTTGGACGAAAATGTTTGATCGTTTAGCCGGTGCTAAGTTTTGTTTTTCTTCGTCGCACGCGTTTTTCCATGGCGTCATATGAGCGCGCGGTGAAATAAAAGGGCATGCGCAATTCGATTGTCGTCCAAGGTCGTAAAAGCCTGTTTTCACCCAAAATTTGTCAAAAACCTACCGTAACCGATGATGAAATAATTAATTTTTAAGGGGTGAATCACGTCCACAGCCAAAATTTTTACAAAAACTGTAAGAAAGATTTGAGCTATCTTAATTGGGAAAATCTGATATTTTCCTTTTTGAGAAAAATTTGTCTTTAATACAGATTTTTAATTTATTTTGCATGAATGTTTGATCACAGCCAATTTCTAATTTCTGAAATTTTGAGGTAGGGTCACACAGGCAGATTTTGAGAAAAACGGCATTGAAACTACTAGTGCCCAGTCCAATCCTAAGCATTCGGTCATTCATTATGACGATTTATTGGCATTTGTATTGCTTAAATGTCGCATAATGATGGATGTAGTAGTAATATCGGAGTCGAACGAATACCACCTCGGGCGCACCCACCTAATTTTCCCTCTTTCCTAAGGTTAACACTAAGGATTTTCAACTTACCTCGCTCACAAAGCTCGCTCGGTAAGTTGAAAACTTAGTGTAAACCTTAGGAAAGAGGGAAAGGTGGGTGCTACTCGGTAGTATTCGTTCGACTCCGATATTACTACTCGCAAGAGAAGGATAAAAGGATGCCCATTTAGAGGGATGCAACATAAATGTACAAAGTTCTAAATAATAAAAATTAAAAAATATTTTTCCATATTATATACGATGGACAGCATAGACCTCAGATCATTGGAAGAAGAGCTTGCAAATCTTGATCCCGAGGATTTGCGGTTTTTATCAAAATTTATTGCAGAATATTCGCCCACAATTCAAAGAAAAATAAATACTCTGCTGGAAGAACCAATCCCAGAAGGGGTAAATAAAAAATTAAAAGCCCCATTAAAACCATCAAAACCAATACCAATACCACCGCCAAGAAACAGAAACAGAAACAGAAACAGAAAACAAGAAACCCTTTTGAAAATATTCGACCCCATCCCACCGAACAAGGTGAAAACGGTAACAGATTATCAGAATGAGATTCTGGATCTGTACGAAGACACGGAATATGCGGGGGTAGAAGAGACAAGCGGGAGACGTTACAAGAGGTGGCGTATCGTAGAGGGGCTAAATAAAGACCTCACACCAAGGTTTATGGAAAAGATAAGGGAGAACGCGGGAACATCGTTTTACATGAGGCACGTCTATTCGTATCTTCTTGAAAACATCGAAGACGGAACCAGGCTAACTTTCTACCAAAATAAAGGCTCCCCCTGGATGAAAACTTACGCAGACGCGGAGAATTGGATAAGAGAAATGGAGGCGGCGCGTCTAGATCCGGATAACACTGAAAGACCAGATACAAAGTGGACCTTTGAATCGCATTTCACCGTCGATATAAAGGTTGTGCTAGACCGCCAGCCATTGATGGGAACAGGACCATTACCATACTGGCTACATAACCTTGCAAGAGGAAATCACGCAATGGTGACGCTGGACACGTATAGAGATAACCTGTGTCTATGGCGCTGTATAGCCGTACACAGAGGAGCAAGACCGGATCGCAGCACAGAAGCAGCACGAGATCTTGCCAAGAGTTTCTACAAACTCCGAAATATGCCATCAACTTGGGAGAAAACGTCATTAGATGAACTGGAAAAGGTGGAAATGCACCTGAACAAGGGCAAGGTTTTAGCAGATTGGCTGGGAATAAGGGTTTACACGCCAGAGTTGGCTAACGCGGATGAAATCGAATTCGGAATAGAAACTAGCCCCAGAATAGTATGGCACCTAATGAGAAACCCACCAATGCGCATCAAAAACGTAATGACAATAGGGATTTATGGAGAGCACGCGTTCCTGATAAAAGACATCACGAAGTTGGCCAAATCGTATGAATGCAACCACTGTCACGCAAGATTCACAAAGGCAAGCAATCTCCAACGTCACGCGGAAAGATGCAGCCAAGGCAAAACGGTGATCCACTGTCCGGGTGAAAAAGTAGAAGCACCGCAGACAGCGTACCAGAAAGCGTTCTATCCAAAACACCAAGCCTCAAAAGAATCAATCCAGTGGCTGAGGTACGTGGAGAAAAACTGGCAATTCAAAATAGTGCATGCAATGTCGGGGCACGGGGGAGAACGCTGGATAGAGAAAAGGCCGGTAGACGGATACAACGACGAGAAAAAAGTGGTATTTCAGTATCATGGCTGTCGTTGGCACGGATGTCCAAAATGTTATCCAAATCGAGAACAAATAATCGAACACGGTGGCAAGACAGTAGAAGAGCTCTACCAAGCCACAAAAAGGCGCACAGCCCATCTGCGAAAGGTGGGATACAAAGTGATTGAATGTTGGTCATGTCAATGGCTAGTTCCAGGAGGAGCGGACAAACACGGAGAAGAGCTGCCAAAACCCCGGACAAAAGCGTACCCACACGCGATTCTGTACGATTTTGAGGCGTACGGAGATGGAAATCAACGAAAAGAGCCAACAAAACATCTGACGATTGAAAGCAAGCATATACCGGTTTCAGTTAGCATCGGCGACACTCTTGAAAGAGAGCCAACCCACATCTGCGCAAGAAATCCCAGAGTGTTAGTTCAAAAGTTCATGCAAGAGCTGGGGAGAAGGGAGAAAAACATAAGGAAGCAAGTGAGAGAAGAATTCATGCCGGCAGATGTGAAACTGATCCCCAAAGACCAAAGAAAAAAGATAGAAGAATGGTGCGACCAGGTGCCCACACTGGGATTCAACTCCGGGTCATACGATCTCAATTTAATCAAAAACCACTTCGTGAAAGAGCTGGCGGACACGGCAAAAAAAGTGAGAGTGGCGAAAAACGGCAGCAAAATAATGTTCTTACTCACAGACAGATTGCGATTTCTGGACATAATAAACTACTTAGGCCCAGGAACGAGCTACGAAAGATGGGTAAAGGCGTACGACTGCAAGGCAACAAAATCGTGGCTGCCATACGAATGGTTCGACCGCGAAGAAAAGCTGGATTACGAGGGCTTGCCGGAATACGAGCATTGGTACTCAAAGTTGAAAAAAGAGTATGTGCTGACGCGAAAACAATGGGAAGCCTGCAAACAGACGTTCAAAGAAAAAGGGATGAAAACGTTCAAAGACTGGCTGGAATACTATAACAATCTGGATGTGGCACCCGGGCTTGAAGCGCTGGAAAAAATGAAAGCGTTCTACATAGAAAAGGGGATAGACATACTGAAAGACGCGGTAAGCATACCAGGGGTGAGTTTGCACTATCTTTTAAAAGGCGCAATAGAGCGCAAAGCGGAACTCTACGCCCCACGTAAAGAAGCGTATGAGATGTTAAAAGGGGCGGTGGTAGGCGGACCAAGTCTGGTTTTCACAAGATACCATGAGGCGGGCAAAACGCGGATAAGGTCGCATCAATACCCAGACAGCAAACTGTGTGAAAACATCCAGGGGTACGATGCAAACGCGCTGTATCTATCAACCATGCTGAACTATATGCCCTGCGGGAAAGAAAAAGTGGTGCACTACACAGCGCATGCAAGAGAGCATCAAACAAACCATCCAGACCAGGCAAATTATTTAGATGGTGCAGACCATTTGACAGAACAGGTAGACGAGGAGCAAGAAGCGGCAGACTTCACGCAAAGATTGAAAGAAAAAAGCTGGTTCGGATACGCGGAAGTGGACATAGAAATCCCGGAGCATCTGCATCAAAAGTTTGAAGAGATGTGTCCATTCTTTCACAAAAAAGAGGTACCGGCCAATGTGGTGCCAGAGCACATGAAAGAATATCTGAAAGCAACAGGGAGAAAAGTGGTGGAAAGCAACAAAAAGCTGCTGGGAACATTGTCAGCGGAAAAGATATTGCTGTACGAGCCGCTACTGCAGTGGTACATAAACCACGGGGCAGAAATCAAAAGGGTGTATCGGACAATCGATTACAAACCGAAAAAGATCTTCGAATGGTTCGTGAAAGAAGTCACAGAAGCGCGGCGAACGGGGGATGTGGACAAAAGCAAAGCGCTGCTGGCGGACATATTCAAACTGCTGGGAAACAGCGGGTATGGAAAGCTGATAGAAGCGCTGGAACGGCAAACAAATGTGATCTACACAAAGGATGAGAAAGTGGTAGACCGAGCATTAAGAAGCGCGTATTTCGAAGATCTAGATGAGATAGGGCAGGCGTATGAATTAGAAAGCCGGAAGCCGCGGATAACAATCAGAAGACCGTTTCAGATCGGAATCGCGGTATATCAGCTGGCCAAGCTGCGGATGTTGCAATTTTATTACGACTTCTTGGACAGGTACTTGGACAGGAAAGATTTCGAGCTGATCCAGATGGACACTGACAGCAACTACCTGGCGATCTCGGGAAAAAAGTTAGAAGACATCGTAAAGCCAGAGATGAAAGCGGAATTTGAAGAGCAAAAAAAGAATTGGCTGGCATGGGATAAGTGGAGCGGGAGAACACCGGGGCTGTTTAAAAAAGAATTTGAAGGGGAGCGGATGATCGCGCTGTGCTCCAAATGTTACTATACAGAACATCAAATAGAAGATGGAGTGAAGCAGAAGCTAAGTACAAAAGGAATGTCGAAGAAGCAAAACGAAATAAACTGGCAACGTTTCAAAGCAGCATTGGGAGGAAGCAAAGACATGGCAACAAACAGGGGTTTCAGAATGCGAGACGGGAATATGGTAACATACGAGCAAGAAAAGCTGGGGTTGAGCGCGTATTACGACAAACGCTGGGTACTGCCAGACGGAATACATACAGAACCAATTGAATACCATGTTTAAGCGGGTACATCAACTTTGACGATAATCCACACCCTAGGTGACGTTAGCTGGAGGTAATTGTGTATTTGGCGGCACAACAAGCAGCTCTTCACGCACAAAACCACGCTTAGGACCACCGCGCAAATAGTAAAGAATTGGTTGTTTCGGTTTGATAAAAGCACGTTCAATATTGAAGATATCCAAGGACCAGATAGGATCAGTGGCTCTTTTTGTCCCACCTTCAAGCTCACCAGGTTCGTACAAATACCGAACCATAACGATGGAGGGGAGCTTTTTTTCGTTCAAACCAACGGGTCTCAAATATTTGGTTGATGGCTCCGCATAAACATGTTTTTTCTTGATTGCGGTAGAGGGTTTCATACCAATCAATCGAGTGACTTGGTTGTTCAGAGCAGAAACAACTTTGGGGAGCCTTTTCACCCACTCTGTAGATCGCTGACCCTCAGGCGAACGCATTTCAACAGCGTACTGGTGGCCAAACAAACGCTCAGCCAAGGTACGATTGAAACGTTCAACAATAGCTTGGTCTCTATGAATTTCAGGGTGGCCACGTCTGATAGAAGTTTTGTGATTTTCCATTTCTTTTGTAACAGCGCCCATAAATTCACGCCCAGGATCAACCTGCAACAGTTGAGGCCATTTCAAAGGTCCACGTGTATAAATTGTCTTAAAAGCTTTGGCAACCTCATCAGAGTTTTTAGAAGTTAAAGGCTGAGCTTCTTTGAATCTGCTGGCAACATCAACAACGGTAAGCGCGTATTTATAAGTGCTACGCCCCACTTTGTCATGTGGCAGAAAAAGAAGATCTGCCTGATGCACTTTGTTGGGTGTAGGCACGTCGAATTTTAGACGAGGAATGTAGCGCGGTGCGGGGAGGTAAATCTGCCAGAGCGCTTGTTTGAACAACCATTCTTTGGCAACAACTTCAGGAACCTTTGCAGCGACCGCTAATTTTTTAATGGCAGAAATGCCTTTCCAGTAACCCTGCGGGCTGTAATAATGCCGCTCTAATTTTCTATCCATTTAAATAATTATGCGCGATCATATATACATGGCTGGAAAAATGAGTTTGGGTAACCCTCACGAACCCTACCTTGAACAGCTTATCGAAATGTTGGTGAAAAAGCAGCCAGCGAACCGTGAACAGCTAAAAGAAACGTTGATAAAACAGCAGGAAGCAAAAATAAAAGAAATCAAACCCGAAAAAGATCTTGACTTTTACTCATGGGAACCCCCACTGCCGGATGAGCCCCGTGAAGAGATGAGACACCACCTCAAATTATGGTATTTAATTGCGGTACTAAAAAAAGTCGGCATTTCTGTAGATCAGGTCGGTGACAATATGGGGCTGACCTTTTTGGGTAATATCATTCACCAATTTAAGCGGCATCAGCAACTGAGTTGCTACCCCGGGTCGTGTAACTACGTTTGTTTTTTATACAACTATTTTCAAAAGGTCGAATCAATCGATTGGCCGGCGAAAAATGCAATACTGCGAAAGCTCACGAAAAGATTGCCGAAGATGGTACAAACCGGAAATAAAGCCGAAAAAAGTTTCAACGAATGGTGGTTGGAGGCAAACACCCCACCATTAAACAGAAGTTGTCTTTGATGTTCTTCTATCGACCTTTACCCCGCCGTCAGTGTGGTTTGAAAAACGCAGTTTTGTCTTTGCAGTAGTAAAGCTGTTGTACTTTTTGATAATATCTTGGTACTCACTGTCTGAGATTTGACCATCTTCAAGAGCGGTCGATATGAGAGAGTTGATTGAGCTCAGCGTAGCTTCAGCCAAAGTCTGTATTTTTTCGTGTTTTTTCGCTTTACGCAGGAAAAATTTGACGGTGACGATGGAGGAGGTTGACACCAATGAAAACAAGGTGGCAGTTGCGATTAAAGGGGCACCAACAACAACGCCAACCGCAGAAAGCGAAGCGGCCAACCCAGAGCCTGTAAGAATGGTAGCAACTCCACCTGTTAACGCACATACTGTTTGACACCGCGTGTGCCACCGTTTGAATTTGGCTGAGGTTTGGTAGTAATGCGCCAACTGGTTTTCAAGATTTTTTTTCATCTTTTCTATTTCAGCCCGCCTAAATTTTGTTGCAGAATCCATTTCTTATATATGTGTTAAAAATATTTTAGTCGCAATATTGGTTATGCCATTTTCCATTTTTATATACAATCTGATTACATGGCCCAGTTGTATTTTTAGGGTGTGTCCAAAACTTTTTGCTGAACAGACCGGTTTTTTTGTTAAAGGCACCTTTTGCAATGGCACCACTCCAATACTTTTTAAACAAATCCTTATCACCACCTGTGACAGCCATGATTGCAGCAGCCACATCTTGAGCCGGTTGAAAGCCTGGAATTTTTTCACCAATATTTTTATTGATCGTTTCACCGACACCCAAACCCACTTTTTGTTTCGAGCTGATTGCATTTCGGGCCGCGGCATGACCCCATTGCCGTTTATTTTTGGGAATAGCGTCAAGTGCCTTCACCATTTTTTTGTCTGCATCATGTTTACAGCTTTTTTCGTTTTTCTTGCCTGCGCAGACGGCATAATCAACGTCATGCTGCATTGAAACTGCGTCTGTGGCGCCTGTGGGTTGCTGATAAATCTTCAAGATCTTTCCCGTCTTGGGGTCGTAAGAAAGCTGTTTTTCAAGGGGATTGTACGGCCCTGTATAGTTATGACCAGGAAGCGTCCACCCCTTTTTTGGCTTAGGCAGCTTGCCGATGGCTTTATGCAAATCAAAACCCCGCCCACCGCGGGGTCGTTCATAAAGAGGGTTTGTTGGGTCATCTACTCGATTACCCGCATAAATTCTCATATCATAATTACCACCACTTTGCGTTTTATTAGAAACGAATCGTGTCTTGGTAATGCCACAACTTGCACATTTTACTTTAAGCAGCCTTCTACCATTTTTTGTGGTAGTGTTTTTTTCACTTCCCGGTACGTTGGGTGTGAAACGCTTTTCCTTCACGCAGTATACCTCCATCTTATATAATTAAAGAAATTAACTTTGGGTTTACCTCACTAATTGTGACACCCGCCTTTCATCATATCTTTTGGTCTTAATCTGTTTGAGGCTTTAGTCAACAAATCCCCAGACAAAGCATCAATTGTATAATTAACAGCTTTTCTCGCGATTGGTTTGGCTTTATTGGCTAACTTCTTCTGATACTCTGGTTGTCTTAAAAACTCGCTTGCAAAGTATCTTCCTTGTTTCACACCTTGCTTTGCTAAATAAGGAACTCCGTACTCAAAGAAAGCTTCAGCTGCTGTATTTCCAACTGTATCAAGTACTCCACTTCCACTAGGGGTGTGGGGACCCCCCACTACTCCACCTCCAAACATTCTTTTTTCAGCGCGTGCAAGTTCTTCTCTCTTCTTTTTGGGTAAACCCCTTCTGGTCCACTTAAATATTGGATCCAAAATATTACCTCCTTCTTGAACATTTTCAGGTTTAACCCAACTGTCACTTATGAATCTTGTCTTGGTAATGCCGCAGCTAGCACATTTTACTTTAAGTAGTCTTCTGCCGTTTTTTGCAGTTGTAATTTTTTCACTTCCCACCACATTGGGTGTGAAGCGCTTTTCTTTCACACAGTAAACATCCATCCTATATAAATAAGCTAAATTCACTTTAACTAACGGTTCTTCCTAAAATACTTTACGTTGTCTGTAACCCCTTTCAAAGCTTGGCTTCCGAGTATTTTGGCCGCTGCAGCGAAACTGGGGGCAGGGGTCACAAAGTTCGAGGCAACATACGCAATTTTATCAACAGTCGAAGGTCCCCTTCTCGACGACAACGCGCCGCCTTTTTTGTCTCCGTTCACTGGTAAGAACCTTGTCTTGGTAATGCCGCAGCTGGCGCATTTTACTTTTAACATTCTTCTATTGTTTTTTGTGGTAGTGATTTTTTCACTTGCCGTCACATTAGGCGTAAAGCGTTTTTCTTTCACACAGTAAACCTTCATCTCTATACTTTATGTGTAAAATAATCCTTCACCACAGCCTCGTTGGTGTGTGTATTTTTTGAAAACATACTCAAAATATCTCGAAACGACCGGCCTTTGTTACGCTCATTCAGGAAAAGCAAACAGTAATAGCCACAGCGCACACTGGATTCCCACTGAAGCTGGTTGTCATTCCGTAGAAAGGTCTGTTTGCCCTCGAGAATCAACTCAATTTCCCATTCTGCGGGTGGAGGTAAACCAAAAGAGTCGAAATATTCAGTTCCATCCCAGCAGCATACCCAATGGGTGCCTGGCCCTCCAAGATCATCCATGTTGATTATACAAGGGGAGTGGTTTTTCACGTGGATCTCGTCTCTCGCAAATATACCTTTGATGGGGATTTTCAAGTATCGGCACCATCGCTGCAAGTCATAATCAGTTAAGGGGACATCAACGAAGGCGGGCTTTTTTTTGATCACCCCAAGAACCAATAAATGGTGGAGGGCGCATATATGGCGGAGGGTTGATGCGCATTCCTTTTCCACCTGTTGGAGGTTTTACCTGCATGCCTGATCCTGTTTTCTTTTCGATAGCGTTGCGCACACGTCTGATTTGTGTCTTGCTCATGTCTATGTCCACGCCCGTTTTGTTTTTGATAGCGCGCTCTATTTTTTTGATCTGCCGGGTGGTCAAGTGCAAAGTGTCGCTACCGCCGGTTATAGCCTCGTTTTTAAATCTGAGTGTAACTGCTTCTCCTCGCCCAAAAGCTCGCGCGAGGTTTACCTTCTGCCCATCTGAAAGTGAAATCTTGTGCGGATAGTAAGTCGTCATCTCTTATATTTCATACAAAATTATTTTACTTTTAACCCATAACCAACTCATTACCCACCTGCCTGAGAGCAAATTCGGACTCGTACAAAATTCCTGCATAAATGGTGTAGTCATGCGCGTTGGCCGCCTCGTTGAGCCTGTAGTGAAAAACCATCTGCTTCGGGTCGTTGGTCATGTTATCCTTGTTTTCGCGTAGGTCGAAATAAAGTACTGGGTATAAATCCTTGAAGTTGTTGGGCTGAAGCTGAACACCGGTGTTGTAGTCGTTTTTGCGGTACCGGTAGTTCATTAAGTCATTAAGAATGCGCAGTTTGAAGTTTTCGTCGTAGTCCAGCTCCGGATAGTACTGTGAAGAGCCGTACTGTAGCCGGCAAGTTGCAAGTTTTGCTGAATTGTCTCCATCAATGTCAAAGGTGTCAAAGAAGTAGGGGTTTTCGGTCAAGGCGTCTTTTTTCCTTGACCGTTGAATGAAAATGAAAACATGTTTGGCATCCTTTATACCGGGATTTATCTGCCACGAACCAAAAGCGTCACGCCGGCTACTGCTGGGTTGGATCATTTCATTCAGGTACGTCCATTTCTGAGGTTTCAAAAAGTTTTCGTTTGCGAGCTTCTGCCCTTCGCTGGTGAAACGCAGCAATGGAACCCACAGCTCGAAGTTTCTCACCACTATCCTGCGATTGGCGCCATCGTTTTGCCAAATCAGCTCTGCATCCGATTGTAACTCAATTTCAAACTCCATCTGCATTGGGGGGAGAAGCTTGTCACCCAACTCTTCGAAAAATGAGTACCTGTTAAGCGGTATAAGGGTTTCAACCGTGAGACCAGCATGGGCGAGTAAACCCCTTTCTCTGATTCCTTTGTTAGTGGCAGCGACGGCCGTTACATCGCTATTCGTTGTATCCAAATACCAAAACTGGTTTTTTGCTGCGCTCCTCGCAAAGTCATCAGAAAAATCCAACAAGTTTTTGATAAATATTAACTTGTGAATGTTGTCTACGTTGTACATGTTTTTGCCCGTTGATTTTACCACAAGTTTGTTTATCAGTGAAAATGAGCCGTTAATGGGTGCTGACCTAGCATCTGCTGCAACTTGCGCACCATCCGCGGTTGCCTCGAAAGTGAAATCAGCCCGGAAGTAGGCGTTATACCAGTCATACCAGTTGTCTCGGTCGGTGAGTGTGAATTTATAGTTTGTCTTTACCTGGTGCTGATTGTTTCCTGGGATAGTGATCGGTTTGTCTAACATGATACGAACATACTCTGTTTTTTCCAAATGCCTGTGGCTTCTGAACATCTTGCGTCCTATATATCTTTTTAAAAAATTATTTTAATTTTCTGCTATCAATTGGTTTACTTTCATCCTTGCAGCCCGACCCGCGTTTAAAATCTGTTGCAACTTTTTCCGTGAATCCCCGCTTAACTGAGTTGCTACCCCAGGGTTTAGCATCTTCTTCAGTTTTTGTTTCGACTCTGTACTAAGTTTCTGTGATGGGGTCTTTTTACCCTTAGGTTTTACAGTTGGAGTCTTTTTACTCTTTGGTTTTACACTTGGGGTAGCAACTGAGTTGCTATTTCGCAAAACCGCTTGTATCTTGTCAGCCGCTTTTTCTTCTGCTTTTTCTGCGGCTTTTTTCAGCATTTGCTTTGAGGCTTCATTTACAGCCTTCTCCAACGACTGACGGGTGACTTGCTTTTTGAACCGCTTTCCTATATTCATCAGGGTGTCTCTTACAACCCCCGTACCTTTGTGTCTGTATCTATAGGTTCCGTTTGGCGCGTCGTAATATCTCGTCCACTCGCTCGGATGATTCATTATTATACTTATGTGTAAATTATTTTCAATTATGAGCTATGTGTAAATTATTTTCAGATGCGCTTAGGTGTTTCTTCTTCAATGATGATACTTAAAGCCACGTCTTGGTCATTCAGATCTATAATGTTGTTGCGCCCGTCCGTGATTTTGATATTTATCGCGTTGATTCTGTTTTTGTTCACCGGGTGCCACAGGAGGCGGCGGGGCTCTTTTGAAAAGGGGTAGCTGACGGAGAGTTCAGCGGTTGAAAAAGAGAACATAACGTCGCCTCCGATGTTGTCCACAGCCCTTGTAATGAGGTCACAATGGATGTAGATCCAGTCGACACCTCTTGTTATATTTGGCACGCGGTCGCTCCTATTGTTCGCTCCGTCTATTGTTTTCTTGTCAAAACCCAGCAACGTGGCGAATTCACCTCCACTTAGGTCAAGCTCGTAGCCGTCCTGCAATAGAATGACCGCCCGATATGTTGTGGTGTGAAAATACAGCTGAAAAATAAACTTGGATTTTTCATCCTTGGGATCCACTCTTCCGATTAGTGCCTGAATGGTGGTGTTGAGACCGTCGTAATCATACATTCCATCCGGAATTGTCACGGTTTTCCAGTTCTCTGTTTTTTTCCGCCATTTGAACTCGTTGTTGTTGTACTGTTTCGCGATGTTGTACCACGAATAGGTCATAGATACCAGCTCATTTAACGCCGCCTTGTATGATTTGGAGGGATCTAAAGCGATTGGTGGGTCAAAGTTAATTGTGAAGTCATGTGACTTGCTGTTGGCGTTGTTTTGTTTGGCCAGCTGCGAGTCGAGCAACAGGTTGAAATGAAAATGGGTTGACATGTTGCTTATATAATACTTCCCAAAATTTTGTGGGCTTCTTTTTGTGTTATTTCCTTCAGCTTTACCAGCAACCCCAACATCTGCTGGACCTGTTTTTTCAGCTTCAGTGAAGTGTTGCCCGCCTGTATAGACGCCAAGCTTAAGTGTAGCCTGTCAACCAAAGCGTTTGGATCAACACTTCCGCTTCCTTCCATTTCCTCGTCTGAGGGTTCCATCGATTCGAAATACCTTTGGGGTATTTTAATCCCTTTTTTTCTCCTTTCAAGAATTTCATCTCTTGCCTTTTTTATGTCTGCCAATGTGTAGTTGTGAAATTTTGATGTTTTGCTTTTTACAACATAGTTCGGATTGTTTTTATTTTTTGTTAACATGCTGTTTAGTGTCTGCAGGTCAGTTGACTCTGATCCCTTGATAACCAGTTCTTGTGGTGGTCCCCATTTACTTGGTTGGGGTTTTACCCCACTTGTACTTGGTTGCTCTTCTTCCATTAATTCTGTTTCTTCCTCTTCAGCTAAAGGTGGCAACGGTGTTGATGTAGGTGATAGTGGTGGTGATGATGTTGGTGATGATGGTGGTGTTGGTGATGGTGTTGGAGGTGGAGTTTCCGCATCCGGGTTAAAATCTCCGTCGAAGGGGTTGTTTAAATCAAACTCATCCATACCATAGTCTGGAACCTCTTCTTTTGGCTCAGCAACTGAGTTGCTATCCCCTACTTGGAGTTTTTCAAGCCGCGATGTGATAGGTTTGAACAAATCCTCACCTGATAGCTGGCCAAACCCTTTATTGATTTTGGTATTTTTTATTACCGCGAGGATTTTGTCGTTCTGCTGCTCAACTTCAGCCTTTTCGCTAGCAAGTTTTTGCCACTTCTTCATGGACATATTTTTGCCGTATATATAACAGAAAAAAATGAAAATTCCCAATTACGACCCCAGTTTGACTACGAAAAGTAATTACAAGCAAGGCCACCCTTGTATGCCAGCAGATACCTTTCGGATGCTTATTTGCGGGCCCAGCAACTCTGGTAAGACAAATATTCTCATGCATATGCTTTACAGGCTGTTGGTCTACGACAAAATTTACCTTTGCGCTAAGAACCTGCATCAAGACAAGTACCAATATATGCTTGATGATTTCGACACAAGAGTCAATCCTGTGGCTGACTATAATGTTATTGAAGCCGCCAACGATGTTATTCCTTTGGAAACGCTGTCCACTGACAATCAAAAGATTGTAATTTTCGATGACATGGTTTGTGAAAGCAACCAAAACGACATTATCGATTATTTTATCAACGGGCGCCACCGCAATTGCAGCGTCATTTATCTTTCTCAAAGCTATTTTAAGGTCCCCAAAAACATCCGAGATAATTGTAGCCACTTTTGCATTTTCAACTTTCTTCCTAGAGAAAATAACCGTATTGCCGATGAATTGGGAATTGACAGAGCGCTGCTTGAAAGGGCTACCGATGCTAAATATTCTTTTTTATACCACGACAAACCAAAAAAACAAACTCTAAAAAATTTTGACGAAAATATATAGAGATGGGGTTTCTTAACGGTGCGACGGGTGCAACTCAAACACATGAAGAGTCTACTTCAATCCGAGGGCAAGCTGGTCCTGCTGGTCCTGCTGGTCCAACTGGCGCAACTGGAGCGCGTGGCCCTAAAGGTGAAAAAGGGGATAAGGGCGATACTGGCCCACAAGGTCCTAAAGGAGATAAAGGTGATGCTGGAGAAAAAGGAATAAAAGGTGATACTGGACCCCAAGGACCGACCGGACCTGCTGGCCCTGCGGGAGCAACGGGACCTGCGGGACCCACTGGAGCAACTGGACCCGCGGGACCCACTGGAGCAACTGGACCTGCGGGTTCAAAAGGAGCTATGGGAGATAAAGGTGAAAAAGGGGAAAAGGGTGATAGTGGGGATGTATCATCAGCTAGCGTTACTGGTGACATTGTCATGAACGACCATGCAATCAAACAGCTCGCAAATCCTGTCGGCGATCAAGATGCTGTCAATCTCACTTCAATGAAAAAATATGTGGGCTCCTCTGCAATTACAACTGGGCACGCCCATAAAAAGAATGACTTAGGTTTTTTAACCCAAAGGGTTGGTGTTTCAGCTGTAAACAATATTTCTTCCGTTACCGTTGAAGACTTTACATCCAACCTTCACAGTGTCAATAAAAAGGGTTACACTTTTAACATTATAAAAACAAGTGACAATTCTTTCAACTCGCGTTTGGCGTTGACTAAAACACCTCTAAAAGAAGGAGAGTATACTATATGTGTTGAGTTCTTTTACCCTAAAAACAAAAACGACCAAAACTGGTTTCTTAACCCTTTAAACAAGTTGGCCTCCAGTACTATTACCTACCACACCAAACGCTTTGCCACCCATAACCCACCGTATATAAGGATCATTTTTAATACTTACAAATCAAAAGATAAGAATGACGACACTATCTATTTTGACATTTTAAATCCAGGTTATGATGGTTCAGCACCTAGTGAAAAGGCCGCTTTAATCATTTACGGTGTTAAGGGGTATCAATCAGATATAGACGGAATTATTTACGATGATGTTTTCTTTCTCGATCCCGACGGTGATTTTACTCTACAAACAAATTTAGATATGAACGGCTTTTCGTTGAAAAATTATGATCGAGGGTACAAAATAGAAAACGATACTATCAAATTACAAAAAGATTTAGATCTAAGTGGTTATGTTATAAGAAATTTGCAACCTAGAATAGTAATAACTGGAGAATGGGTCTACAATGAAAATAAAGGAGGTGATAGAGTTTTTGTTAAATTCGGTAATAACATTCGTGTAATGGCGCCATTTCCTTGTTTAATTGAGGGTGTCTCAGCTTTAATTATCGAACTAAAGGGTGCCTCTCGAACTTATGAAAGAATAGGTTTTGGTTTTAGAATACCCGGCAGTTTGTTAACTGACGTTCCATTTACAAGCGTACGTAATGCTGATGGTTTAAAATACCAATATGCTGCACCCCAAGCTTCTGACGGTTCAAGAATAAGATTAGATTCGGGACAATATTTTGCACTTAGTTTATCTAAGCCTGGCCACCCAGAATCACAACTAGTTAATACAAAACGTGTATTGGTAAGTTTAATTTTAATAGATGATTTTTCTTTTAGGTAGTAAGTTTGCCGACCGCTCTTCTTCTCAGAAATATCACGCAAAGACTCCTCTCCATTTTGAGGAGAAAGATCTCTTGAAGCACTCATCATAATCATTTTCATCAAAAATAGGATAGCCGAGATAGTGTCTAAATCCATTTCTAATACACAGATTACAGAGACCATTTCGCGAACATCTGCTTCTGTCACATTTATAACAAAACAAGACCCTTACAATTTGTTTATTGCGATCGCAAAATGGTGCTTCATAAATTGCAGCATGAACTTCATCCCAGCCTAGAGTTTTTCGCTGTCTGAGCTTCATTGAAGTATACCCTTTATTGATTTCTTTTCTGACATCGTCCCAGCCAAGCATTTTACGCTGCCAGAGTTTTATTACAATATACTCGTTGCAGATTTTTTCTCGAAGTTCTTGTGGAAGTGCTTGTATCAGTTCTAATGTATCCATGTTTATTTCCTTATGCCGCGTTTCTCTAATTGCAGCGCGCCGTCTTCGAAGAATACTTTATCAATGAAGTTGGTTAGGTTTTTACGGTCCAGCGCGCCGTCTGCGAAGAAAACTTTATCTATGAAGCTGATTTGTTTTTTATTTTCGTAGGCCTTTTTATCCCGCTGGTATTTTTCCCACTCTTCCTTCGTATACGGTATACGCTGAATCAACGTTTTCCTGATTTTCTGCCCTTTGTAGACCACGTGTGTATCTTCTTGATACTTTTCTATCTCTTCTTCCAACTTTTTCACCATTTCCGCTAGCCCCTCTTTCAACTTTTTATTGAATACCTTTTTTTTGCTCGGGGTTCAGATTTTGCACTGCTGCGGCTATGTTTGACATTTGCTTTCAACTTTTTTATTTATCAGCTTTGCTCTAAAAGCCCAAACTTTTCTTTAATATGTACTCCACCTGGGCCTCGCTAAACTCGTTCGACATTATTCTGCCGCAGAGCTGTGAAGTCATAATCGGTGTTTCATAAACTGGTTCTCCTGGTCCTGTCAAATCGAACTCCTCCAGATCTGTTAATTCACATATTTCCACTTCTTCCTCTTCTTCTTGCTGTGTGATTAGCGAGTTCTTTAAATCTTGTGGGCTCATTTTTTTCATTGTTGTGAGCAGCTGTTCTGAAATCTGTATTGGCGGGTCTATAACTTCACCGTTATCTGGTTCGCTTTTAATTATTAAATCTGATGTTGTTATTCTGTTTTTAGGAGTTGTAGTTTTTTTTCGACTTTGGCTAAGAATTCCTTTTCTTCCTCGTCCCATTTGTTTGTACATTTATGTTGCATCCCTCTAAATGGGCATCCTTTTATCCTTCTCTTGCGAGTAGTAATATCGGAGTCGAACGAATACTACCGAGTAGCACCCACCTTTCCCTCTTTCCTAAGGTTTACACTAAGTTTTCAACTTACCGAGCGAGCTTTGTGAGCGAGGTAAGTTGAAAATCCTTAGTGTTAACCTTAGGAAAGAGGGAAAATTAGGTGGGTGCGCCCGAGGTGGTATTCGTTCGACTCCGATATTACTACTGATGTTGATGCGTGTTGTGCAGTTTGAATACCACTAATTGATTTTCGCGGTCTTGTGTAAAAGAGCACATCAAAACACATCTCCAGTTTTTTAATATGTTTAAGAGTGATAAATGTTCAACAACATACTAAAAAATTAGCTGGAGATATGTGGAGATAGCAGAAATATTCATCAAAGTTGGAAAGCGCTTTTCCTTATTCAGTGTTAATGACGATTTCGTGTTTGGTTTTTGATTTCTTTAAGCTGCTGTCTATTTCGTCATATCGATCCAAAATTTTACTATGTTTAATAAACATCCCAGGTGTTGGTAAACTTTAAACTTTGACGAAAATTGTTGTTTAGTGTAGGCACAAAAGATCGCGAAAAGATCTCGGTCAAGATTTGTTGAGAATTAAAATCACCACTCGATATAAAATTCAAGAGCGCGCTGTATTTCGCGTATAGGCTACCTGTACGCGTTAGATGTGCAAAAGATTTTCCTTTCATGCACTTCTTCAAACTCGCCAAATAAGATGAAAAAAACTTCTTGACTTAAAATTGACAACTCGTTTGTGGAATAGTCAGATAACTTGGCTTTAGGGGAAGCAGTTTTTCTTCCATATGCAAAGAAACTCAAAAGCTTACGCGTACAGTTGGCGCGTGCGTGTCGTATTCATTCACAGCGCGAGTTTGAAATCTTGCTTTCAGCTCGCTTTCTGTCCTGAAAACTTTCCGATGCGCATGGGATGCGGGATCGAGCTAAGACTTCGCTGGATACGGTAGAGTGGAAATATGAGCGGAATCTTTGCGTCTTAAAAGAACCCAGTCTACTGCATCACAGCTTTTCACTCGGACCTGCTCGTTTCATCGCCCAGCTTTCTCCCGCCCTGTTCGTGGGTTGGACATGGTTCGCCACATGTTGGGATAAAATCCGGCATATGCTTACTAGCGGAGCTCCACAGCAGCCCGAAGAGCCGCAGAGCGGAGCCCCATTACTATCGTGCAAGGATAGAAATTAAGAAAACCATGCGTTTGAGTTTTCATGGTCATCGGTGGCAAGCGGCATGGAACGCGGGCGCGTGCGCTCTACATACGAAGTCGTGCAACATGGCGGCCATACTCCAGAAAAAGCTTGACCTGGGCAGGCCTCCTACATGTTTGATATTGACCATCCCCCTTTAGTTCAAAAAACAAGAAATCGGAGAAGTTTGTAGGACACTGTACATTTTTTTTTTCATGTTGAAAATCGACTAGGGATATTTCATTTCACTACACGAATCGATTGGGTGAAAAGGCGGCAAAAGCTCACCGCGGGAATGAAAACTTGTGAAGAAAGTCAGCAGCAGAAAATAGTTCTTCGTTATTAGTTTTTTTACCCCATCACATCTAAAGTTTTTATGTATACTTCAGAGATTTTTTCTCACATCAAAAAAATGATCTGGACATTTCATATCAACTTAAACGAAGCAATTGCATTAAAACGCGGCAAATCTTTGGTACGTGCTGTTCACCTTTCCACTGTAAGCTGAATGAAAGACGCGAAGAAAGCTGTTGGAGAACTTACAGTAAGTCTTCGTGAATATTTCTCGCTCTATTTACTCATCTACATCATGGAAACAGGAGCGATTTTGAAAACGATTTGATTAAAAAGTTAAACGCTAAAATGTTATTAAATATCATTGTAAAAACTTTTAAAAACTTTTAAAAAAAGCAGACGACGTTTCGGCGCTACTCTACGCCATTATCAAGTCAAAAGTTATAAAATTACAACAAGAATATATAAAAAACGTGAAACAATAAAAATATTTGTGTGTCCTATGGGTATAAATTAAGAAACAATAGAAATAAAAAAAAAGAAAGAATGAAAGAAATTCTATAAAAAGTACCAAAGTGTCAAGTGAATAGTTTGGCGCGAATGGAGTCACTTTGAGTGTTGAGAGATGGTTTGATGTCTTTAATGAAGAGCATCTCGTATATTAGGCAGTCCAACTTGCTTCTGCATTTCTTTAAGACTTTGAAAAGGTGGCTGATGTTTGTTCTTTTGTTTTCATGGTGCGTGTCAAGGTGTCGTCCGATGGCAGAATAACGATGTTCACTAATGCGTTGATGTAAGTGTCGGGTAGTAAACCGGACATAATTTGCATCGCACAAATCACATTGGAATGAATATACAACGCATTGCGTGTTGACAATCTTCACTGACGAAATACGAAACACTTACATCGAATCTGACCACATCCTCGTATCTTACGATGTGTCTGCATTATTTACCAATGTTCATCTTAAAGAAACCATTGGCATTCTCGTTGACAAAGCTTTCGACAACGACTGGTTTAATGAGACGCACAGCATGCAACTCCAAAAGCAACAACTGACAGAGTTATTAGAAATCGCTACTTCGAACCAACTTTTTCAATTCAACGGTGAACTGTACAAGCAAACAGATGGTGTAGCCATGGGCTCGCCACTTGGTCCACTACTGGCCAATGTTTTCATGTGCCATATAGAGAACCAATTAGAACAAAAGAACATGATCCCGTCCTTCTATCGAAGATATGTCGATGACACTCTGGTCAAAATGCCCAACACAGAATCAGCGGCAGATTTCCTTCAAGTACTCAACAGTGTCCACCCAAGCCTGTCTTTCACCATGGAATTTGAACATGTGGGCTCTATTCCATTCCTCGGCACCTTAATCACAAGATGCGGTAACAAACTAACAACAGAAGTCTATAGAAAACCAACCGACATTTCGACAGCCACGTTGATAACAGGTACAAAAACGGCCTAGTTCATACGATGGTTGATCGAGCGTACCGTTTATCTTCTTCTCAGGAAGCCTTCTCAAGAGAATGCGACAAGTTGCGCACCATCTTTTCAAAACTGCGTTACCCGAACACATTGGTCAATTCCACAATTGAAAGAGTTAAGAAAGGAACTGACAAAGAGCCGCACGCCGTGACTCCATCAGAGCCATCTGTTTACATTAAATTACCCTTTAAAGATCAACGATCGGCAAATCGCGTCCGCAGAGAAATCCACTCAGCTCCCTGGGATCGATGATTAATGTCAACGTGAAACCCGTCTTTACCAGCAGAAAGCTATCGCAAACTTTGAGTGTAAAGGAAAACAAACCCCCGATTGTCAACACGCAATGCGTTGTATATTCATTCCAATGTGATTTGTGCGATGCAAATTATGTCCGGTTTACTACCCGACACTTACATCAACGCATTAGTGAACATCGTTATTCTGCCATCGGACGACACCTTGACACGCACCATGAAAACAAAAGAACAAACATCAGCCACCTTTTCAAAGTCTTAAAGAAATGCAGAAGCAAGTTGGACTGCCTAATATACGAGATGCTCTTCATTAAAGACATCAAACCATCTCTCAACACTCAAAGTGACTCCATTCGCGCCAAACTGTTCACTTGACACTTTGGTACTTTTTATAGAATTTCTTTCATTCTTTCTTTTTTTTTATTTCTATTGTTTCTTAATTTATACCCATAGGACACACAAATATTTTTATTGTTTCACGTTTTTTATATATTCTTGTTGTAATTTTATAACTTTTGACTTGATAATGGCGTAGAGTAGCGCCGAAACGTCGTCTGCTTTTTTAAAAGTTTTTAAAAGTTCTTACAATGATATTTAATAACATTTTAGCGTTTAACTTTTTAATCACATCATGGAAACTTGTGCCAAATGATTTAGGACAGCCTCGTTACGGGGAGATCCGAAATAATTGCCGACTTGAACATTATATATAGGACTACAAGTGAAAAAGAGCGATGACCAAGGTTCGACCTGCTGCTGAGCAAGGCTGAAAATCACTGAATTGAGCTGAAATAAAAGTGAACTAAGAGCTGATCAAGTTCACTGAAGTGAAACATAAAAGACTGTCAAAGGCTACACCGATGGAAAGAAAGGAATTGATCTTCGCTGAAAATTATATAATTCATGCGCGGTGGTGTTGGGGTAATCTTACAACGAAACTGCCGTGTTCGTCTCCGATATTTTTATTGGGTTGGTTTGGAAGCTTTGCCCTGCTTAATTTACAAGCCTTCTCTAATAATAAGGTAACAATCAAAATCACGATTTCGGCTCGCTTGCATTTGTTTTGTTTCTCTTGTCACTGCTTATCAGTGAGTGTGTTGAAATATCTTAGATGCGTAAATGAATATTTCGCCGGTTTCGTTGCGAGTTACCTGTGCTTGGCTGAGTGAGTTCAGGCTTCACCTAACGCATATTTACTTACCAGAAATGAAGAAAATTCATTCAGTTCTCTACATAAAATTTTCTTAGCACCGAGTACGATAAAACAACCATGCAACCAAACCGCAACGAAAGGAAGTCGGTTCAAAACAGTCAAAACAACATTATTGTAAGCTTTTTTTAAGTTAGCGTGCACCACTTCCCAAATCACAGACTGCCGCAATTCTTACACAAAAACTTCCTTAAATTGACTTACATAACCGGCAACATCAATTTGCAGAGTTTGTTTTGCCGCCGTGATTTTCTCAGTTTGTCATGGCGTGAGTTCATTTTGTTTACTGTGTTAAGCAGCGGGTTCACTTTGTTTTCTGTTTGTGCCTTAAGTTAATTTTTTTGCCCTGCAAACAAGGTCAAGATTCTTTTTACATTGAATAACTTATAAAGGTCCTAGAGGTGTATTAATTTAATAGTGTACAGTAAACGTTGAAAACAGTTACAAAGATTTGTTTTGCGCCGACGTGCGTACGTGAGGAACCCAATTAAGGGCACTCGTCAATTTCAAGTTTAGAACCTGTCACGGGCAAAAAAATTCAGAGTTTTTTAGACGGGTTAACAGCAATGTATTGACGTCGCTTTCGTCAACAAAACCATGAGAGGTTTTTAAGATATTAAAGTGCCACTCCGACCAAAATTTTCGAATTCGATGTTTTTGCATTTTCTTAATCTATCAGTGGTTCTTACTCACCTGTCCAAACCGTTCTGCTGTCCGAGTGCGGGAAGGCCGTTTTTTTCGACTGTTTTTGTCGAGATTTTTTGGCCGCCATTATTCAAACACGTTCCCGAGGATCACGAGTCTTGGTCGCGAATTCACCGGATGTGACGTCAAACACGTAACCCGTGAAATGCTTGTTGCTCTGCAAAATTTCGCTTCGCTAATTCAACCTTTTGAGATTTCAAATGCAGTTCTGCAACAACAGTGAGCTTCATTTTGCTGGGAATTTGATGTGTAGTACAACAACGTTGTGAGCAGTCAAACCTTTGAGCAGCTGTGATCTCAAATATTGACAGAATAAATGGCTGAGATTTGCTCGCACACGCCGAGCGAACTTCCGTTGCCTGAGTAAGTTTGTGGTATTCCATTTTTGAACGGAGTTTCCAGAGTTTGATTTTAGAACAATGGAGCAACTTCAAAATACCCGGCCACTTTTTTTCGTGTATAAATCTATTGCTCCCGTGCTCCCGTGCTATCGCAGTGGAGTGGGTAATTGATTTAAGTAAGAGGTGTTCAACTACTGCTACCGCGGTCCCGCACTCCCGAAGTCATGGAATAATTAAAATGAGAGGTGTTCAACTACTGCTACCGCGGTCCCGCACTCCCGAAGTCATGGAATAATTAAAATGAGAGGTGTTCAACTACTGCTACCGCGGTCCCGCACTCCCTAAGTCAACGAATAATTAAGCGCTTGCTTATGGATTAAAGAACGAGGTATACTCATGTCTTTAACACGCCTGTTTCGGCTCATGGATTTAAGAACGAGGTATACTCGTGTGTTTAACGCGCTTGCTTCGGCTATGACTTCGTTACCGTGTGATCAGCTACTGAATCTCATTATGGCCACCTCGGGACCGCGGTAGCAGGATTAGAAGACACAAAAAAGTGGCCGGGTATTCTGAAGTTTAGCAGGATTAGAAGACACAAAAAAGTGGCCGGGTATTCTTAAGTTTAGCCAGAACAATTTAGGAGAAACAGAGGCCATCTTTCTGTCCACACAAGATAAGCATTGAATTGCAGTGTCTTATGTAGTATACTTTCTAAACTCTGTTTTTGTTTTGGTGCAGGTCGATCACCTTTGACAATGTGATATTTTATTTATCTTCTCAACCTGATGATCAATTTTTTGTCAGGCTTTACAGAGTTAACTAGGCCTAGGATACTGTGGTTTTTCAGCACATTATTGTTCACACATCATTTTCTCTAAATGGCTGATGAATATGATATCTGAGAGTCAGTGATGTAACTGAAACTATTTATAGCATACAGTAAAGTTTGAAATACATATTTGTGCATGTGTGCAACCTTTATCTTTTATTGCCTACCTGAGATTTTGGAGCTTGGGAGCAAACAATGTTCAATTTGGCAGCCTCAGTTTACTTTGGTTTCAGTTAGGGCCACCTTTCAAACTGCATACTAATTTTAACAGCCATTTTAATGTTTTATTTTTTTTTAATCATAAGCTCCCAATCTATTTTCTAGTAAAAGAGAATGTCTACATTATAAATTGGTTCTCATCTTTTATCCCATACAGTGATAAATACAACCAATCCAAAGATTAACAAGCCATATTTGTAGGTTTGATACCAAGCTTATCTCACAGTATCTAATAATAAAGTGTTAGGCTGAAAAGTAAGGTAATGTAAATAAAATTTAATGTTCACATACAATGCTTCTTTGGATATTTGCCTTTTCAAATTAAGGTTAATGCATCAGTTCTTTCAATAAGATTTTAAGGTGGCTGCTCTTGCATTGTGCAGCACCCACAAGAGAGAAATATAAGCTTTGAACACGTCACCTTTATGTGGAACTGCACTATTGAACTATTGATTGCAGTCAGTGATTTACCTCAAAATACCTGCCAGAGCTCCGGAAGGTGCCAGATCTAAGTGAAAGCACTGATACATTTATAAGAAGTTAATTTTGCCTTAATCATTTCCTTTGGGCAAATTATTACCTTTTTTTGCTGGACAGCTGGTAATTGGCATTGCCTCAAAAAAGAAATTGGCCCAAACTATTAGCCAATTATTGTCTATGCCATGCAAGAGTGATTTATTTAACCCATGAAACAACAGCTGCAATTTGCACTTTTAATAGTCAAAACAAGACAAAAGACATGGAGTAGTAACTATATAATATTTTTTTATTATCATCAAACTTCAGCACTGTCTGCAGTCTGTGAGTTTAAATATTAATGATCATCACATAGCTAGCAGAATAACACAATCAAATTCAGCATACCCAAACGTGCAACATGTGGGAAATGCGATGGCCTAATATTGCTTAGCCCATTGGATGCCAGATCAAATTGTCTGGGCTCAAGCCCTGACCAGGGTCATTGTGCTTTTACATATTTTTTTTTATCATGCAGCTTTTAATGTACATTTACACCAGCACTGTTATAAAACAGTTGGTTCATGCTTTTAGCTGTGCACTATCAAGTTATGGTGCAAGCAGGAAGTTTGGAAAACACTCTAGAAGCTAGAGTTGCTATTGGCTATTGCCTTGAGCAACTCTTGCCTTTCTTTTGTGTTCTCCAAACTTTGCATGTGTACCATAACTTGCTGGTGCACATTAACGCACAAGACAATTGTTAAAAAAGTATGGCATTGAAATCAAACAATCTCAGTTAGAAAATTCAAAGTAAAGTACATTTAAGCAAAATCTTTCGAAATCATTTGTTTACCACTCAAGTTGTTGAACTTGCAGTATCACTACTTGCCAACCAATAATTATGTGCCTTTGTGCACTGAAGATTATAATGATCCAAAGCTTTAAGAATGAGTAATTTGGATATTCGAGCCAGTTTCTCAGTGGGTTGAAAAATATGTCCCTTGCCTGCAAAATATACATGGGATGAAAATGCTGTGACAAAGTAAGAAACTCTATTGCAGCTGTAGTTATTTAAATTTATCTTTGTTTTAAAACTGGTGAAACTGCAGTTTTTGTTGTCTCTTATAATTATTCATCATCATGTGATGAAACAAATTAAAAGGGAAACAAAAAACTGGTTTGGGAAATTTTAAACCACATCATCAATGTACTGTTTCTATTCACATAAAATAACATCACTTTTATGTAAATTTTATTATCTCAGCCCCACTGAGTCAATCATGGCATTCCATGGTTTTCAGTGATTTATTTTCATTGCTTGTGATCAGTTTTGCACCCTTAAAATAAATCAGTGCTATTCCTCCAAACAAATATTAACTTCTTTTATTATTAACATCTAGTTCTATTGACTGAGAACCTGATCATGATAATGATGGTAAGTACCCAAAGCAGACTCAATTTTCGGAGACATCGCTAGCAAAAAACTCCCTCAAAATCTCGTCAAAACGATAACGATAGTAAACAGACAATAATAAGACTGGAACTTCGTATGAAGATGATCTATCAGGCACTTCAATCTTTCTACGTAGTCATAATCCGCTCACTGCACCATGACGAATGCTTTCGAAAGCATTGGCAAAAAACAAAACAGCACAAAACCAATAAAACACACTACGTACCATTTTCTAAAATTAGTGTGCCGAAGTGGATCAAAAAGGCAGGGTATAATTGTGAAGTTGGACCATCAAAAGTATGTAGCCTGGACTGTAGCTTCTGATCGCTTCTTGTCTTCAGTAATTCGCGGCTTCTTGATCGTTCGTAATACACGATCATTGTACGATTGAAGGCCTGCATTTTCCCGGTTTGTTGGAGGAAAATTTGACTCGGAAGGCAAGAATCCCACCGCAGAATCGCAAAACATTTTCGAGCAAAATCTAGACAAAAACCCACAAAAACAAACTAAACATCGCAAAGGACAGGTCACGTGTTGGGTGTTTGACGTCATAAGAGGACCTGCCGCTGTGAAATATGCGGGCTCAGCTGGAACCAGTTTCGAGTAATGGCGAACGGAAAATTGCAGTTTTCGAAGCCCAAAATTTCGATGAAGGAAGGCTCATTATTTTTTTGTTTCTGGGTAAAAGCACATTACATTCACCGGTAAGTTATTCTGTAACAAAAAAATTCCGGAAAAAAATGTGAAATTTCGTCGGAGTGGCACTTTAAGTTAAACCATGAGCGATTATAATTTATTTTATACCTATATGGGCCACCATATAAAGCTTAGAAATATAGTGTGTACTTAGCAACACTGTAATTAACTCAAGCAAAATAATTAATAAATGGGAGCTCCGCTTTTAGGCCTGCCTAAATCTATATATTAGCAATACTTATTTGATTTATTTAGCGAGGGAACAGTTCCAACGCTGTCGGATGCCATTTTTGATATTAAAACCAAGAAGTTACGGAACTCTCTAGGTTTTAATAAAGTTTATAATTTACATGTATATAAGTAACGGATGAAGACTGCATCAACGACAACCCGAATGATCGGCCGAGTGAACAGCCCAGCATGTGTATGAGCACATGAAGCTGTGATCAATACACTTGTAGAAGTTTAATCTTTGACAGTGGAAACACGAACATTTCTCTAATTAGGGTTTGAGAAACGATATTCCAAGAATAAAAGGAATCGATCTTTAATTAACAATTTCTTCACAATTTTAAAGGGTAAATCCTTGCAGTAAAAAAATAGGGCATTAACTTTACTCTAACCATAACATAACAATCCCCGGAATTAGGGTCTCGAGATACAATTGTAGAGATCTTATCTTAATAATAAAAAAAAAACGACAATGCCATTCCCACAAAATTTGCAGCGCTTTCTTCCAGGCAGAGGGCGGTACTGTCTGAATGTAACTCCGTAGTGGTTTCTACTCCCCTTGAAACCTGGAAGTTTGTCTCCCAGCAATTCTCCTGTGTCTATTTATGCACCTGGATGGAGAGAAAACACCGGCCAGATTAGATCGAGGCACGATTACTAACAACTTGGCAACCACGCCTCGCTAATGTACACATCGAACTTCTGGACCCTTCCCATAAAATTTGCGTGTTGATATTAGAACCCTGACCGCCTACTACAGTACGGAATTAAAACTTCTTAAAGGAGAACGAGCTGATAATTGGATAACGTTTCTGTGTCTCATCACCTCATTCGATGCTCCAAGTAATCGTCTTTTTTCGAGTACTGCAAATTATTCTTTAAAGCTCGCCGCCTGAAGGAGATTGATCCTTATCTTCGAACAGCTCATATTATCTGGAACCATGAATTCCTTAATCAGAGCATTGTGAAGGGACAAAGATCAGGCTATAGCATCCATCTTTGTTTCAGTAGAGGCTGGTAAATACAGCGGAAATAGTTGGCTTAGATATTTCCATTGACTTCTCTAATAGTTTTGTTTACAAGAATTTCTCGATTTGCTTGTTTGCACATTATATACTTTTAAATGTGTGTTTGAAAGTTGTTATTTCACTTGAAAGCAATACTAGGAAATTTATTTGATATTAGATCGTCTTAAAATCGACGAAAACTGTTCTAAGTGCATGAACAGGGGAGAGTAAAAAGTGCTTATTGAGTTAGGATACCGAAGAGGAAAACGGAGCTGATCAAAATATTAAAACAACTTGAGTTCTGTCGGACCGACGGAAATTCCAATTCCACCTGGATAGAGGAAGCGCATAAAATTCTAAATACCGCCGGTTTGCCCTTGAACACCGACTTTATTTATTTGAATTAAATAAATTGTATTAGATGGACGTTGTCTATAGAAGAGCGCGGTGTTGCTGTGATTTTATCAGTGAATGTTCTTAATTAAAGAAAATATTCAAATATTCAGCAGAGTGAGGTGACCTAGACCTTCTTCACTATTTTTAAAATGGATTCTTCGTTTGTTTTAAATCTGAAATTAACAAAAATAACGAAACATTAGTTCTGACCGAATATTAAAGAGGATTTCTCGGTTAGCTAAAAGTGAACAACATTGAAAATCATACTGCATTTTCAAATTTGCATAAACAGTCAACTTAACAAGCTTCAAGCTTCAAACAACCAGAACCCCTTTATTATTTCGTATTTACAAGCATGCTGGTGAGACATTCAAGGTATATTTGCTGCATTACATATCCATAATTATTTTTGACCGCAATATCTATAGAAACAGCCAAATCGGCTAGAACGAATTATAATTGTTAAACATGCTGTCGAAGATAACACACTACACAAACTTAACAACGATGTACACAACCAAGTTCCATTGCGCAGATGTCTAGCATAAACGGAATTGCGTACAAGATCCAAAATACAAATGCTCTATTTCTGGATGTACATGATTCCGAGAGAAAAAAATTGTTAGTTTACGAGGGCTATTAAAGGTCGTGCAGGACCCTTGCTCATTAACAGTAAATTCACTTGAGGGGGTTTTAATCCTGTAAAGCTTTCATTCTCTGAATTTTGAACATTGATTCTTCTAAACCTTATCAGGGATATTAGGGGATAATGGAATTACATTGTGATTGTCGTTTTACTGAGAGATGAGCGTTTGCTCTGATGTTACAAGCTCTTTGAGTTAAACTGCAGATAATGCCATAATGTGTCCAAGTTTTCAGGTGGAGTGGCGCACGAATTAAATGGCCATATTTTCTAGTGATAAATCATAACCGCTTTTGTGCCCTTGCAGGAACGAAATTCTCGAATTCAAAAACTGCTAGAAGTTATTGGCCTCTCAGGGAGTAAAAATATTAAACCAAAACTTTGAAGCGTGCTATCTTCTTTTTGAAAAGGGAGTTTTTAAATGCATGCGCTTTTGCCAGGGCACAATACAGTACATCAAGTTTATTTTCCATGCGAATCAATTCCTAAAATTCTATATCGGTGGAGAAAACTTGAACACAAAAAGGCAGGTTTGGCCGCTTCCGAAGACTTTACGAGTTTATGTTTACAGTTTACAACAACGTGCGCTATATTCAAAGCTGTGAATCTAATTATGATTATTCGCTACGTTCGAGCACACGGGAGACAAAGCTGAGAATAATAACGTGTAATTATTTACTTATAAAAAGAACGGTTAGTAATATATTGTCATGAATATTTCGTTTGCAGTTGGTTTCAATCGTCGCAGGTTGTGCATACTCTTTAAATATAATACATACATAACAAGGGTCCTGCTCGACCTCAAATACCAAGACCATATCAACTCTACCCATAAAGTATTCTGTAGTTACGAATAAGACGCCTTTCTTCGATTATACCACTATTATTGTGATAGGCAGGCCTCATGGTAGAGATAAAGCAAGGCAATATATTGTTAAAGATTATTTCATGAAATTCTAGCCTTCGTATGAGTAACGCAAACAAGCGTTACAGAAAGCCGAACAAACAACCTTGTCACGTTAATCTCTGCACGTGTTTCGGGCAAAAGTTCCCACGAGAAAAATGTGATTATCAAAAGAGTTTCCTTGCGTGTTTTACGCTATCTTTTGGCAAGAAAAATGATTTCCTTTTCGGTAACCCACAACGCGGTCCAGGAGATCGGTTAACCTTTGAACATTAGAAAAACAAGTGACCGAAATAATCAAAGGAACCCGGGGCGGCATCTGACCCGCGGGGTTAACGCGCCAAGGTTGTGCACCTAGAAATATCGCTAAGAATATTTGTTGATTAGTTTTAAGTAATTCATAGGAATATTTGTTGATTAGGGTTAGTAATTTAGCAATGTAAGGTTTCTCAGAGTTAGTACGTGCACGTATGATTTTGGGACTGCGGAAACCGCGGCTCCCATGACCATACGTGATCAGGCGGTGTTGGACACGACTCGCAAAGCATGCTGGAAGAAATTTTCGATTGCACTTATTATCGTCTGATCGTCGGACTGTAAACATGTCCTCGCGGTGAGAAGATATTCCTATGCTGAAAGAAATATCGGAGGAAATCCATATCAAATCTTCGTGGGCCAAGTAGCAGCTATAGATGTGTATTGCTGGATTCGTAAAGGCGCCATTTTATGTGCGGAACAACTCATATTGGGAGTCGAAACATCGCGGTACATCGACTATTGGAAATTATATTCAATTCTGGCATGTTTGTGATCGATCTCAGCGGGCTGAAATCGAACTTAACTTCGGCGCTTTCTTTTTAAGATATGTCGAGTTGTGTATAAAGTACGTCGATGTACTGCTGGCCAACGCAGTTCGCCCTATCGTGGTTTTGACGGATTTTTCGCTGGGTTGTTTATTACGAGTGTTTGCCACTTGGATGGCCCAAAGGCCGTTTTGATATGTCAAATATCGGCCAAACAAAAGGATGATATAAACACTACAAAAACAAAAATAGCAAGAAAACATTAAAATTAAATACAATAAACAGGAGTACAAATTTAGGCTCTTTTCGTGATAAAACATCGGCAGAAATCACACCATCAATTCCCGCGAATGCGGGAATACGGGAAGAGAAGTAAGTGACAAATCAAGGAAGAACCTCCAACTTCAACTCCAAATTTGACCGTTAAAACGGCGTGGCCCGCCCGGGCCCACCGTACTTTTCTAATAGTTCAACTATCGAACTTAAGTTCTATGCAAAAATAATCTACAGTACTGGTCCTTGTTTGTAAAGGAATGAGCAAATGTTCATGCATGTCCAACAAGAGCGCCAGCCAAACGTTTACAATATAGCATGATTTCAGTCGACTAGTTTTGATAGCAAAATCGCTTCCCTTAATTCAGAACTTGACGAATGACTGGCCTAGATATTATTCTTCAAGCTCCAAGAAAACAGTCCGTTAAAATGTTAAAATTTCGCCGAAATCGCACGAAGGAGATGAGACCTTCTTAAAATCCGACGAAAAAATTGTCCGCCATTGCTTCTACCGAGGTGACATATGATTGGTCAAAAAATGTCACGTGAAGCGTGTCCAACACCGCCTGATACGTGATCGAGATAATTCTCGCTATCTCTTGGCCAAGCCCAAAACGCCGTTTACCGCAAGCATCGTTGTTTCTTTATTCTTTGTCTTATTTCGGAAACACCGTATTAGCCAATCACTGTAAAGCTTGCTAATGCGTAGCTATATAATCGCGAGTTTTAGTTTGTAAAAGTTAGATTAGAAGTTAGATTAGAGATTAGAGACAGAGACGGAGAGAAGAGCGCAGAGTACACTAACAGCTCTGCCCAGCATTAAAGTTGCCGTCCAAGTACACACGTTTGCTGATTTGTCCCCTCGTCCTTTCGAACTAAAATCTGTTTGGTAACAATATACTCTCAATATCAGGAAAGCTAACTTTAAAATGACTACATAGCAAGGACTACTAATAGGTTAACATAGAAACCTGTATGGCTTTCGAAGTCTGTGTTTTCAAAGCTGCAGTTCTTCTTGGTTAGCTTTAATGACTTTAAAATTGTCGCAAAGTACTTTCTATTCCAAAGATATGCAGAAAATTCTCTTTACGGACTGTACTGAAAATATGCTCTTTTACGAACCTTGCAGAAGTTCAAAATAGAGCAAAGCTCTCGATCCCGCACTCTGCATTATAAAATCTCATTGTATTTTTCCCAAGGAAACCTTGTTTATTAATTTCTCCGCAAAAGAGTTGCAACTCCGATGATTTAGCTTGTCCTTTGTCTTGTGTTTCTTTCTTCCACTTTGTTCGTCGATTTTGGAACCAGGTTTTCACTTGCGTTTCTGTTAGATTCAGATCTGAAGCAAGCTCAGCTCGTCTGTTTTCTGTGACATATCGACATTTTGTAAACTCCTTCTCCATCGTTTGGATTTGATGAGCTGAAAATAAGGGACGTAATTTCTTTTTCTTCATTGGACGCCTTCGTTTCTTCTGAAGATTAATACCTAAAGGTTAGAAAAGAAAGACTTGTCAAAGACTGTTATTTAATTTAATTTATAAGGTAAACACTTCATGAGCTGCGCAGGAAATCAGCTAAAGAGGTGCCACTTCTGACAAGCCAAGGGAACTATGCAGGGCATATCATAAGGAAAGGCATATATAAAGCTGCTTGGCATTTAACTTAACGGTAAAAAATATTAACCTTCGAACGATTGCTTTGTAAAAATGATTTTATTTAACAGAATTTCGTTTTTGAAAATGCATGTATTAAGTCGAAGGAGTCTAAGGAAGTCGCCATTGCCAGTCAGTAATAAAACAATGACTAATTTGAAGAGTTGATTATAACGAGTTGCTAATAATCTCTAAGATATCTCACTTGTTATTTGAATAAAACTAGGTGATAATTCCTCATAAAATAAAAAGAAGGCACAGTCGACAGAACAAATAGATTGCACACCAGGTCTAGGATACACAATTAGCCACGATGATATCACAAGCAGCACTCAACTTTGGAGTACATCAAGGGCAATATTTACCTTACTACGCCTATCGAGACTCGGACATCTATACATCAATGATATTAACTACATTCTGTAGTCCAGCATTGTCCGTTCATAACGCTTTTAAATTAGGTAAAGGAATAAAAACTAAAATAACCTGGAGTCTTTGGAATCTGTTCTAACAAAAACAATGCAGGGCAAATCCAAATCCTCTGTTCACATGCAAGCTAAAAATTTAAACATCCCTCGCAATTTTGCCATAGAAAAAATTACATTAAGTCTAAGCCAAAATAACACTTTACTGTAAAACGGATGGGAAACATTTGGGTGAATTAACAAAAAAAAGACTCGAACTTACAACTTTCAGTGAACAGATAGTCTTGTCTATTCTAGGACAACTTGTCCCCTTTCTTCTTAAAAAGATTCCAAAACTTATATTTCCTGCATAACTGAACTTACCATTAGCAAAGTAATAGTGTTTGTAGGAAGAGCTTCAGACACTTTCAAGCGATATCTGTTCATAATCTAACTTCAAGAAAAAACTAAAGCAAAGAAGTCGCTTTATGAATAAAACTATGTTTATCGCGATTCTATATCTCTTGAAAATATCCCAGCCTGATCACGAAGGACTTGTCTCAAATCTTCCTCGACCGCATCGATGATACAGTGGATTGTATCTGGCCGCGATTTTTACTGAATAGTTAACGCAGTGGAAAACTTCACTTAATGAACAAAGAGAAATGATGCAATTGCTATTAACATGTCTGCTTATTGTTTTAACTTACCAAAAGAACCCACGTGGTTCGGGAAAATAAATGGAGATATCTGAAAAACTGGCTTGGGAGATGGAAGTGAGCCGAATCCAGGCAAACAAGATGAAAAATGTAGACAGTCATACCCTGGAGAAAACCCTGCACGAGGAGCAACAAGCAATGATGGCGTTGGGCATGGCGCGTCAAGGGTGCCAATTGGTGCGGCATCTTTAGAAGCCCATTCCTGCTTTTCGACTGTTTCATCTGATAGATTTAAAATATTCTTGATGGAAAACGAATTTCTACTCGGTGAAAATGAAGAGATGCTGGGAGGGGAAGATGCAATACCTCTTGTCGCCATAATGGTTTTTGATCAGGGACATGTGTTACCCTTTCGGACGTGTAACATGGCGGCTTTCGGAAGAAAGGCTCTGGAATTTGTGATAATTAATCCTGTCAGTCATTAGCAGACAATATGTCGCTGTAAGAATGTTAACTACACTACAATAACTACAATATCAACTACACAATTTTAACGGATTTACAGTATGCTTTTACAAAAAGAATATAGCTTAGAACAGTGGCCAGAGATCTTGAAAAGGTGGCTTTAAAGTTTGGGGCAGGTTTCTGACCTATGATTTTTTTAAGCGGTTTTGTAATTTTATGACGAAAGGATTTCCGTTTCCTGTTGAAGTGGCATCAAACTGAACTCTGCCAATTGCACTTAACACTTAGGGCCGTCATGCCGTTGACACATTGAATAGATATTTCATGAAAACAAACTTTGTAAAAGTCGTTCAATAAAAATGATTGCTTGTTTTAACAGATATCTATAAAGGTTGTTTACAAAGCATGACTGAAAAAGAATGGATTAAAATATTTGTTTGCCGAATTGAATTGTAAGTTTTCCTAACTGAACTTTACAATAACTAAAACGCGTTATGCCTAAGTTGAATACGCTATAGTTTTGGAAGCTAAATTAAAGGATTCTGCTTCATAACCACCTCAAAAAATTCCCTCGAAATTAGGTATATTCTAGTGTGGTGTGCTCTCATAACTGACAAGTACGAGTTGCTAAAATCCATATTCGTGTCTTAGTCATATATTTGTTTAAATTTCGTTAGTTTTTTACCCGGTACCAATAACAGTAGCTGTACGGTGGAAGGTAAAGATAGTTTCGGAATCATTATCGCTATTGCTGGGCATTCTTCATGCTGGGCCCACTTTTACTACATCATGGAATGACAACACAGGTGAAATTGGGACAAAGGTTAAAGGATGAAAACCATAATTTTCACTTTGATTTTCGCCGCAGTGTGGTCACGTGACCTATGACTACCATAAAAAGGAGACATATATTTGGTGTTAATTGGCATCAATTTTTGTTACGAGACACTATTTACAAGTGCTGTCTGAATACTGAGAGCAGCATGAAATGTAATCCTGTTTTTGATTATCTTAGACACAAAGGTTTGCATAAAAATATTTTTCATCATTTGCAATGGAATACCAAAAAGGTACTCCCAAAAATCTCATTAATGTCAGAATTAATATAAAACAAACTCGAGTCGTTCCTCGGGTGGCACTTTCATTTGACATTCACAAAGCATAAACAAAGCCACGAATACATGAGAAATTAGTGATCATTTCCTTCTGCTTCCTTCACTCTAAAAAAAAACAAAAAAAAATTATCTATTTAAAAATAGTTATTTTTTTACGCAGTTGGATTGTGATTCATTCGACACAAACTAATTGTGCAACTCCACATACATGTCGCCCACTTTTACTTGGAATTAAAATTTCCATAAATTACTGTACAACACGAGACTCATTTATTTTATATTTAATATAAGCTTTACAGTGATTTCCTCTGTCAATCCTTATCATCATCATCATCATCATCATCATCATCATCATCATCATCATCATCATCATCATCATCATCATCATCATCATTATAATTATTATTATTATTATTATTATTATCATTATTAGTATTATATTATGATAAGTTCTGCCAAAAGCAATACATCACAAATTCAAAGAAGCGATAAAGCACTGAATCACATTCTAAAATTTTGTAAGGAATATCGTTCTTGTGTGAAATGAATTGCATGGCAATGAAACACGCTTTTTTGCTTGTCTTTCTGCTGGCGGTGGGTCGCTGACAGAAGCTCGCCTCCCCCCCCCCCCCCCCCCCTCCCTAATACAATCCTCTTATCAACGATTGCTTCAAACGAAAAAACTTTCCATGCGACTCAATTTTGTTCAGCGAACGATCGAGAAAACAAAGGGATCTCGTTTGCAGGCACGTGGTTTAGCGATGATGTCATTCTTACTTGCCCCTGCTGCAGGGCAGCCAAATTGGTGTCCCAAGATCGTCTCCTATTGTCGAACGTAATAATAATAATAATAATACATTTTTGTCTGACAGTTGAAATATTTTTTTAATGATTAAGGAGCTATGCCATGGATGGCGCTTGAAAATCTTCAAGCTCGTGGCGACCTTACCCAATATTAACCAAGTTTTCTTCTAGGTATATCATTAATTATTATTTCGATCGTGACATATCTTATCTAAGCTAAACCTTCATATTCTAATTCTCTTTACATTTTGTACTCCAGTTCAATCATTTCATAAAGGTGCATTAACGTACATCTGTGTATTACTGATATATACGCTGATAAATAATATATCAATTTGTCTAAACTTTAGTACGAGATTAAATTGTTTATATCTTTGAATCAAGCTATGGACACGGGATTATGATGAAAATCCCTGAAGATCATTCACTTATTATTAACAGTACTATAACTAATTAAATAATATCACCATAGCTATTGTGGATTCGACTTTGCCGAGATCACAGAAAACCAGACAAAGTTGGGAATTATAATAGAAAACAGTACTCAGTTAGCTTACATTGATGTAACCTGAGGGCAACTGAGCAGTCATTTACTTTGTTTTAGTTTACTCATCATCATATCTTTTATATCCAATGAAAAAAATGATATACATATTTGGCGGTATCGAAAAAACATCCATAGAGAATAGCAGTAGAACGTAACTTCTACTTTTCCCGCTTAACAATTTAACCTCGGGCATTTGCATTGAGAGCGGAATATCAAGCGAATTATATTTTTACACATATAGTCGGAACTCATCAGACATAAAACTGTAAATTGCTTATTCTGACAAGTATTAAGAGAAACTTCATGTAAAACAAAAAGATTACAATAAGGTAATGAAACTGGTGGACTGTGAATGGAACTGAAGTAAGTTTACAAAGCACCGCCATGATGTCTAGAATATTATTTCACCTCGTGGCCTTTTAAACGGCTCTATATTTTTAGATGTGTCTTAAGAACGATTGCATGTAAAATACGATACAAATTTCTGTAGATATTATCAGAGGAAACCTCACAAATGTATTTTGGTGTGAGCCATCTAATGTGCTGCCCAGGGCGAATTACGAAGAGTATTTTATCTAAAGGTCCACTGGAATAAAACAACTTTCTTGAGATGTAAGGGATAGCTTTGTCAGTTGAAACCATACCAAGTACATGCCACCGTTTTCGCGTTGTTTTCAGATGAAGTGGTACTATATAATCTATTATTGTGATTGTTTGTTCAAATCTAAACTGCGTTACAAAACGTTTGATAAAATAGCCGCACAATGTTCGTTCTCGTATTATTTCACCATAGTTTAATCTATTTCAAAGTTACAAACCTCAAATACCGGACAAACGATACTTTCCAGGTACCTTAGAGCTTTTCATGAGAATTTTAATATTGATTGGTATTATATTTATAAACTCTAACCTTATAAAAGGTAACGTAGGTAAACTAAATAATTCAATTGTGAATATTCGACACCACTAACCTTGATTGATTGTTTTATCTTTCTTTGATCTTGTTCGATGTTTTAGTATCCGGCGCCCGTCTTTATTGTAATTGTGCTGTTTTTCACTGGTTTGGCCAAAAATTAGTCTCCATCTTGTTTCCATTTTACGCAAGAGCTATTAACAGGAGTATTTGATTCTCTTAAACTTGTTCTCGTAGTAATTCTTGAATTATCTAGATGACTCGCTTGTCTGGCGTAAGAAGAGACATATGTGTCCTCGTGTTTTTTTCTCCTTCTATCTTTGTTTTTTTTTTTTACATATTGGCCTTTGGGCCATTTTAGAGACATTAATAGTCGACTCAGTTATCAAACGGATATATTGGTTGGTTGCTTTTTCTCGCCTGGGCTTGCATTGTTTGTTGCTCGTGAAGCAACATGGTGGATGAAAAAGTTTGATCTAGATTTAACATGGGAAGCCATTTAAATGCAATGCAGAGAGAGGTGGCTAAACGGTCAAACATGCTCTTCCAACACGATGTTGGACGAAAATGTTTGATCGTTTAGCCGGGGCTAAATTTCGTTTTTCTTCGTCGCACGCGTTTTTCCATGGCGTCATATGAGCGCGCTCTCAAATAAAAGGGCATGCGCAATTTGAATCTCGTCCAAGGTCGTAAAAGCCTGTTTTCACCCAAAATTTGTCAAAAACCTACCGTAACCCATGATGAAATACTATAATTTTAAGGGGTGAATCACGTCCACAGCCAAATTTTTTACAAAAACTGTAAGAAAGATTTGAGCTATCTTAATTGGGCAAATTTGATATTTTCGTTTTTGAGAAAAATCTGTCTTTAATACAGATTTTTAATTTATTTTGCATGAATGTTTGATCACAGCCAATTTCTAATATCTGAAATTTTGAGGTAGGGTCAGACAGGCAGATTCTATAACATGTTGCACTCAGAATTCACTAATTGGTCTTGGCCTCAAATATACAGAAATACCAAAGTCATTAAAAGCGAAAATTATGCAGCGCGAAAAAGGTTTCCATAAAAGGATATGCATACCATATATGGTCCAGGCAATTCCATAACCCTAGGCGCCAGTACCTAGCCGGTGGCCATTTTCACTTTGCAAAGTAGATGTTTGATCTTTTCCTTTTCTGTAGAAATTTTTAGCCATTATGGATGATGAAAATGTGTCTCATCACGGGTCTACGGGCTCGGAAAATGATGACAAGTCGCCTGCATCCCCAAGGGGATCGTTTAACGACGATTCTACGCTGGAGGAAGGCGAACTAACCGGCGCCTCTCAGGATCAGTCGGCCTTGCAAGAAACCCGTTTGTCCATGAACGGTTTCCCGCCTAGTTCGAACCAACAGCAAACCGGCCGAAAGAGATCCTTCGCAGCAAGCCTGCTCAGCGTTGCAGCTCCTAGCTGCCTTTCTGTCAGGGATCCGGAACCTTTGAGCAAAGTTGCTAAGGTCTCCGAAGGCGGCTCTGCCGATCCCTTTGCCTCAGCCTTATTGGCGGCAAAAGACGAAGCGAAGAAACACGCTTCTAAAGTGACAGTAGTTGACGAAATTCCTCCGCCTTCTGGCTCAACGAATACTCGATATTGTATGTGGAATATCGATAAAGATCTCAAGGAAATCCTTGATATTTATTTCCGATCGTGCATGGAGGAGAAGGCTCATAACGAACTCGTGAAACAATTTCCTAAGCCCGACGTTCCCGCTCTCCATGTTCCAGAGCTCGATAAATGGCTTGTCCTTATTCAAGGTAAGCAGTCTCTAGCTAATCTTCGCTGGGAACAGGATCTCCAAGTGACTGAGAGAAATTATATGGATGCAGCTGGTCCACTTTGCATCCTTCTCCAACATTTGAAAAGAGACCCACAGGCTGTACAGGTCGGTGAGGCAATCAACCTGGTTCTCAAAAGCCTTCGCTTGCTGGGACATGGTGTGGCTACTGTTAACAAACATAGACGTCAGGATATTGTTAAGTCCACACATATCACCGACATAACTGAGCTCGGTAAGCACTCTGATTCTATGCAGAAGTTTCTGTTTGGTGAATCTAAAGCCAAGGAACTTAACTTTGTTGGTGAACTGGCTGAAAAAGCCATCCAGCCTCAAAGCAAGAAAAACCAGTTCAAAAAGAAATCTTCTAGAGGCAATAGTTCATCAACCACCCATGGGCAGAATGACCACTCCTCTCACCAAGCCCATTCGCCTTCTGGAAATCAAAGCAATCAAAGCTTTAATAAGAAGAGGCCTTACAACAACAACTGGCCTTTTCGGAGGGCCCCCTCCCAAGGGAAGCCTTACCTGGGAGGGGTGGACCAAAGGCTTGCATTCGAACAGAAGTCCAACAAGCAGCCCTCGCAAACTTCCAACAGAAGCTATATGCAGGGGAAACAAAGGTAAGCCTTCGTCATACTCATTCACCTTCCCCCCTTCCCTTTGTCTACGTCGACTTAGAGAACATCCCGAGGGCGGGGAGGCTAAAGTATTTTCTCCAGAACTGGGAACTCTTAACATCAGACCAGTGGACTCTCTACACTGTAAAGGGTTACAAACTAGAGCTCACAGGGGTTCCCAGGCAGTCACGGCTGCCTTCGCCACATCCTTTGAATGCCAGTCAGCTCGCCCTAGTAGAGGAGGAGATTGCCAGCCTCTTAGACAAGAGAGCCATACAGCAAGTTCCCTACCACAGCAATCTCTTTTGCAGCAACCTTTTCCCAGTGGAGAAGAAAGGGGGAGGGCAACGCCCAGTGATAAATCTTTCCACACTAAACTCATTTGTGTGCCACCATCATTTCAAGATGGAGGACTTGAAGGTGGTTGCAGACAGCCTTCGTCCTCTGGACTTCATGTGCAAAATCGACCTCAGGGACGCGTATTTTGCCATTCCTATCCACCCGGCACACCAAAAGCTACTTTGCTTTCAGTTCAAGAATGTAACTTACCAGTTCAAATGCCTCCCCTTCGGTCTCACTTCAGCACCTCGGGTCTTCACAAAAGTGCTGAAGCCCCTGATAGTTTATGTCAGGAGACTGGGGCTAAGGATATGTATTTACCTGGACGACATGCTAATCCTAAATTCTCAGAAGGAGGGAGCTATGAGAGATGCATCTCTGATGCTCCACCTGTTGGAAAATCTGGGGTTTGTTGTGAATATGGACAAATCTATTCTATTCCCTTCACAGGAGATGGAATTCCTAGGTGTTCTGGTCAGCTCCATTCACATGAGCTTTTCCCTTCCGGAAAGCAAAGTCCTGAACCTCCGGAACGACTGCAGAAGATTGCTAAGTTCCAGGACTGTCTCACAATCAGAGCTAGCACGTTTAATTGGCAAAATGATAGCAGCAAAGGCAGCTGTTTTCCAGGCTTCGCTCCATTACAGGGCACTTCAACACCAGAAGAACTCCTTAGACCACCAGGGAGTTCCCCTCCATCAGAAGGTAATTCTAGACATAGAAGCTATAGTAGACCTGGAGTGGTGGGTAACCAACCTAGCCACAGCCAACTCCAGACCAGTGAAGCCTCTCCTTCCAGACCTGCTAATCCAGTCGGATGCCTCGGGGTCAGGCTGGGGGGCTGTGTGCAACAGGATCGAGACAAGGGGAACCTGGTCCCTTCACGAATCCTCACTTCACATAAATTGCTTGGAGCTGCTTGCTGCTTCCCTCGCGATCAAGGCCTTCACCAAATCCTTGAACAATGCCCATGTCCTGATACAAATGGACAATACATCGGCTATAGCTTATGTAAACAAAATGGGGGGAGCCAAGCAGGGTGTGTTAGACAAACATGCTCGTTCCCTATGGGAGTGGTGCCTCACGAGAAAAATCACTCTTCGAGCGGAGCACATTCCAGGTCGACTGAATGTCATAGTAGATGCAGAGTCTCGAGCAAAACCAGATGCAGCGGACTGGAAGCTCGATCCGGACGTGTTCAAGGTTCTGAATCACAGTTTCGGTCCCTTTACTGTAGACCTTTTTGCCAACAGGAACAACACACAGTTGGAGAGATTCTACAGTTACCTGCCAGATCCCCTAGCAGAACAGTACGATGCCCTGGTTCAGCCTTGGAGGGAAGAGAATGCTTACGCCTTCCCCCCTTTCAACTTGATCAGCAAATGTCTGAGGAAGATCAGCCTCGAAGGAGCAACTTTGTTGATCATATGCCCAGTGTGGCCAGCGCAGGCATGGTACCCCCACCTACTACAGTTGCTAACAGACAAACCAGTTTTGCTTCCAACCCACAGCGACCTGCTGTTAGACCCACTGGGGAACAGACATCCAATGATCGTCAACAACTCCCTGCCCCTAACAGGATGGAGACTCTCAGGGAACACCTCTCTTCAGAGGGCATATCAAAAGAAGCTACAGATATTCTCCTCTCTGCCCAACGTAGATCAACAAATGCTCAGTACAAGTCCTGTTGGGCTAAGTGGTGTAGCTGGAGTCGCCAACGACAGATTGATCCCTTTTGTCCAGCTGTAAGTGATTTAGTTCACTTTCTCACAGAGTTGTTTGAGCAAGGTAAACAATATTCTACAATAAACACTTATAGATCAGCTATTAGCTCCACAGTTCCACCCTTGGATGGATCTCCCTTGGGTCAACACAAAATTGTGTGTAGCTTTATGAGGGGGGTATTCATTAAGAGACCACCTAAACCCCGCTACTCTGGGACTTGGGAGGTTTCTTTGGTTACTAATCTTTTTGAGAAGTGGCCAGGTAACAGTAACTTAGACATCAAACGCCTCTCAAGGAAGTGTGCAATGTTACTCGCTCTATCAAGTGCCAAGCGACAATCTGATTTGCATGCCTTAGATTTGGCATTTATGCAATATCTACCTGAGGGCGTGGAGTTCAAGATTCCTGGTTTAACTAAGACCAGAGTTCCGGGAAAAGAGGTCACCTTCTTTTTCCCAGCTCTCAAAGGCAATGTTCAGTTGTGCCCAGTTGCCTGTCTCAGGGAATACATTAAGAAGACAGATAATCACCGCAACCGTAGTGGTGATAGTCAGCCTTTGTTTCTAGCAACTCAAAGACCTTATTCTCCCGTTTCTTCAACATCAAGGACGAAGGATAATCCGAAAAAGTTCATTGTGCCACAATAATTTTGACAACAAAAGATGATCTTGGAAAATAAACTGTTATATTTCGGTATGAGCTATACCATCATCAGACTAAGGAAATTTACATACAAGCTAGATCTTAAATACTGTGGGTTTACTCAGGAGAATAGATGGAGTTCTCTGCTGGATTTCAGTCCATTGTTGAGAGAAGGTGATAGGCGTTTGATGAAATAAGCCTCTTTGTATAGGAGAAGATTCCAATTATTGTCATAGTCAAGTATTGTTGTATTGTCACGGACAACTTGGGTGAAATATTCTTTGTCATAACTAACAGGAGGTGGAACAATGTCAGTATTTAAAGTATCCGGTAAATTACACAAGTTACGGATGAAAATTAAATGATCACAAGTTCGCAGGTGTTTGTAAATTGCGCTCTCTTTGTCAGAGATAGCGTGTTCATGTGTTCGGACGAAAAGAGTTCTGTCTGTTTTGCCGATGTACGCTGATTGGCAACCAGGGCAATTGAATTTGTAAACAACGTAAGGACCGTACCGTAAGGACACCTTTACAGGTCAATACACAAACTTTGATAGTTTCGTTCCATGGCGTCAGAAAATTTCTTGGATTAAAGCCCTAGTTAACCGCATTCATAGTATCTGCTCCCCTAATCTGCTCAAATCTGAACTAAAACGACTTAAAACGATCATATCCTGGAACAATTTCCCCTCACGCATTGCAAACACGCTAATTCGACGGTTCTCGTACGATGCCCTGAATAAGATCCATAGAGCAGGAAACAAAGACAAGGAAGACTCCATAACCATCTGGCTTTCTGTTCCATACATCGGAGACAAAACATCGCAACTCTTAAGATCCTTCAAGAGAAAGCTTCGCAGATGCCTTGCAAACCCTAACATCGAGATAAAAGTACGCGAGAAAACAACGAAATTATGTTTCTACACCAACAACAAAGATCAAATTCCACCATTGAGTACCGAAATATAACAGTTTATTTTCCAAGATCATCTTTTGTTGTCAAAATTATTGTGGCACAATGAACTTTTTCGGATTATCCTTCGTCCTTTATGTACTAAAACTATCTTCAACATCCATAGGTAGATGGCTAAAGCTGACTCTACAGGATGCTGGGATAGACATAAGTGTTTTTAAGGCTCACTCAACAAGAGGCGCCTCTTCCTCTGCAGCAAGACAGAGCGGTGTATCAGTGAAAGATATCCTGACAGCAGCCGACTGGTCGAGGGAGACTACCTTCAACCGTTTTTATTACCGCCCTCGCCACTCAGTGTCTTTTGGCACAGCAGTCATTTCTTAGGTCAGTTGCTTTAAACGACACCAATTAGTGAATTCTGAGTGCAACATGTTATAGAATTGTAGATTGTGCTAGGCTACGAAGTAGCTGAAGTACAATCAGAATTCTATTATTGTTGCACGAAGAATTCACTTATTCCCTCACACCCTCCCTATTTACATGACTTCTGTGCCAACAATGTCCTTTTATCTCTTTGCAGATTGGATTCATTTTGCCTACTGGTTTGTCTTCAACAAGATCCTTGCTGCATTGTGTCATTTTGTTTTATGTCAAGTTCTGTGTTAATAAAGATGCTTAGTTATTAGTTTCCCTAGTCTGTTTATTTTGTTGTGGCAAAGTTCAATGGCCACCGGCTAGGTACTGGCGCCTAGGCTTATGGGATTACCTGGACCATATATGGTATGCATATCTTTTTATGGAAACCTTTTTCGCGCTGCATAATTTTCGCTTTTAATGACTTTGGTATTTCTGTAAATTTGAGGCCAAGACCAATTAGTGAATTCTTCGTGCAACAATAATAGAATTATGATTGTACTTCAGCTACTTCGTAGCCTAGCACAATCTACAATTTTGAGAAAAACGCCATTGAAACTACTAGTGCCCAGTCCAACCCTAAGCACTCGGTCATTCATTTTGACTATTTATTAGCATTTGTATTGCTCAAATGTCGCATAATGATGGTTGTTGATGCGTGTTGTGCAGTTTGAATACCACTAATTGACTTTCGCGGTCTCGTGTAAAAGAGCACATCAAAACACATCTCCAGTTTTTTTAATACGTTTAAGAGTGATATATTTTCTACAACATATATACTAAATAATTAGCTGGAGATTTGTGGAGATAGCAGAAATATTCAGCAAAGTTGCAAAGCGCTTTTCCTTATTCAGTGTTCATGATGATTTCGTGCTTGGTTTTTGATTTCTTAAAACTGCTGTCTATTTCGTTATATCGATTCAAAGTTTTAGTATGTTTAATAAACTCTTTGGTTTTGTTAAATTTTAAACTTTGGCGAAAATTGTTGTGAAGTGTAGGCACAAAAGATCGCGAAAAGATCTCGGTCAAAATTTGTTGACAATTACAATCACCACTCGATATAAAATTCAAGAGCGCGCTGTGTTGCGCGTATAGGCTACCTGTATGCGTTAGATGTACAAAAGATTTTCCTTACAAGCACTTCTTCAGACTCGCCAAATAAGATGAAAAAACCACTTGACTTAAAATTGACCACCGTCTGAGGAATAGTCAGATAACTTGACTCTAGGGGAAGAAGTTTTTCTTCCATATACAAAGAAACTCACAAGGTTATGCGCACAGTTAGCGCGTGCATATCGTGTTCATTCACAGCGCGAGTTTGAAATCTTGCTTCCAGCATGCTTTCTGTCCTGAAAATTTTCCGTTGTTTTTTTTGGCTTGAGCAAAAACGATGCGCATGAGATGCTGGATGGAGTTAAGACTTCGCTGGAAATATGAGCGGAATATGCGCGTCTTTAAAGAACGCAGTCTGCTGTATCACAGCTTTTCACTCGGACCCGCTCGTTTCATTGCCCAGCCTTCAGTTCTCCCGCCCTGTTCGAAGGTTGGACATGGTCCGCCATATGTTGGGATAAAATCCGGCATATGCTTACTAGCAATACTTATTTGATTCATTTAGCGAGGGAAAAGTTCCAACGCTGTCGGATGGTATTTTTGATATTAAAACCAAGACGTTCCGGAACTCTCTAGGTTTTAATATAGTTGATAGTTTACATGTATATAAGTAACGGATGAAGACTGCATCAACGACACAGCCCAGCATGTGTATGAGCACATGAAGCTATAAACAATACACTTGTAGAAGCTGAATCTTTGATCGTAAAACACAATTATTCCTAAACTAAAATTAGGGTTTGAGAAACGATATTCCAAGAATAAAAGGAATCGATCTTTAATTAACAATTTCTTCACAATTTAAATCCTTGTAGTAAAAAAAAAAAATAAAAAAAAAATAGTGCATTAACTTTACTCTAACCATAACATAACAATCCCCGGAATTAAGGTCTCGAGATACAATTGTATAGATCTTATCTTAATAATAGAAACAAAACGGCAATGCCATTCCCACAAAATTTGCAGCGCTTTCTTCCAGGCAGTGGGCGATACTGTCCTATTGTAACTCCGTAGTGGTTCTCCTCCCCTTGGCCCTTGAAGTTTGTCTCTCAGCAATTCTCCTGTGTTTATTTATGCACCTGGATGGAGAAAAAAACACCGGCCAGATTAGATCGAGGCTCAATTAGTAAGAACTTGGCAACCACGCCTCGCTAATGTACACATCGAACTTCTGGACCCTTCCCATAAAATTTGCGTGTTGATATTAGAACCCTGACCGCCTACTACAGTACGGAAGCAAAACTTCTTAAAGTAGAAGGAGCTGATAATTGGATAAAGTATCTGTGTCTCATCACCTGATTCGATGCTCCAAGTAATCTTCTTTTTTCGAGTACTGCAAATCATTCTTTAAAGCTCGCCGCCTGAAGGATATTGATCCTTATCTTCGAACAGGTCATATTATCTGGAACCATGAATTCTTTAATCAGAGCATTGTGAAGGGACAAACATCAGGCTATAGCATCCATCTTTTTTTCAGTAGAGGCTGGTAAATACAGCGGAAATAGTTGGCTTAGATATTTCCATTCACTGCTCTAATAGTTTTGTTTACATGAATTTTTTCGATTTGCTTGTTTGCACATTACATATTTTTAAACTTGTGTTTGGAAGTTGTTATATCACTTGAAAGCATTACTAGGAAATTTATTTGATATAAGATCGTCTTAAAATCGACGAAAACTGTTGTAAGTGCATGAACAAGGAGAGTAAAAACTGCTTATTGAGTTAGGATACCGAAGAGGAAAACGGATCTGATCAAAATATTAAAACAACTTGAGTTCTGTCGGACCCGACGGAAATTCCAATTCCACCTGGATAGAGGAAGCGCATAAAAATCTAAATGCGGCCAGTTTGCCCTTGAACTCCGACTTGATTTATTTGAATAAAATAAATTGTATTAGCTGGACGTTGTCTATAGAAGAGCGCGGTGCTGCTGTGATTTTATCAGTGAATGTTCTTAATTAAAGAGAATATTCAAATATTCAGCAAAATGAGGTGACCTAGACCTTCTTCACTATTTTAAAATGGATTCTTCGTTGGTTTTAAATCTGAAATTAAAAAAATAACGAACATTAGTTCTGACCGAATATTAAGGAGGATTTCTCGGTTAGCTAAAAGCGAACGACATTGAAAATCATACTGCATTTTCAAATTTGCATAAACAGTCAACTTAACAAGCTTCAAGCCTCAAACAACAAGAACCCCTTTATTATTTCGTATTTACAAGTATGCTGGTGAGACATTCAAGGTATATTTGCTGCATTACATATCCATAATTATTTTTGTGTTTTTTGAGGTAAACGATAAAGGTTTGTCTGTTGCCTGTAAACCGCAATATATATAGAAACAGCCAAATCGGCTAGAACGAATTATAATTGTTAAATATGCTGTCGAAGATAACACACTACACAAACTTAACAAACATGCACACAACCAAGTTCTATTGCATTGATGTCTAGCATACACGGAATTGCGTACAAGGTCCAAAATACTAATGCTCCTTTTCTGGATGTAGATGATTCCGAGAGAAAAAAATTGTTAATTTACGAGGGCTATTAAAGGTCGTGCAGGACCCTTGCTCATTAATGAATTCACTAGTCAGATTTCTTGACGGGGTGTTATCCTGTAAAGCTTTAATTCTCTGAATTTTTAACAGCGATTCCTCTAAACCTTATCAGGAATATTTAGGGATAATGGAATTACATTGTGATTGTCGTTTTACTGAGAGATGAGCGTTTGCTGTGATGTTACAAGCTCTTCGAGTTAAACTGCAGATAATGCCATATTGTGTCCAAGTTTTCCGCTGGAGTGGCGCACCGAATTAAATGGCCATATTTTCTAGTGATAAATCATAACCGCATTTTGTGCCCTGGCAAGAACGCAATTCTCGAATTCAAAAACTGCTAGACGCTATTGGCCTCTCAGAGAGTAAAAATATTAAACCAAAACTTTGAAGCGTGCTATATTCTTTTTGTAAAGGGGGTTTTGTAAATGCGCTTTTGCCAGGGCAAAACATCAAGTTTGTTTTCCATGCGAATCAACTCCTAAAATTCTATATCGACGGAGAAAACTTGAACACAAAATGGAAGGTTTGGCCGCTTCCTTAGACCTTCCGAGGCTATGTTTACAGTTTACAACAACGTGCACTATATTCAAAGCTGTGGATCTAATTAACAATTAGATTATGAGCTCGAGATCACCTCAATTTCTATCACCTCATAGAAATTGAGAGCGAATAATCTAATTGTTTTAGTAGAATTCTGACTGAAATAAACGCAAATAATGGTTTCTAATTATTTTCCTACGCATTATCGAACTTAACGTTTTAACAAAATCGCACGCATTGAATTGTCCTTGGTAAATTTGCAGTTGTTTACGCGCGTGCACCCGTTTTTCACTAATTTCAAGCTTTTAAAGTCAAGAAACCGCTAATGTCCTTCTTTTAATCTTCTCGGGAATTTTATTATCCATTTACATTTAAACTTCCTTCCAAAACTTCGGAAAAACGATAAAAACGTCGCATTTTGTGGACGACCTTCGGCAACTGCACACTAATGGCTGATAGTGTGCAATAGCTCAGCCAATCACATTGCAGCATTTGCATTAGTGTACTGGTAGAATTCTACTAATTGTGATTATTCGGTACGTTCGAGCACACGGGACACAATAACGTGTAATTACTTATAAAAAGAACGGTTAGTAATATATTGTCACGAATATTTCGATTTCTGTCGGTTTCAATCGTCGCAGATCGTGCATAGTCTTTAAATATATACATACATAATAATAATAGCAAGGGTCCTGCTCGACCTTAAATACCAAGACCATATCAACCATATCAAAGTATTCTGTAGTTACGAAGAAGACGCTCTACTTTGTTAATACCACTATTATTGTGATAGGCAGGCCTCATGGAAGAGATAAGGCAAGGCAATATATACTCTCAATATCAGGACAGCTGACTTTAAAATGACTACATAGCAAGGATCACTAATAGGTTAACATAGAAACCTGTATAGCTTTCGAAGTCTGTGTTTTCAAAGCTGTTCTTCTTGGTTAGCTTTAATGACTTTAAATTGTCGCAAAGTACTTTCTATTCCAAAGATCTGCAGAAATATCTCTTTACGAACTGTACTGAAATATGCTCTTTTACGAAGCTTGCAAAAGTTCAAAATAGAGGAAAACTCTCGATCCCGCACTCTGAATTATAAAATTCCATTGTATTTTTCCCAAGGAAACCTTGCTTATGGATTTCTCCGCAAAAGAGTTGCAACTCCGATGATTTAGCTTGTCCTTTGTCTTGTGTTTCTTTCTTCCACTTTGTTCGTCGATTTTGGAACCAGGTTTTCACTTGCGTTTCTGTTAGATTCAGATCTGAAGCAAGCTCAGCTCGTCTGCTTTCTGTGACATATCGACATTTTGTAAACTCCTTCTCCATTGTTTGGATTTGATGAGCTGAATACAAGGGACGTAATTTCTTGGTCTTCATTGGACGCCTTCGTTTCTTCTGAAGATTAATACCTAAAGGTTGGAAAAGAGAGACTTGTCAAAGACTATAATCTAATTTAATTTATAAGGTAAACACTTCATGAGCTGCGCAGGAAATCAGCTAAAGAGGTGCTACTTCTGATAAGCCAAGGGAGCTATGCAGGACATATCATAAGGACAGGCATATAAAGCTGCTTGGCAGTTAACAAAATGTTAACTTTTGAGCGATTGCTTTTGTAAAAAATGATTTTGTTTAACAGAACTTCGTTTTGAAAATGTATGTACTAAATTAAGTCAAAGGGGTCGAAGGAAGTTTCCATTGGCAGTGTTTAAAACAATGACTAATTTGAAGAAGTGATTATAACGAGTTGCTAACAATCTCGAAGCTATCTCACTTGCTACTTGAATCAAACTAGGTGATAATTCCTAATAAAATAAAAAGAAGGCACAGTCGAAAGAACAAATAGATTGCGCACCAGGTCTAGGACACAATTAGCCACGATGATATCACAAGCAGCGCTCAACTTTGTAGTACATCAAGGGCAATATTTACCTTACTTCGCCTATCGAGACTCGGAGATCTATTCATCAATGATATTAACAACATTCTGTAGTCCAACATTTGCCATTCATAACGCTTTCAAATTAGGTAAAGGAATAAAAACTAAAATAACCTGGAGTCTTTGGAATCTGTTCTAACAAAAACAATGCAGGGCAAATCCAAATCCTCTGTTTACATCCAAGCTAAAAATGTAAACATCCCTCGCAGTCTAAGCCAAAATAACACTGTACTGTAAAACGGTTGAAACTGGCAGACGGGAAAGATTTGGGTGAATATTAACATAAAAAAAAGACTTGAACTTACAACTTTCAGTGAGCAGATAGTCTTGTCTATTCTAGGACAACAACTTCTCCCCTTAATTCTTACAAAGATTACAAAACTTATATTCCCTGCGTAACTGAACTTACCATTAGCAAAGTTATAGTGTTTGTAAGAAGAGCTTCACACATTTTCAAGCGATATCTGTTGATAATGTAACTTCAAGAAAACACTAAAGCAAAGAAGTCGCTTTATGAATAAAACTATGTTTATCGCGTTTCTATATCTCTTGATAATATCCTAGCCTGATCACGAAGGACTTGTCCTAAATCTTCCTCGATCGTATCGATGATACAGTGGATTGTATCTGGTCGCGATTTTCACTGAATAGTTAACGCAGTGGAAAACTTCACTTAATGAACAAAGAGAAACTATGCAATTGTTATGAACATGTTCGCTCCGTTTGTTAGCTTACCAAAAGAAGCCACGTGGTTCGGGAAAATAAATGGAGATATTTGAAAAACTGGCTTGGGAGATGGAAGTGAGCCGAATCCAGGCAAACAAGATGAGAAATGTAGACGGTGATACCCTGGAGGAAGCACTGCACGAAGAGCAACAGGCAATGATGACGTTGGGCATGGCGCGTCAAGTGCGCCAATTGGTGCGGCATCTTTAGAAACCCATTCCTGCTTTTCCACTGTTTCATCTGATAGATTTAAAATACTCTTGATGGAAAACGAATTTCTACTCGGTGAAAATGAAGAGATGCTGGGAGGGGAAGATGCAATTCCTCTTGTCGCCATAATGGTTTTTGATCAGGGACATGTGTTACCCTGTAACATGGCGGCTTTCTGAAGAAAGGCTCTGGAATTTGTGATAATTAATCCTGTCAGTCATTAGCAGACAATATGTCGCTGTAAGAATGTTAACTACACTACAATAACTACAATATCAACTACACCATTTTAACTGAGTTACAGTATGCTTTTACAAAAAGAATATAGTTTAGAACAGTGGCCAGAGATCTTCAAAAGGTGGCATTAAAGTTTGGGACAGGTTTCTGACCTATGATTTTTTTAAGCGGTTTTGTAATTTTATGACGAAAGGATTTCCGCTTCCTGTTGAAGTGGCATCAAACTGCACTCTGCCAATTGCCCTTAACACTTAGGGCGGACACGCCGTTGACACATTGAATAGATATTTCATGAAAACAAACTTTGTAAAAATTGGTCAATAAAAATGATTGCATGTTTTAACAGATATCTATAAAGTTTATTTACAAAGCATGACTTAAAAAGAAGAAATTAAAATATTTATTTAAAGAATGCCGAATTGAAAATGAGTTATGCCTAAGTTAAATACGCAATAATTTGGGGAGCCAAATTAAAGGATTCTGCTTCATAACCACCTAAAAAAATTCCCTCGAAATCAGGTACATTCCAGTGTGATGTGCCCTCATAACTGACCAGTACGAGTTGTTAAAATCCATATTCGTGTCTTAATCTTAATCTTTTTGTACCCGGTACCAATAACAGTAGCTGTACGCTGGAAGCCAAAGTTACGGAACATTATCGCTATTGCTGGGCATTCCTCATGCTGGTCCCAGTTTACTACATTATGGAATGACAACACAGGTGAAATTGGGACACAGGTTAAAGGATGAATGCAGCAATTTTCACTTTGATTTCGCCGCAGTGTGGTCACGTGATCTAAGACTACCATAAAAAGGAGACATTTATTTGGTGTTAATTGGCATCAATTTTTGTTACGAGACACTATTTATAATTAAGTGCTGTCTGAATACTGACAGCAGCATGAAGTATAATCCTGTTCTTGATTATTTTAGACACAAAGGTTTGGATAAGAATATGTTTTCATCATTTGCAATGGAATACCAAAAAGGTACTCCCAAAAACCTCATTAATGTCAGAATTAATATAAAACAAACTCGAGTCGCTCCTCGGGTGGCACTTTCATGTGACATTCACAAAGCATAAACTGACAAAGCCACGAATACATAAGAAATTAGTGATCATTTCCTTCTGCTTCCTTCACTGAAAAAAACGAAGAAAGTATTTATATTATTTAAAAGTGGTTATTTTTTTTTACCCAGTTGGATTGTGATTCATTTGACAAAAAGTACTTGTGCAACTCCAGATACATCTCGCCCACTTTTACTTGGAATTAAAATCTCCAGAAATTACTGTACAACACGGGACTCATTTATTTGGTGTTAAATATAAGCTTACAGTGATTTCCTCTGTCAAACATCATCATCATCATTATCATGATCATCATCATCCTTAGTCTTATTTATTATTATTATTATTATTATTAGTATTGTTAAGATAAGTTCTGCGAATTGCAATATACATCACAAATTGAAAGAAGCGATAAAGCACTGAGTCACATTCTAAAATTTTGCAAGGAATATCGTTCTTGTGTGAAATGAATTGCATGGCAATGAAACACGCTTTTCTGCTTGTCTTTTCGAAGACGACTTCTGCTGGCGGTCGGTCGCTGACAAAAGCTCGGCTCCCCCCCCCCCCCGCTTCCCCCCCCCCCCCCCTAATACCTTCCTCTTATCAACGATTGCTTCAAACGAGAAAACTTTCCATGCGACTCAATTTTGTTCAGCGAACGATCGAGAAAACAAAGGGATCTCGTTTGCAGGCACGTGGTTTAGCGATGATGTCATTCGTACTTGCCCCTGCTGCGGGGCAACCAAATTGGTTTCCCAGCATCGTCTCCTACTGTCGAACGTAATAATAATAATAATACATTTTTGTCTGACAGTTGAAATATTTTTTTAATGATTATGGAGCTATGCCAAGGATGGCGCTTCAAAATCTTTAAGCTCGTGGCGACCTTACCCAATATTAACCAAGTTTTCTTCTAGGTATATCATTATTATTATTTCGATCGTGACACATCTTATCTAAGCTAAACCCTCATATTCTCATTCTCTTTACATTTTGTACTCCAGTTCAATCATTTCATAAAGGTGAATTAACGCACATCTGTGTAGTACTGATATATACGCTGATAAATAATATGTCAATTTGTTTAAACTTTAGTACGAGATTAAATTGTTTGTCTTAAAGCAGCTACACTGGCTTCCGATAAGCCTGCTTATCAACTATAAGATTTTACTTGTAACCTATAAAGCGCTCAACGGCCAGGCCCCTAATTACATTACTGAACTGCTAGAGCCTTATGTACCAACCAGAAATCTTCGATCCTCCTCCAAAAACCTCTTGAAAGTACCACCTGTCAAGTTAATAGGCTATGGTCATAGGTGTTTCTCATTTGTAGCACCTAGCCTATGGAACTCTCTTCCGAACAATATAAGAGGGAGCGGCTCGCTATCAGATTTTAAGACTTGTATAAAGACATACCTTTTTAACAAATTTTATAACTAGACTTTTGGTTAGTTAGTTAATTAGTAGATTAGATAATTTAGCTAGTTAGTTAGTCAGTCACTTAGTTAATTAGTTAAGTTAGTCAGTTTTTATTTAAAGGTTTTAATGATTCCTAGTTTTACTTTCATTTTTACAGCTTAGCTATTTTATTTTTGTTAGTAATATTTTATCACTGATGTAAACTTTTAATGTAAATTTTATTCCTAATAACATTTTTTACTGTAAAGATCCATGAGCCATGGATATGGCGCTATACAAATCTATTATTATTATTATTATTATTATTATTATTATTATTATTATTATTATTATTATTATTATCCAGGAGGGAGCCATTATGTAAACACTGTTGAAATAGGTTTTAATAATTTTTTTCTTTTACTTTCTTTTACCTTGTATATACCAATTTGTATGGAATATGTTAATTAATGTTATGATGATGATAGTAGTATTAGTACTAGTTGTAGTAACCATGATATCATGACATATATGATATGACGATGATGATAATGATGATAATAATAACTTTTTGTGCCTTGGATATTTTAAATATTGGAATTTTTACCTTGCAAATGGCAACCTGTCTGGAATATGTTAATAAAGATTATTTTATTATTAAAATTTTAAAAAAAATTATTATTATTATTATTATTATTATTATTATTATTATTATTATTATTATTATTATATCTTTGAATCAAGCTATGGACACGGGATTATGATGAAGGTCGCTGAAGATCATTCACTTATTATTAACAGTAGTATAACTAATTAAATCATATCACCATAGCTATTGTGGATTCAACTTTGCCGAGATCACAGAAAACCAGACAAAGTAGGGAATTATAATAGAAAGCAGTTCTCAGTTAGCTTACATTGATATAACCCGAGGGTAACTGAGCAGTCATTTACTTTGTTTTAGTTTACTCACCATCGTATCTTTTATATCCAATGAAAAAATCATTTACATATTTGGCGGTATCGAAAAAACATCCACAGAGAATAGCAGTAGAACGTAACTTCTACTTTTCCCGCTTAACAATTTAACCTCGGGCATTTGCATTGAGAGCGAAGTATCAAGCGAATTATATTTTTACATACATAGTCGGAACTGATCAGACATAAAACTGTAAATCTTGCTTATTCTGACAAGTATTAAGAGAAACTTCACGTAGAACAAAAGGATTACAATAAGGTAATGAAGCTGGTGGACTGTGAATGGAACTGAAGTAAGTTGACAAAGCACCGCCATGATGTCTAGAATATTATTTCACCTCGTGGCCTTTTAAACGGCTCTATATTTTTAGATGTGTCTTAAGAACGATTGTATCTAAAATACGATACAAATTTCTGTAGATATTATCAGAGGAAACCTCACAAATGTATTTTGGTGTGAGCCATCTAATGTGCTGCCCAGGGCGAATTACGAAGAGTATTTTATTTAAAGGTCCACTGGAATAAAACAACTTTCTTGAGATGTAAGGGATAGCTTTGTCAGTTGAAACCATACCAAGTAAATGCCACCATTTTCGCGTTGTTTTCAGATGAAGTGGTACTATATAATCTATTATTGTGATTGTTTGTCCAAATCTAAACTGCGTTACAAAACGTTTGATAAAATAGCCGCACAATGTTCGTTGTCGTATTATTTCACCATAGTTTTGATCTATTTCAAGGTTACAAACCTCAAATACCGCACAAACGATACTTTCAAGGTACCCTAGAGCTTTTCGTGAAAATTTTAATATTGATTGGTATTATATTTATAAACGCTAACCTTATAAAAGGTAACGTAGGTAAACTAAATAATTCAATTGTGAATATTCGACACCACTAACCTTGATTGATTGTTTTATCTTTCTTTGATCTTGTTCGATGCTTTAGTATCTGGCGCTCGTCTTCATTGTAATTTTGCTGTGTTTCACTGGCTTGGCCGAAAATTACTCTCCACTCTCCACTCTCCATTACTCTCCACGCAAGAGCTATTAACAGGAGTATTTGATTCTCTTAAACTTGCTCTCGTTGTAATTCCTGAATTATCTAGATGACTCGCTTGTCTGGCGTAAGAAGAGACATATGTGTCCTCGTGTTTTTTTCTCCGTTTCTCGTTTTTTTTTATTTACAAAGTGGCCTTTGGGCCATTTTAGAGACATTAATAGTCGACTCGGTTATTAAACGGATTTATTATATGACTAGCTCCGTGAGCGGTCAAGATGAAGCGAATCTCGTGCTCTGATTGGCTACCCGAGTGGTCAAGATGGAGCCATCTTGACCGCTCGGGATCGCCCGCTGTGTTCCTGCAAGCGAAAAAACTTGAAACTATTTTCTGAAAAAACGCAAAGATTTCCCTTTCTATTTCTAGCGAAAGGAAGTCCGACAACAAAGAAATAGTTCTTGAAGCGAATGAGAGCAAACAAATTAAACTACAAATGTTAATTAAGAACTTAACGAGTTTCGTGAATTTTATTAATAAATGCTGCAAAAACCGGCTGATACAACAATTAAAACGCAAAGCGACTTGAAGATATGATATCAGCTTAGTTTAGCGGAAAAGGGAGAGACTGAAGTCAGTGACATACCTGAAGAATAAAGTGCTCTACAAACTTGTCGTTTGTACAGCTTCAAAAATGGAAGAAAGCGGACGGCACGGCGAACCTAACATCTTTTCACCGAAGCCCTCTAACGCTCACGTCGAGTAAGGGTGAGTCGAGCATTTAAATTAATGATGTAGAAAAGTTCAAGCTTTTCCTGTGAAGTGGTATTAAACTCCCAAACGCTTTCAACAATCACAGTTTCAATATTCAGCTCGTGTATGTCACCGCAGGTTTGCACCACTAAAGCGCTAGAAGCGAGCAAATACTCTGCAAAACGTCCAATAATCAAAAGCTGGCGGCCAGATGAAATGGACATTCTTCTTTTAAGGCTTCAAACTCAACGTTGTTTCGCAAATTTAAGCATTTCAATATCCTTTTGAGGGTTAAAATTTCGCTGTTGTCGCATCGTTTTACCTCGTCTCGATTCATTCAAGAATTTGACAGTCACTCATGAAACTTTTAAACCAATGAAATGATTTAGCGTGCGCCATTGATTGTACATCCAACTGGCTTCCGTTTCAGTGCTCGAAAAAAGTCATATAATAAATCCTTTATTGACCAAGCTTGTTCGGTCAAGATGGCAGGATATTGGCCGAGTTCTTTTTTTGTGTGTTTATGGACCTCGACTTCGTCTCGGTCCATAAACACACAAAAAAAGAACTCGGCCAATATCCCGCCATCTTGACCTCACGCTTGGTCAATAACCCATATATATTGGTTGGTTGCTTTTTCCCGCCTGGGCTTGCACTGTTTTCAGAGGTGGCTAAACGATCAAACATTTGCTCGTGAAGCAATATGGTGGATGAAAAAGTTTGATCTAGATTTAACATGGGAAGCCATTTAAATGCAATGCAGAGAGAGGTGGCTAAACGGTCAAAGACGCTCCTGCAACACGATGTTGGACGAAAATGTTTGATCGTTTAGCCGGGGCTAAATTTTGTTTTTCTTCGTCGCACGCGTTTTTCCATGGCGTCATATGCGCGCGCGCTCAAATAAAAGAGCATGCGCAATTTGATTCTCGTCCAAGGTCGTAAAAGCCTGTTTTCACCCCAAATTTGTCGAAAACCTACCGTAACCCATGATGAAATAATTAATTTTATGGGGCTGTATTGCGCGTATAGGTTACCTGTACGTGTTAGATGTGCAAAAGATTTTCCTTACAAGCACTTCTTTAAACTCGCCAAATAAGATGAAAAAAACCACTTGACTTAAAATTGAGCACTCGTCTGAGGAATAGTCAGACAACTTGGCTCTATGGGAAGAAGTTTTTCTTCCATATACAAAGAAACTCACAAGCTTATGCGTACAGTTAGCGCGTGCATGTGGTATTAATTGACAGCGCGAGTTTGAAATCTTGCTTTCAGCATGCTTTCTGTCCTGAAAACTTTCCGTTGTTTTTTTTTTTGGCTTGAGCAAAAACGATGCGCATGGGATGCTGGATGGAGTTAAGACGTCGCTGGATACGGTAGGATGGAAATATGAGCGGAATATGCGCGTCTTAAAAGAATCCAGTCTGCTGTATCACAGCTTTTCACTCGGACCCGCTCGTTTCATCGCCCAGCCTTCAGTTCTCCCGCCCTGTTCGTAGGTTGGACATGGTCCGCCATATGTTGAGATAAAATCCGGCATATGCTTACTAGCAATACTTATTTGATTTATTTAGCGAGGGAAAAGATTAAACGTTGTCGGATGCAATTTTTGATATTAAAACCAAGAAGTTACGGAACTTTCTAGGTTTTTATATAGTTTATAGTTTACATGTATGTAAGTAACGGATGAAGACTGCATCAGCGACAACACGAATGATCGGCCGAGTGAACAGCCCAGCATGTTTATGAGCACATAAAGCTATAAACAATACACTTATAGAAGTAAAATTAAGGGTTTGAGAATTTCTTCACAATTTAAATCCTTGTAGTAAAAAAAAAAAAATAGGGCATTAACTTTACTCTAACCATAACATAGCAATCCTCGGAATTAGGGTCAAGAGATACAATTGTAAAGATCTTATCTTAATAATAGAAACACAACGGCAATGGCATTTCCACAAAATTTGCAGCGCTTTCTTCCAGGCAGTGGGCGATACTGTCTGATTGTAACTCCGTTGTGGTTTCTACTCCCCTTGCCCCTGGTAGTTTGTCTCCCAGCAATTCTCCTGTGTATATTTATGCACCTGGATGGAGAAAGAAACACCGACCAGATTAGATCGAGGCTCAATTACTAACAACTTGGCAACCACGCCTCGCTAATGTACACATCAAACTTCTGGACCCTTCCCATAAAATTTGCGTGTTGATATTAGAACCCTGACCGCCTACTGCAGTACGGAAATAAAACTTCTTTAAGGAGAACGAGCTGATAATTGGATAAAGTTTTTGTGTCTCATCACCTGATTCGATGCTCCAAGTAATCTTCTTTTTTCGAGTACTGCAAATCATTCTTTAAAGCTCGCCGCCTGAAGGAGATTGATCCTTATCTTCGAACAGCTCATATTATCTGGAGCCATGAATTCCTTAATCAGAGCATTGTGAGGGGACAAACATCAGGCTATAGCATCCATCTTTTTTTCAGTAGAGGCTAGTAAATACAGCGGAAATAGTTGGCTTAGATATTTTCATTCACTTCTGTAATAGTTTTGTTTACAAGAATTTTTTCGATTTGCTTGTTTGCACATTACATATTTTTAAACGTGTGTTTGGAGTTGTTATTTCACTTGAAAGCATTACTAGGAAATTTATTTGATGTAAGATCGTCTTAAAATCGACTAAAACTGTTTTAAGTGCATGAAGAAGGAGAGTAAAAAGTGCTTATTGAGTTAGGATACAGAAGAGGAAAACTTATCTCATCAAAATATTCAAATATTCAGCAAAATGAGGTGACCTAGACCTTCTTTACTATTTTTAAAATGGATTCTTCGTTGGTTTTAAATCTGAAATTAACAAAAATAACGAAACTGTAGTTCTGACCGAATGTTTAAAGAGGATTTCTCGGTTAGCTAAAAGCGAACAACATTGAAAATCATACTGCATTTTCAAATTTGCATAAACAGTCAACTTAACAAGCTTCAAGCCTCAAACAACAAGAACCCCTTTATTATTTCTTATTTACAAGTATGCTGGTGAGATATTCAAGGTATATTTGCTTCATTATATATCCATAATTATTTTTGTGTTTTGAGGTAAACGATAAAGGTTTGTTTGTCGCATGTAAACCGCAGTATCTATAGAAACAGCCAAATCGGCTAGAACGAATTATAATTGTTAAATATGCTGTCGAAGATAACACACTACAGAAACTTAACAAACATGCACACAACCAAGTTCTACTGGGCAGATGTCTAGCATAAACGGAATTGCTCACAAGGTCCAATATACAAATGCTCCTTTTCTGGATGTACATGATTCCGAGAGAAAAAAAGGTCGTGCAGGACCCTTGCTCATTAATAAATTCACTAGTCAGATTTCTTGAGGGGGTGTTATCCTATAAAGCTCTCATTCTCTGAATTTTGAACATCGATTCCTCTAAACCTTATCAGGGATATTAGGGGATAATGGAATTACATTGTGATTGTCGTTTTACTGAGAGATGACCGTTTACTCTGATGTTACAAGCTCTTTGAGTTAAACTGCAGATAATGCCATATTGTGACCAACTTTTCAGCTGGAGTGGTGCACCGAATTAAATGGCCATATTTTCTAGTGATAAATCATAACCGCTTTTTGTGCCCTGGCAAGAACGCAATTCTCGAATTCAAAAACTGCTAGGAGTTATTGGCCTCTCAGAGAGTAAAAATATCAAACCAAAACTTTGAAGTGTGCTATCTTCTTTTTGAAAAGGGAATTTTAAATTTTGCCAGGGTACAATACAGTACATCAAGTTTATTTTCCATGCTAATCAACTCCTAAAATTCTATATCGGCGGAGAAAACTTGAACACAAAATGGCAGGTTTGGCCGCTTCCTAAGACCTTTCAAGTCTATGTTTACAGTTTACAACAAGGTGCGTTATATTCAAAGCTGTGAATCTAATTATGATTATTCGCTACGTTCGAACACACGGGACACAAAGCTGAGAACAATAACGTGTAATTACTTATAAAAAAAAAACGGTTAGTAATATATTGTCATGAATATTTCGATTGCTGTCGGCTTCAATCGTCGCAGGTCGTGCATACTTTTTAAATACATACATACATAATAATAGCAAAGGTCCTGCTCGACGTTAAATACCAAGACCATATCAACCATCTCAAAGTATTCTGTAGTTACGAAGGAGACGGTCTTCGTGTATACCAGTATTATTGTGATAGGAAGGCCTCATGGTAGATTTAAAGCAAGGCAATATATACTCTTATTATCAGGAAAACGAACTTTAAAATGACTACATAGCAAGGACTACTAATATGTTAACATAGAAACCTGTATGGCTTTCGAAGTCTCTGTTTTAAAAGCTGTTCTTCTTGGTTAGCTTTAATGACTTTAAATTGTCGCAAAGGACTTTCTGTTCCAAAGATATGCAGAAATATCTCTTTACGAACTGTACTGAAAATATGCTCTTTTACGAACCTTGCAGAAGTTCAAAATAGAGCAAAACTTTCGATCCCGCACTCTGCATTATAAAATCTCATTGTATTTTTCCCAAGGAAACCTTGCTTATGGATTTCTCCGCAAAAGAGTTGCAACTCCGATGATTTAGCTTGTCCTTTGTCTTGTGTTTCTTTTTTCCACTTTGTTCGTCGATTTTGGAACCAGGTTTTCACTTGCGTTTCTGTTAGATTCAGATCTGAAGCAAGCTCAGCTCGTCTGCTTTCTGTGACATATCGACATGTTTTAAACTCCTTCTCCATCGTTTGGATTTGATGAGCTGAAAACAAGGGACGTAATTTCTTTTTCTTCATTGGACGCCTTCGTTTCTTCTGAAGATTAATACCTAAAGGTTGGAAAAGAGAGACTTGTCAAAGACTATAATCTAATTTAATTTATAAGGTAAACACTTCATGAGCTGCGCAGGAAATCAGCTAAAGAGGTGCTACTTCTGACAAGCCAAGGGAACTATGCAGGGCATATCATAAGGACAGGCATATATAAAGCTGCTTGCATTTAACTTAACGGAATAAAATGTTAACTTTCGAGCGACTTCTTTTGTAAAAATGATTTTGTTTAACTGAGCTTCGTTTTGAAAATGCATGTATTAAGTGGAAGGAGTCGAAGGAAGTTGCCATTGGCAGTGTTTAAAACAATGACTAATTTGAAGAGGTGATTATAACGAGTTGCTAACAATCTCGAAGCTATCTCACTTGTTACTTGAATCAAACTAGGTGATAATTCCTCATAAAATAAAAAGAAGGCATAGTCGAAAGAACAAATAGATTGCACACCAGGTCTAGGACACACAATTAGCCACGCTGATATCACAAGCAGCGCTCAGCTTTGCAGTACATCAAGGGCAATATTTACCTTACTAACGCCTATCGAGACTCGGACATCTATACATCAATGATGTTAACTACATTCTGTAGTTCAGCATTGTCCGTTCATAACGTTTTAAAATTAGGTAAAGGAATAAAAACTAAAATAACCTGGAGTCTTCGGAATCTGTTCTAACATAAACAATGCAGGGCAAATCCAAATCCTCTGTTCACATCCAAGCTAAAAATGTAAGCATCCCTCGCAATTTTGCCATAGAAAAAAATTACATCAAGCCTAAGCCAAAATAACACTGTACTGTAAAACGGTTGAAACTGACAGATGGGAAACATTTGGGTGAATTAACATAAAAAAAGACTTGAACTTACAACTTTCAGTGAACAGATAGTCTTGTCTATTCTAGGACAAAAACTTGTCCCCTTCCTTCTTAGAAAGATTCCAAAACTTATATTCCCTGCATAACTGAACTTACCATTAGCAAAGTTATAGTGCTTCACACTCTTTCAAGCGATATCTGTTCATAATGTAACTTAAATAAAAAACTAAAGTTTTATGAATCGCTTCATGAATAAAACTATGTTTATCACGTTCCCATATCTCTTGTAAATATCCTAGCCTGATCACGAAGGACTTGTCTGACAGCTTCCTCGACCGCATCGATGATACAGTGGATTGTATCTGGTCGCGATTTTCACCGAATAGTTAACGCAGTGGAAAACTTCACTTAATGAACAAAGAGAAATGATGCAATTGCTATTAACATGTCTGCTTATTTTTTTTAACTTACCAAAAGAAGCCACGTGGTTCGGGAAAATAAATGGAGTTATCTGAACAACTGGCTGGGGAGATGGAAGTGAGCCGAATGTAGGCAAACAAGATGAGAAATGTAGACAGTGATACCCTGGAGGAAACACTGCACGAGGAGCAACAAGCAATGATGGCGTTGGGCATGACGTGTCAAGTGCGCCAATTGGTGCGGCATCTTTACAAACCCATTCCTGCTTTCCCACTGTTTCATCTGATAGATTTAAAATACTCTTGATGGAAAACGAATTTCTACTCGGTGAAAATGAAGAGATGCTGGGAGGGGAAGATGCAATTCCTCTTGTCGCCATAATGGGTTTTGATCAGGGACATGTGTTACCCTTTCGGGCGTTTAACATGGCGGCTTTCTGAAGAAAGGCTCTGGAATTTGTGATAATTAATCCTGTCAGTCATTAGCAGACAGGATGTCGTTGTAAGAATGTTATCAATAAAAATATCAACTACACAATTTCAAGGGATTTACAGTATGCTTTTACAAAACGAATATCTGAGTTTTAAGATCAGTGGCCAGAGATCTTCAAAAGGTGGCATTAAAATTTAAGACAGGTTTCTGACCTATGATTTTTTTAAGCGGTATCGTAATTTTACGACGAAAGGATTTCCGTTTCCTGTTGAAGTGGCACCAAACGGAACTCTACCAATTGCCCTTAACACTGAGGGCCGTCATGCCGTTGACACATTGAATAGATATTTCATGAAAACAAACTTTGTAAAAGTGGTTCAATAAAAATGATTACTTGTTTTAACAGATATCTATAAAGTTTATTTAACAAAGCATGACTGAGAAAGAAGGAATTAAAATATTTGTTTAAGAAATGCCGAATTGAATTTTAACTTTTCCTAACTGAACTTTACAATAACTAAAATGTGTTATGCCTAAGAGAAATACGCTATAATTTTGGAAGCCAAATTAAAGGATTCTGCTTCATAATCACCTTAAAAAATTCCCTCGAAATTAGGTACATTCCAGTGTGATGTGCCCTCATAACTGACCAGTACGAGTTGCTAAAATCCATATTCGTGTCTTAATCTTAATCTTTTTGTACCCGGTACCAATAACAGTAGCTGTACGCTGGAAGCTAAAGTTACGGAATCATTATCGCTATTGCTGGGCATTCCTCATGCTGGTCCCAGTTTTACTACATTATGGAATGACAACACAGGTGAAATTGGGACACAGGTTAAATGGTGAATGCAGCAATTTTCACTTTGATTTCGCCGCAGTGTGGTCACGTGTTCTATGACTACCATAAAAAGGAGACATTTGTTTGGTGTTAATTGGCATCAATTTTTGTTACGAGACACTATTTATAAGTGCTGTCTGAATACTGACAGCAGCATGAAGTATAATCCTGTTCTTGATTATGTTAGACACAAAGGTTTGGATAAGAATATTTTTTCATCATTTTCAATGGAATACCAAAAGGTACTCCCAAAAACCTTATTAATGTCAGAATTAATATAAAACAAACTCGAGTCGCTCCTCGGATGGCACTTTCATGTGACATTCACAAAGCATAAACTGACAAAGCCACGAATACATGAGAAATTAGTGATCATTTCCTTCTGCTTCCTTCACTGAAAAAAACGAAGAAAGTATTTATATTATTTAAAAATGGTTATTTTTTTTTACCCAGTTGGATTGTGATTCATTTGACAAAAAGTACTTGTGCAACTCCAGATACATCTCGCCCACTTTTACTTGGAATTAAAATCTCCAGAAATTACTGTACAACACGGGACTCATTTATTTTGTGTTTAATATAAGCTTAGAGTGATTTCCTCTGTCAAACATCATCATCATCATCATCATCATCATCATCATCATCATCATCATCATCATCATCATTAGTCTTATTTATTATTAGTATTATTATTATTATTATTATTAGTATTGTTAAGATAAGTTCTGCGAATTGCAATATACATCACAAATTGAAAGAAGCGATAAAGCACTGAGTCACATTCCAAAATTTTGCAAGGAATATCGTTCTTGTGTGAAATGAATTGCATGGCAATGAAACGCGCTGTTCTGCTTGTCTTTTCTAAGACGACTTCTGCTGGCGGTCGGTCGCTGACAAAAGCTCGACTATCCCCCCGCTTCCCCCCCCCCCCCCCCCCTAATACCTTCCTCTTATCAACGATTGCTTCAAACGAGAAAACTTTGCATGCGACTCAATTTTGTTCAGCGAACGATCGAGAAAACAAAGGGATCTCGTTTGCAGGCACGTGGTTTAGCGATGATGTCGTTCGTACTTGCCCCTGCTGCGGGGCAACCAAATTGGTGTCCCAATATCGTCTCCTGCTGTCGAACGTAATAATAATAATAATAATAATAATAATAATAATAATAATAATAATAATACATTTTTGTCTGACAGTTGAAATATTTTTTTAATGATTAAGGAGCTATGCCATGGATGGCGCTTCAAAATCTTTAAGCTCGTGGCGACCTTACCCAATATTAACCAAGTTTTCTTCTAGGTATATCATTATTATTATTTCGATCGTGACAAATCTTATCTAAGCTAAACCCTCATATTCTCATTCTCTTTACATTTTGTACTCCAGTTCAATCATTTCATAAAGGTGAATTAACGCACATCTGTGTATTACTGATATATACGCTGATAAATAATATGTCAATTTGTCTAACAGTGGTATAACTAATTAAATCATATCAACATAGCTATTGTGGATTCAACTTTGCCGAGATCACAGAAAACCAGACAAAGTTGGGAATTATAATAGAAAACAGTTCTCAGTTAGTTTACATTGATATAACCTGAGGGCAACTGAGCAGTCATTTACTTTGTTTTAGTTTACTCACCATCGTATCTTTTATATCCAATGAAAAAATCATTTACATATTTGGCGGTATCGAAAAAACATCCATAGAGAATAGCAGTAGAACGTAACTTCTACTTTTCCTGCTTAAGAATTTAACCTCGGGCATTTGCATTGAGAGCGGAATATCAAGCGAATTATATTTTTACACATATAGTCGGAACTCATCAGACATAAAACTGTAAATCTTGCTTATTCTGACAAGAATTAAGAGAAACTTCATGTAAAACAAAAGGATTACAATAAGGTAATGACGCTGTTTGACTGTGAATGGAACTGAAGTAAGTTGACAAAGCACCGCCATGATGTCTAGAATATTATTTCACCCCGTGGCCTTTTAAACGGCTCTATATTTTTAGATGTGTCTTAAGAACGATTGTATCTAAAATACGATACAAATTTCTGTAGATATTATCAGAGGAAACCTCACAAATGTATTTTGGTGTGAGCCATCTAATGTGCTGCCCAGGGCGAATTACGAAGAGTATTTTATCTAAAGGTCCACTGGAATAAAACAACTTTCTTGAGATGTAAGGGATAGCTTTGTCAGTTGAAACCATACCAAGTAAATGCCACCGTTTTCGCGTTGTTTTCAGATGAAGTGGTACTATCTATTATCTATTATTGTGATTGTTTGTCCAAATCTAAACTGCGTTACAAAACGTTTGATAAAATAGCCGCACAATGTTCGTTCTCGTATTATTTCACCATAGGTTTAATCTATTTCAAGGTTACAAACCTCAAATACCGCACAAACGATACTTTCAAGGTACCCTAGAGCTTTTCGTGAAAATTTTAATATTGATTGGTATTATATTTATAAACGCTAACCTTATAAAAGGTAACGTAGGTAAACTAAATAATTCAATTGTGAATATTCGACACCACTAACCTTGATTGATTGTTTTATCTTTCTTTGATCTTGTTCGATGCTTTAGTATCTGGCGCCAGTCTTCATTGTAATTTTGCTGTGTTTCACTGGCTTGGCCGAAAATTACTCTCCACTCTCCACTCTCCATTACTCTCCACGCAAGAGCTATTAACAGGAGTATTTGATTCTCTTAAACTTGCTCTCGTTGTAATTCCTGAATTATCTAGATGACTCGCTTGTCTGGCGTAAGAAGAGACATATGTGTCCTCGTGTTTTTTTCTCCGTTTCTCGTTTTTTTTTATTTACAAAGTGGCCTTTGGGCCATTTTAGAGACATTAATAGTCGACTCGGTTATTAAACGGATTTATTATATGACTAGCTCCGTGAGCGGTCAAGATGAAGCGAATCTCGTGCTCTGATTGGCTACCCGAGCGGTCAAGATGGAGCCATCTTGACCGCTCGGGATCGCCCGCTGTGTTCCTGCAAGCGAAAAAACTTGAAAAAGCTTTTCGTCGTAAATTTTCGCTATGAAACTATTTTCTGAAAAAACGCAAATATTTCCCTTTCTATTTCTAGCGAAAGGAAGTCCGACAACAAAGAAATAGTTCTTGAAGCGAATGAGAGCAAACAAATTAAACTACAAATGTTAATTAAGAACTTAACGAGTTTCGTGAATTTTATTAATAAATGCTGCAAAAACCGGCTGATACAACAATTAAAACGCAAAGCGACTTGAAGATATGATATCAGCTTAGTTTAGCGGAAAAGGGAGAGACTGAAGTCAGTGACATACCTGAAGAATAAAGTGCTCTACAAACTTGTCGTTTGTACAGCTTCAAAAATGGAAGAAAGCGGACGGCACGGCGAACCTAACATCTTTTCACCGAAGCCCTCTAACGCTCACGTCGAGTAAGGGTGAGTCGAGCATTTAAATTAATGATGTAGAAAAGTTCAAGCTTTTCCTGTGAAGTGGTATTAAACTCCCACACGCTTTCAACAATCACAGTTTCAATATTCAGCTCGTGTATGTCACCGCAGGTTTGCACCACTAAAGCGCTAGAAGCGAGCAAATACTCTGCAAAACGTCCAATAATCAAAAGCTGGCGGCCAGATGAAATGGACATTCTTCTTTTAAGGCTTCAAACTCAACGTTGTTTCGCAGATTTAAGCCATTTCAATATCCTTTTGAGGGTTAACATGACGTGAATTTCGCTGTTGTCGCATCGTTTTACCTCGTCTCGATTCATTCAAGAATTTGACAGTCACTCATGAAACTTTTAAACCAATGAAATGATTTAGCGTGCGCCATTGATTGTACATCCAACTGGCTTCCTTTTCAGTGCTCGAAAAAAGTCATATAATAAATCCTTTATTGACCAAGCTTGTTCGGTCAAGATGGCAGGATATTGGCCGAGTTCTTTTTTCACGTGTTTATGGACCTCGACTTCGTCTCGGTCAATAAACACACAAAAAAAGAACTCAGCCAATATCCCACCATCTTGACCTCACGCTTGGTCAATAACCCATATGTATTGGTTGGTTGCTTTTTCCCGCCTGGGCTTGCATTGTTTTCAGAGGTGACTAAACGATCAAACATTTGCTCGTGAAGCAACATGTTGGATGAAAAAGTTTGATCTAGATTTAACATGGGAAGCTATTTAGATGCAATGCAGAGAGAGGTGGCTAAACGGTCATAAATGCTCTTCCAACGTGATGTTGGACGAAAATGTTTGATCGTTTAGCCGGGGCTAAATTTTGTTTTTCTTCGTCGCACGCGTTTTTCCATGGCGTCATATGCGCGCGCGCTCAAATAAAAGAGCATGCGCAATTTGATTCTCGTCCAAGGTCGTAAAAGGTTGTTTTCACCCCAAATTTGTCGAAAACCTACTTTAACCCATGTTGAAATAATTAATTTTAAGGCGCTGTATTGCGGGTATAGGTTACCTGTACGCGTTAGATGTGCAAAAGAGTTTCCTTACAAGCACTTCTTCATACTCGCCAAATAAGATGAAAAAACCACTTGACTTAAAATTGAGCACTCGTCTGAGGAATAGTCAGACAACTTGGCTCTAGGGGAAGAAGTTTTTCTTCCATATACAAAGAAACTCACAAGCTTATGCGTACAGTTAGCGCGTGCATGTGGTATTAATTGACAGCGCGAGTTTGAAATCTTGCTTTCAGCATGCTTTCTGTCCTGAAAACTTTCCGTTGTTTTTTTTTGGGCTTGAGCAAAAACGATGCGCATGGGATGCTGGATGGAGTTAAGACGTCGCTGGATACGGTAGGATGGAAATATGAGCGGAATCTGCGCGTCTTAAAAGAACCCAGTCTGCTGTATCACAGCTTTTCACTCGGACCCGCTCGTTTCATTGCCCAGCCTTCAGTTCTCCCGCCCTGTTCGTAGGTTGGACATGGTCCGCCATATGTTGGGATAAAATCCGGCATATGCTTACTAGCAATACTTATTTGATTTATTTAGCGAGGGAAAAGTTCCAACGCTGTCGGATGCCATTTTTGATATTAAAACCAAGAAGTTACGGAACTCTCTAGGTTTTAATAAAGTTTATAGTTTGCATGTATGTAAGTAACGGATGAAGACTGCATCAACGACAACCCGAATGATCGGACGAGTAAACAGCCCAGCATGTGTATGAGCACATGAAGCTGTAAACAATACACTTGTAGAAGTTTAATCTTTGACAGTGAAAACACAAACATTCCTAAACTAAAATTAGGGTTTGAGAAACGACCTTCCAAGAATAAAAGGAATCGATCTTAATTAAGAATTTCTTCACAATTTAAATCCTTGTAGTAAAGAAAATAGGGCATTAACTTTACTCTAACCATAATATAACAATCCCCGGAATTAGGGTCTCGAGATACAATTGTAAAGATCTTATCTAAATAATAAAACAAAACCGCAATGCCATTTCCACAAAATTTGCAGCGCTTTCTTCGAGGCAGTGGGCGACACTGTCTGATTGTAACTCCGTAATGGTTTCTACTCCCCTTGCCCCTGGAAGTTTGTCTCCCAGCAATTCTCCTGTGTTTATTTATGCACCTGGATGGAGAAAGAAACACCGGCCAGATTAGATCGAGGCTCAATTACAAACAACTTGGCAACCACGGCTCGCTAATGTACACATCGAACTTCTGGCCCTTCCGATAAAATTTGCGTGTTGATATTAGAACCCTGACCGCCTACTGCAGTACGGAAATAAAACTTCTTAAAGGAGAACGAGCTGATAATTGGATAAAGTTTCTGTTTCTCATCACCTTATTCGATGCTCCAAGTAATCTTCTTTTTTCGAGTACTGCAAATCATTCTTTAAAGCTCGCCGCCTGAAGGAGATTGATCCTTATCTTCGAACAGCTCATATTATCTGGAACCATGAATTCCTTAATCAGAGCATTGTGAAGGGACAAAGATCAGGCTATAGCATCCATCTTTGTTTCAGTAGAGGCTGGTAAATACAGCGGAAATAGTTGGCTTAGATATTTCCATTGACTTCTCTAATAGTTTTGTTTACAAGAATTTCTCGATTCGCTTGTTTGCACATTACATATTTTTAAACGTGTGTTTGGAAGTTGTTATTTCACTTGAAAGTATATATATATACTAGGAAATTTATTTGATGTAAGGTCGTCTTGAAATCGACTAAAACTGTTCTAAGTACATAAACAAGGAGAGTAAAAAGCGCTTATTGAGTTAGGATACCGAAGAGGAAAACGGATCTGATCAAAATATTTAAACAACTTGAGTTCTGTCGCACCGACGGAAATTCCAACTCCACCTGGATAGAGGAAGCGCATAAATATCTAAATGCGGCCAGTTTGCACTTAAACTCCGACTTTATTTATTTGAATAAAATAAATTGTATTAGGTGGACGTTGTCTATGGACGAGCGCGGTGCTGCTGTGATTTTATCAGTGAATGTTCTTAATTAAACAAAATATTCAAATATTCAGCAAAATGAGGTGACCTAAACCTTCTTCACTATTTCTAAAATGGATTCTTCGTTGGTTTTAAATCTCAAATTAACAAAAATAACGAAACAGTAGTTCTGACCGAATATTAAGGAGGATTTGTCGGTTAGCTAAAAGCAAACAACATTGAAAATCATACTGCATTTTCAAATTTGCATACAGTCAACTTAACAAGCTTCAAGCCTCAAACAACAAGAACCCCTTTATTATTTCGTATTTACAAGTATGCTGGTGAGACATTCAAGGTATATTTGCTTCATTATATATCCATAATTATTTTTGTATTTTGAGGTAAACGATAAAGGTTTGTCTGTTGCATGTAAATCGCAATATATATAGAAACAGCCAAATCGGCTAGAACGAATTATAATTGGTAAATATTCTGTCGAAGATAACACACTACACAAACTTAACAAACATGCACACAAACAAGTTCTATTGCGTAGATGTCTAGCATGAACGGAATTGCGTACAAGTTCCAATATACAAATGCTCCTTTTCTGGATGTACATGATTCCGAGAGAAAAAATATTCTACGTTTACGAGGTCTATCAAAGGTCGGGAATGACCCTTGCGCATTAATAAATTCACTAGTCAGATTTCTTGAGGGGGTGTTATCCTGTAAAGCTTTCATTCTCTGAATTGAGAACATCGATTCCTCTAAACCTTATCAGGGATATTAGGGGATAATGGCTTTACATTGTGATTGTCGTTTTACTGAGAGATGATCGTTTGCTGTGGTGTTACAAGCTCTTTGAAATAAACTGCAGATAATGCCATATTGTGTCCAACTTTTCAGCTGGAGTGGCGCACCGAATTAAATGGCCATATTTTCTAGTGATAAATCATAACCGCTTTTGTGCCCTGGCAAGAACGCAATTCTCGAATTCAAAAACTGCTACGAGTTATTGGCCTCTCAGAGAGTGAAAATATCAAACCAAAACTTTCAAGTGTGCTATCTTCATTTTGAAAAGGGAATTTTAAATTTTGCCAGGGCACAATACAGTACATCAAGTTTATTTTCCATGCTAATCAACTCCTAAAATTCTATATCGGCGGAGAAAACTTGAACACAAAATGGCAGGTTTGGCCGCTTCCTAAGACCTTCAGAGTCTCTGTTTACAGTTTACAACAACGTGCGCTATATTCAAAGCTGTGAATCTAACTATGATTATTCGCTACGTTCGAGCTCATGGGACACAAAGCTGAGAACAATAACGAGTAATTACTTATAAAAAGAACGGTTAGTAATATATTGTCATGAATATTTCGATTGCTGTCGGCTTCAATCGTCGCAGGTCGTGCATAGTCTTTAAATATATACATACATAATAATAGCAAGGGTCCTGCTCGACCTTAAATACCAAGACCATACCAACCATTTCAAAGTATTCTGTAGTTACTAAGGAGACATTCTTCGTGTATACCGGTATTATTGTGATAGACAGGCCTCATGGTAGAGATAAAGCAAGGCAATATATACTCTTATTATCAGGAAAACGAACTTTAAAATGACTACATAGCAAGGACTACTAATAGGTTATCATAGAAACCTGCATGGCTTTTGAAGTCTGTGTTTTCAAAGCTGTTCATCTTGGTTAGCTTTGATGACTCTAAATTGTCGCAAGGGACTTTCTATTCCAAAGATATGCAGAAATATCTTTTTACGAACTGTACTGAAAATATGCTCTTTTACGAACCTTGCAGAAGTTCAAAATAGAGCAAAACTTTCGATCCCGCACTCTGCATTATAAAATCTCATTGTATTTTTCCCAAGGAAACCTTGCTTATGAATTTCTCGGCAAAAGAGTTTCAACTCCGATGATTTAGCTTGTCCTTTGTCTTGTGTTTCTTTCTTCCACTTTGTTCGTCGATTTTGAACCAGGTTTTCACTTGCGTTTCTGTTAGATTCAGATCTGAAGCAAGCTCAGCTCGTCTGTTTTCTGTGACATATCGACATGTTTTAAACTCCTTCTCCATCGTTTGGATTTGATGAGCTGAAAACAAGGGACGTAATTTCTTTTTCTTCATTGGACGCCTTCGTTTCTTCTGAACATTCATACCTAAAGGTTAGAGAAGAAAGACTTGTCAAAGACTAGAATCTAATTTAATTTATAAGGTAAACACTTCATGAGCTGCGCAGGAAATCAGCTAAAGAGGTGCTACTTCTGACAAGCCAAGGGAACTATGCAGGGCATATCATAAGGACAGGCATATTTAAAGCTGCTTGGCAAAATGTTAACTTTCGAGCGATTGCTTTTTGTAAAAATGATTTTGTTTAACAGAGCTTCGTTTTGAAAATGCGTGTATTAAGTGGAAGGAGTCGAAGGAAGTTGCCATTGGCAGTGTTTAAAACAATGGCTAATTTGAAGAGGTGATTATAACGAGTTGCGAACAATCTCGAAGCTATCTCACTTGTTACTTGAATTAAACTAGGTGATAATTCCTCATAAAATAAAAAGAAGGCACAGTCGAAAGAACAAATAGATTGCACACCAGGTCTAGGACACACAATTAGCCACGCTGATATCACAAGCAGCGCTCAACTTTGCAGTACATCAAGGGCAATATTTACCTTACTTCGCCTATCGAGACTCGGACATCTATACATCAATGATGTTAACTACATTCTGTAGTTCAGCATTGTCCGTTCATAACGTTTTAAAATTAGGTAAAGGAATAAAAACTAAAATAACCTGGAGTCTTCGGAATCTGTTCTAACATAAACAAAGGAGGGCAAATCCAAATCCTCTGTTCACATCCAAGCTAAAAATGTAAACATCCCTCGCAATTTTGCCATAGAAAAAATTACTTTAAGACTAAGCCAAAATAACACTGTACTGTAAAACGGTTGAAACTGACAGATGGGAAACATTTGGGTGAATTAACATCAAAAAAGACTTGAACTTACAACTTTCAGTGAACAGATAGTCTTGTCTATTCTAGGACAACATCTTGTTCAATTTCTTCTTAAAAAGATTCCAAAACTTATATTCCCTGCATAACTGAACTTACCATTAGCAAAGTTATAGTGCTTGTAGGAAGAGCTTCACACTCTTTCAAGCGATATCTGTTCATAATGTAACTTTAATAAAAAACTAAAGGTTTATGAATCGCTTTATGAATAAAAATATGTTTATCGCGCTCCCATATCTCTTATAAATATCCTAGAATGATCACGAAGGACTTGTCTTAAAGTTTCCTCGACCGCATCGATGATACAGTGGATTGTATCTGGTCGCCATTTTCACCGAATAGTTAACGCAGTGGAAAACTTCACTTAATGAACAAAGAGAAATGATGCAATTGCCATAAACATGTCTGCTTATTTTTTTAACTTACCAAAAGAACCCACGTGGTTTGGGAAAATAAATGGAGTTATCTGAACAACTGGCTGGGGAGATGGAAGTGAGCCGAATCCAGGCAAACAAGAGGACAAATGTAGACAGTGATACCCTGAAGGAAACACTGCACTAGGAGCAACAAGCAATGATGGCGTTGGGCATGGCATGTCAAGGGCGCCAATTGGTGCGGCATCTTTAGAAACCCATTCCTGCTTTCCCACTGTTTCATCTGATAGATTTAAAATATTCTTGATGGAAAACGAACTTCTACTCGGTGAAAATGAAGAGATGCTGGGTGGGGAAGATGCAATTCCTCTTGTCGCCATAATGGTTTTTGATCAGGGACATGTGTTACCCTTTCGGGCGTCTAACATGGCGGCTTTCTGAAGAAAGGCTCTGGAATTTGTGATAATTAATCCTGTCAGTCATTAGCAGACAGGATGTCTTTGTAAGAATGTTATCAATAAAAATATCAACTACACAATTTCAAGGGATTTACAGTATGCTTTTACAAAACGAATATCCGAATTTTAAGATCAGTGGCCAGAGATCTTCAAAAGGTGGCATTAAAATTTGGGACAGGTTTCTGACCTATGATTTTTTTTAAGCGGTATCGTAATTTTACGACGAAAGGATTTCCGTTTCCTGTTGAAGTGGCACCAAACGGAACTCTGCCAATTGCCCTTAACACTGAGGGCCGTCATGCCGTTGACACATTGAGTAGATATTGTATGAAAATAAACTTTGTAAAAGTGGTTTAATAAAAATGATTACTTGTTTTAACAGATATCTATAAAGTTTATTCAACAAAGCATGACTGAGAAAGAAGGGATTAAAATATTTGTTTAAGGAATGCCGAATTGAATTGTAAGTTTTCCTAACTGAACTTTACAATAACTAAAATGTGTTATGCCTAAGTTATAATTTTGGAAACCAAATTAAAGGATTCTGCTTCATAACCACCTTAAAAAATTCCCTCGAAATTAGATATATTCCAGTGTGATGTGCCCTCATAACTGACCAGTACGAGTTGCTAAAATCCATATTCGTGTCTTAATCTTAATCTTTTTGTACCCGGTACCAATAACAGTAGCTGTACGCTGGAAGCTAAAGTTACGGAATCATTATCGCTATTGCTGGGCATTCCTCATGCTGGTCCCAGTTTTACTACATTATGGAATGACAACACAGGTGAAATTGGGACACAGGTTAAATGGAAAATGCAGCAATTTTCACTTTGATTTCGCCGCAGTGTGGTCACGTGATCTACGACTACCATCAAAAGGAGACATTTGTTTGGTGCCAATTGGCATCAATTTTTGTTACGAGACACTATTTATAAGTGCTGTCTGAATACTGAGAGCAGCATGAAGTATAATCCTGTTCTTGATTATGTTAGACACAAAGGTTTGGATAAGAATATTTTTTCATCATTTGCAATGGAATACCAAAAAGGTACTTCCAAAAACCTCATTAATGTCAGAATTAATATAAAACAAACTCGAGTCGCTCCTCGGATGGCACTTTCATGTGACATTCACAAAGCATAAACAAAGCCACGAATACATGAGAAATTAGTGATCATTTCCTTCTGCTTCCTTCACTGAAAAAAAGTATTTATATTATTTAAAGATGGTTATTTTTTTTTACCCAGTTGGATTGTGATTCATTTGACAAAAAGTACTTGTGCAACTCCAGATACATCTCGCCCACTTTTACTTGGAATTAAAATCTCCAGAAATTACTGTACAACACGGGACTCATTTATTTTGTGTTTAATATAAGCTTAGAGTGATTTCCTCTGTCAAACATCATCATCATCATCATATACATTCCCCAAAATCGATGACAGCAAAATATTTAGCTCTTAAGACATCGTTTTTCGTCGAAATTTTTTTGCCCGCTTCGTTTGGACATTGTTGAAATAACCAGGTTTCTAAAATATGGCTTTAACTGATGCGACTCGAATAATAATGGCTTTCTTTAAAAAGTAGTGTTCCGCGAGTTTTGCTCTTTTGTTCCTCTAATTGCTTTAGGAACAAACTGTGAATACACCTAAAGGAACTTTTATTTAGGCCGAAATGAAAAATAGGAACAACGATGTCTGAATTCGGAACAAAGGGTTCCTTTTGTCATAAATGTGAACACGAAGTTCCTTTTTATTTAGAAGAAAGGGAACACTTTGTTCCATTTTGATCTTTTTAGGAACAAATGGACCATTTTGAAAGGTTCCGATTTTATCATGTGTTCTCCTTTAAACAATTTGTTCCTATTAACAAGTACATTAAGTTTCGGAGTCCAATAACGAGGAACGATTGTTCTGCTCAAGTATTTTCTTATGAAAGAATTAGGAACGTGCTGTTCCTAATCGTGGCCTGTCGTTCCCAAATGTATTATGTGGTTCCTTTCCTAAGTATTTTGTTCCTAAGGATGTTATTTTTCTTTCCTGCTGAATGAGAACAATTGTTCCGTTTCATACTAGAGCTAATAAGTTCCGCTTTAAGTTAACGAGGAACTATATTTCCTTTTTCCACTTGGTTCACCCAATGGGAACGATGGTTCCTATTTTGTTTTTGGTCAACAGGAACGCAAGTTCTGAGTTTAGTTTGTCAGTCTAACGTGCCTAAGGGCAAATTGAATTTTTAGCTTTGGCTTGCCTGCTACATGTATAATCTCGTTAGGGCAGGTTTGAACAAGATGATACTTGTCCCTTTGTTCCTTTGTTTGTTCCTTTGTTTGCTTTTATTGTGTAAGAAAGGAGCCAGATATAGAGCGGATACCAAGTCAGCTATTTGGTATAAATACAGTAGTCTCGTGAGAAACTTCACAGTACCAGATCTTAAAAGATGAACAAAAGAAGAGTGGAAATCGACTGGTCAAAATTACCAAACGCGTCGCCTAAACCCAAAAGGCTTCACTTAGAAGAGGACGACTCTGATGGTCTTTTTCACTGCCCAGTGCAAGGCTGTAAGCATGATGGATTTACCACACAAAGAGGCTGCCGAAAACACGCCAAGAACAAGCACCGTTGGTACTTTTATTTCGACGAAAAGCCAAACATTTCTCAGACTGAAGCATGCCAACAACAAAGCAACAAAAATGACGGCAATGATGACAAGAGTACACTTAAAATCAGACGCGCTCTCTCTTTTGACATGTCAAGCAAAATCGCTCAAGATTTCTTGTCCTGGCTGACCGGCAGTGGTGGTGGTTGTAAAAGCGATCGGCAAGCTCACCAAATTGTCAGCAGGTGTTTGAAATTTCTTAAATTCTGTTGCGAAGAAGACGAGGATCTCACATTTGAAATCGTTGACTTTAGTCTATGTTCGCCTAATCTTCTCTTCAAATTTGTTGACATGATGCAAGATGAGTGGAATCTCGGGCACGCAGGGCGCATAGGCTACGTGGACGCCATTGCTGAAATGGGGGATTTCAGAAAAGTTAATGGAGCTTCGGAATCGGTATTAAGAGGGTTGTCTTGTACAGAACTGTACTTAAAAAAAGTGCGCAAAACCATCTCCAAGATGATGCGATTGCAATGGACTAGCGAACTCGATATCGACGCCTTAGAGGCCAAGGGACACTGGGCCACGCTCGAAGAGCTCTTGGAAGTCGTGGGGCGATACTTGCCGCGATACGAAAGCGTTCTGAAGTCATGCAAGGATAATCCAGGTTCGATATCGCCATTTGATTGATCTTTTGCTACCAAATTTCTCGCGATATATTTGTTTATCAAGGTTAAAGGTTCGCGCCCAATGACATATCAGTATTTAACCGTTGAAATGGTGAAAAAAGCTAAAAGTAACGGTGGATTTATTGATCAGAAAATGTTCAAAACAGCAGGCAAACATGGCTTTGATTCTCTTTACCTGACCGAAACTAGCATGCAAGTGTTGGATGGCTACATCAATCACATTCGCCCTCTGCTCAAGCCGAACTGTGATTATGTTTTAGTAACGAGAAATGGAGGACAACATAACAAGCTAGGAGAACTGATGAGTAAACTGGTCTTCGATGCAACAGGCAAGTACGTTCATCCGACTCGCTATCGACAGATAGTCGAGACGGCAAGTACTAGACATCTTAGCAGCAGTGCGCAGAGCACAATTTCCGAGGACCAGAAACACAGCTCAGTCGTGGCAAAGGTTCACTATCAAAAACAACGATCGCGCGAGGTCGCCAGCAAAGCGCACAAATGTTTGGAAAAACTACACGGCGACAAGGGAACAGAGCTAGAAATGGAAGTGCGCACGAGACTTTCAGACAAGTCGACTTCTTCGCAAGAGCAAAATGATGACAAAAGCGATAGTTCTCCAACCGACGAGGACGAAACGAGCACTAAAACACGACATGCTAGACAAACAGAAATTGGCACAAGAAGAAAAAATGTGATGTTCACTCCAGAGGAAGACAGATATTTAAAAGTTGGACTCAAGCGACACGGCTTCGGTCAGTGGAAAGCGATTCTCAGGGACCCCGATTTTCATTTTCACAAGGGAAGAACACCTAATTCTCTGCTGAGCCGGGCAGCAAGAAAATTTGGATCATATTCTAAAAGATGAGAGCATTATCCCAAGTTGGCAGTGATTGGTTATGGCTCCGCAAATCACAAACCGTTTTCGGTTCCAAAAGCATGTTTGGAAATGTTTCCTCGCTACAAAATACGGACGACCTAGAACATTTTGCCTCTTTCTTTGCTGCGCCGAATGAGTAAGATGGGCAGGATTACAGAAAAACACCCCGCGCTTTCTTTGGGCGATCTAAAATTTGCTGGAGAATTTTTGGAAGAAATTTGTGACTGCGACTACCCGAAAGAAACGGCTTTGTTGGCGGAAAGTCTGCTTTGGCGACACTTGAACAAAACCTCGAACAGAAAAAGGTCTACATTTAAAGAGCTGATCCTGGCCTGTTTTTTTATCGCCATAAAACTGGAGGATCGCGATATTGCTAGAAATAGCCAATTCCTAGACACGATCTCGTCGCCGGTACAGCGATTGGACATTCTCCAAGAAGAACTTGGCGTGCTGCAATCAGTAAACTGGAGGCCCTTGGAACATTGGCGCATGATCGCAAAAGAGTCTCCTTAGAAATCGAATCCGCCCAATTTGTAATTACTTAGACTGCTAAAGACAATTCGTTAGCTGCTAACTTGACATTAATTATTACCGTATACATGTATTACCACTTGTTCCCTTATGTATACATTTATTTCCTAGCATCACTCACGACTTGAAAAATACGATTCTAATTTCACGAAAGCAAGAACACTGAGTTTAATCTTTCGTTTCACAGAAAACGGATTTAATTAATGACATTGTCTGACTAATATCTCTCGTCAAGCATGGCCTACACGATTTACCACATGTCTAATTAACTCTCACAAGATGTCCTCGAATGTCACTCCTGGGTTGGTTGGAAAAAATGAGTTATTTGTCCTCTCTTGGAAACTTGACTACTCGGGCGGGCTGGCCGTTTCTTGGAATTGCGTCTGTGAATATCCTGGCTTGGGGGTCTCGATGTCGACGCTTGTGAGGACTGAGTGATGAACATGTCTTCTTCGTCGGAATCGTTTCCATCACAAGGAAACGGCAAAGGCGCCCATACACTCGTAACTCTTTGGGCCTGCTGTGTGGACAACCATTTCATGTCTATCGCTCGGCTTTTCCTCTCTGCGAGGACAAGTTTAGCGAGGCCTGGGGCATCTTCCCGCTTAAAGTTTAACTTCAGCGCTTCCGAAGTGACTCCTATCATGTACTGAAGGGCACGTTTTACTTCATCTTCCTTTTCTGCCTCCTCCTGCTCCTGTAGCTGTCGAAGCTCCTTCTCCTTTTCCCAAACCCATATATTTTCGTAGTATTGGGCCGCCTTCTTTGCCAACATCTCTTGCTCTTCCTCTTTCTTTTTGGCGAAGTAATCCTCCCTTGACCGCTCAATAGTGGGATGGTATGGGCCCTCCACCGTCTCAAGCAAGTGCGCATCCTCTTGTCTTATCATTCCGATCGAAATCCAGCGTTGTCTTGTCTCGTCTAGAATTCTCTCTCTAGTTCGCTCGGCTTCATTTTCGATCTCTTTCGTAGCGCGTTTCACTCCGGAGGCAATGAGCCCGAGTTGCCTCTTCTTTAGACTGTGGCATGGCTGCCGATCTTGAAGCTCCGAAATCTTCTCAATGTTTCTTTCCCATCCACTAGGCTGAGAATCTGATTCGTCTTCTTCCTCCTCCATGCGGTCTTCTTCTGCCATTAGCTGCTCTTCTTCGCTCAACTCCTTGTCACTTTCACTATCATCCAGGTTCATGGTAATTATTCGGTTCTTTTCCTCCTCGTTGAAATCGCCCGGTCTTGCAACGGATCCAGGCGTCGGAGCTGGTAGTTCGTCTTCTGGAGTGCTGGCGACACTGCAAGCCCAGACAATGCAGTCCATTGCGTTTTCTCGCAACGCTTCCTGTACACCTGCCAATGGCGGAGAGCTTAGACTTTTGAAGTGGAACTTGCGAAGCCGGGCATCCATGGCGGCATTATGCTCGACACCGAAGTCCATCTCGGTTTGGCATGTGATGAACATGGGGCACCGGATAACTGCTGGGGTAGATTTCTTGTATTTTCGGTCGTGGGCTGTTAGGCCACCTTGGGTTAGAATTTTCCAGTCGTCTGGTTCAAGCAGGCCGACATGAGCTTCATCCATGAAAATGACTTGGGTATTTTCGTCCACAAGACTCTTGTTAAATGCTTTTTGCTTGGTTACCATAGCAATGTATCTAAAAAACGAAAACGTAAAACAACTTCAATAAACTGCGCACGTTCATCAGAAAAATATGTCTTCAAATTCATTCTAAATTTAACACAGGTCTTTACGTGTGAAGAGCTTCCCACACCTAACAGCAAAGATACGCTCTTTTCTTATAGCTCAAGACCACTTGTCCGTTTTCATTTAGCGATGCGCACAATAAACGCACTTGTACTCCAGTATCCATCAAGTGGACAAGAGAGATGACATGTTTAAAAAAGATTTAGGTCCATTTTACCACATAGCTTTTTATCCGTCGAAGACAGCAGGCTGGCTGCCGAAAGCTTATATTTTGTTTAACACATTTTCACCAGAGAACGCCTTTTTACAATTTTCTAATGAATCCTGCTATCGAATCTTCGATAATTTTTAAGATACAAATAAGTAATTTACAATAGAAACAGCGCATACCTTGCAGGAACTATGCGAGTGATCGGCGTAAACAGACTGGTCTTGCCACTATTGGGTTCTCCGATAAGACAAAGCACTTTTTCTTTGTGCTGCTTTATTCCATGGTTGAGTAGGCGAAGAAAATACTCGCAGAAGTGACTGACATCGGTTGGACTCAAGCTGTTTTGTAGGATTTCTTTGAAATATTTGGCATCTGGTTCCTTAGTGTGCTTGTATTGCAGAAATCTTTGCCAACTTCTTTGATAGCGTTCTGGACGAATTTGCGTTCACTGATCGAGAAACACCATCCCTCCGACACCTCGATTAAGTCGAAATTGATTTTAAGCTGTGTAAAAAATTCGCAGTCGGGGTCGGCGAGGAACTTTTCCACCTTGCAGAAATTATTGACGATGATGTCCTTCAGCTGGTCGTTGTTCGCCAGGATTGACAGAAACCTTTTAGTGGAGCAAGCGTGTTCAAAGGTGAACTTCGATGCTGGGTTTCTCTTGAAAACTTCGCCTTTGTACAAAGCATAATCCAGTTTGGACATGGCTCGCGCAATTTTATTCAACGCAACGACAACCGGGGACTTGCTTAGAGCTTTGCCGACGGGATGCTGAATTTCCGACTCTCTCGCTGTTTCTATACCGAATATGTCTAATACCAAGCCCGCTCTAATGAGTGCTGGGATCGCCCTGTTTTGTAATTCTGAAGCGAAAATGGGACTTGCAACTTGCAGGCGGAGCACACGTTCACTGCCGTGAATGGACGGAATTGGCTCTTCCAAAACCTGAGACTGTAGTTTCTCAAGGCAGTGCTGGAATGACAAATCAACTTCTCTCTGCAAGAAACTGTTATTATGATCCTTTACTGTGGTGCAAAGAGGGGTGACGACGTTCTCTTCCTTTCCTCTTGTGCAATCTTGTAGCGACTTTGCTGTCACTTCCATTTGCGTATCCAGAAGGGCCGAGTGAACGGGTATAGTTGACACTTTCACGCCATCCGGAGATTGTAGTGCTATCCAATAGGACATGGCAGGCCAGAAAATCTTCTTCTTTCCTTGAGAAGTTCCTTCTTTTATTTCATCTTCTCCATCTTGTTCGTCATCTCCATCGTTTTCGTTCACTTTTTTCTCTACCACTGCTACAGAGGAAAAGAAAAAGGCCAGTCCTTTGATTTTCAATATGGCGTCGCACTCATCTCGTTTCGCACAAATTTGCGACCACAGATCATCAAGTTTTCCTGTTGCTTGGGGTGAATTGAAAGTCACCTTTGCAGAGATAAGAGAACATTTTTCTTGCACGATAGGTAAGATCTTGCTTACAAGCGCACTTCGAATTTTCTGAAAGTGAAACAAATTCAGAATCATAAATCTGAGTACTCTAACAAAAAAATCAGCTACAGCCTTGTTCTGTACCGGGTGATAGTGAGGGAGGGGGAGTTGGTACTTTTCTTTGATGACATAGCAGTGCCTGGCAACGGTGCGAAATATGTGTCAATCAAGCCATTTTGATTGACATAGCGCATTGGTACTGCGCACACTCAGTTGCCCGGCACCGCCCCTGTTCCCCATAAAACTAAACACGTGCACTGCCAAGTTAAAAATCAAGGAACATACCTTACTGTTTAGTTGTCTAGCAGGAGCACTTGCCATCTTGATGCCTACTTCTCAAATGGGAAGAGCATAACTTAGCGTGGTACTTTTATAGCAATAGGGTTACCGAGCTCATTAGAATTCGCGCACTCTTTTAAGTTCCATCATTTTTTAACGACACACTGGCACAAAAATGCTCTTGAATATCGAATGTTACGCAAAACAATTTGTTCGCTTTTCATTTTAAAGAATAGAACACTGTTTTGGTCTCCTGGGCTCAAAAAGCTTCAATGAAAAAGTTTTCCAAGCTGTTTGGAATTCGCGCAACCTTTTGAGTTTCGTCATTTTTTAATGACACACTGGCACAAAAATGCTCTTGAATATCAGATGTTACGCTAATCAATTTGTTCGCTTTTCATTTTAAAGAATGGAACACTGTTTTGATCTCCTGGGCTCAAATAACTTCAATGAAAAAGGCTGCCCAACTCTTTGGCACTCTTTTGAGTTCCATTACTTTTTAATGACACACTGGTGCAAAAATGCTCTTGCATATGGAATGTTACGCAAATCAATTTGTTCGCTTTTTATTTTAAAGAATGGAACACTGTTTTGGTCTCCTGGGCTTAAATAACTCCAATGAAAGGGGTAACCAAGCTGTTTGGAATTCGCGCAATCTTTTGGATTCATCATTTTTTAATGACACACTGGGGCAAAAATGCTATTGAATTAACGTCACGCAACACAATTTGTTCGCTTTTTACTTTTAAAGTTCGCTTTTAAGTTTTGTTCGCTTTTTAGTTTAAAGAATGAATATGTTTTTTCTTCCATGGATTCAAATAACTTCGATGAAAATATTCTTTACTAAGCCTTTTGTACTATAAAGATGCATTCTTCTATCAAAAGCAGTTCTAGTTGTTTTATTAAGAAAGGTGTTAAACATTACAATGCGCAAAACCGTCCTTGTACAAAGAGAACCAGCTCAGTTGATCTGTAAGTCCGTCTCCGCTATTTCCCATGTTCCCATATTATTCGAAATCTTTCAACAAAGGAAAGATTCAGGTTTAAAGATTTCTCAAAAATGACTCACGAGTCTTCCCGTCATAAAAGATTTCAAATAGGACGGAAACACAGGAGATGGCGGAAACGAACTTACAGTTCAGATGGAATAATTAAGTCTATCTCCGCCATCTCCTATGTTTCCGTCTTATTTGAAATCTTTTATTGACTGGAAGTATTACAGTTCAACTAAACTGTAAGTGGGTCTCCCCGACAATAAAAGATTTCAAATAACACGGAAACATAGGAGATGGCGGAGACACACTTACAGTTCAAACGGAATAATTAAACAAACTACAACTACAACTTCTACTATTACTACTACTACTACTACTACTACTACTACTACTACTACTACTACTACTACTACTACTACTACTACTACTACTACTACTACTACTACTACTACTACTACTACTACTACTGCTACTACTACTACTACTACTACTACTACTACTACTACTACTACTACTACTACTACTACTACTACTACTACTACTACTACTACTACTACTACTAGTAGTAGTAGTGGTAGTAGTAGTACAATAAGGTAATGACGCTGTTTGACTGTGAATGGAACTGAAGTAAGTTGACAAAGCACCGCCATGATGTCTAGAATATTATTTCACCCCGTGGCCTTTTAAACGGCTCTATATTTTTAGATGTGTCTTAAGAACGATTACATGTAAAATACGATACAAATTTCTGTAGATATTATCAGAGGAAACCTCACAAATGTATTTTGGTGTGAGCCATCTAATGTGCTGCCCAGGGCGAATTACGAAGAGTATTTTATCTAAAGGTCCACTGGAATAAAACAACTTTCTTGAGATGTAAGGGATAGCTTTGTCAGTTGAAACCATACCAAGTAAATGCCACCGTTTTCGCGTTGTTTTCAGATGAAGTGGTACTATATAATCTATTATCGTGATTGTTTGTCCAAATCTAAACTGCGTTACAAAACGTTTGATAAAAGAGACGCACAATGTTCGTTCTCGTATTATTTCACCATAGGTTTAATCTATTTCAAGGTTACAAACCCTAAATACCGCACAAACGATACTTTCAAGGTACCTTAGAGCTTTTCATGAGAATTTTAATATTGATTGGTATTAAATTTATTAACTCTAACCTTATAAAAGGTAACGTACGTAAATAATTCAATTGTGAATATTCGACACCACTAACCTTGATTGATTGTTTTATCTTTCTTTGATCTTGTTCGATGCTTTAGTATCTGGCGCCCGTCTTCATTGTAATTGTGCTGTGTTTCACTGGTTTGGCCAAAAATTACTCTCTATCTTGTTTCCATTTTACTCAAGCAAGAGCTATTAACAGGAGTATTTGATTCTTTTAAACTTGCTCTCGTAGTAATTCCTGAATTATCCAGATGACACGCTTGTCTGGCGTAAGAAGAGACATACGTGTCGTCGTGTTTTTTTCTCCGTTTCTCGTTTTTTTTATTTACAAAGTGGCCTTTGGGCCATTTTAGAGACATTAATAGTCGACTCGGTTATTAAACGGATTTATTTTATGACTAGCTCCGTGAGCGGTCAAGATGAAGCGAATCTCGTGCTCTGATTGGTTACCCGAGCTGTCAAGATGGAGCCATCTTGACCGCTCGGGATCGCCCGCTGTGTTCCTGCAAGCGAAAAAACTTTTACCGACGGTACTTGAAAAAGCTTTTCGTCGTACATTTTCGCTATGAAACTATTTTCTGAAATAACACAAAGATTTCCTGTGTATTTCTAGCGATAGGAAGTCCGACAACAAAGAAATAGGTCTTGAAGCGAATAAGAGCAAACAAATTAAACTACAAATGTTAATTAAGGTGTCTGTCTACAGTTTTTTCTGGACCACACCAAACATTTTCATTTGGCCGTTTAGTTTACACCAGATATTGGAATTGGATTGAAGTTTGATATAATATATTTTATAGGAAAATCGATATTTCCATGGTAACGATAAACAGAAAAACTAGATATCAGTTAAACTTGAATTCTACGCGAATAAGATTTGACGTAAAAAAACTAACACCAGTATCTGAAACTATGGTGTACTGCACATCAAATATGTAAGAATAAAAAAATTCTGTATGTTTGATTTCGAATAAATCGAAAATATATTTCAAACCATGCTTTTTGCATTATAATAATAAACGGATAAATTGGAGACACTGCTTTGATGAAATTATTTCGAAATAACACCAAAATGTGTATTAACTAATCTTTCGTCGCCGTGAAAGTTTTGTTGATTTTCGTCATCGCGATCCCGAGAATTAGATTTTTTCATACGGTCACTACCAATGTAATTTTTTGTAAATTTTTTACTCTTAGCGCTTTTTCAAAAATCTCCAAAACGGCTCCAACGATTTTTTAAAAACTTTCACAACACATGCTTGATAATGCAAAGAAGTTAATTCCAAAGTTTTATTAACGTTGATTTACTGGAACACGTCCAAAGTTATCCTTAAAGAAGGCGCTCGAACCGATGAAAAAGTTGCGTTACAAATTCTGCGTTCGCAATTTATGTTAAAATATTCAAATCAATGTTTTTTACATTCCATCTTGAAAAATACAGTTCATTGCTATTGTTTTCAATATTGTGTTTTTTCCCTCACTCTTTTGCTCACTCGATGGAATGTAAAAAAACATTGATTTGAATATTTTAGCATAAATTGCGAACGCTGAATTTGTAACGCAACTTTTTCGTCGGTTGGAACGCCTTCTTTAAGGATAAATTTGGACGTGTTCCAGTAAATCAACGTTAATAAAACTTTGGGATTAAATCCTTTGCATCATCAAGCATGTGTTGCGAAAGTTTTAAAAAAATCGTTGGAGCCGTTTTGGAGATTTTCGAAAAGCGCTAAAAATAGAAAATTTACCAAAAATTACATTGGTAGTGACTGTATGAAAAAATCTAATTCTCGGGATCGCGATGACGAAAATCAACAAAACTTTCACGGCGACGAAAGGTAAGTTAAATGCACATTTTGGTGTTATATCGAAGTAATTTCATCAAAGCAGTGTCTTCAAATTGGTCCGTTTATCATTATAATGCAAAAAGCGTGGTTTGAAATATATTTTCGATTTATTCGAAATCAAACATACAGAATTTTTTTATTCTTGCATATTTGATGTGCAGTACACCATAGTTTCAGATACTGGTGTTAGTTTGTTTACGTCAAATCTTATTCGCGTAGAATTCAAGTTTAACTGATATCTTGTTTTACTGTTTGTCGTTGCCATGGAAATATCGATTTTCCTAAAAATATATTATATCAAACTTCAATCCAATTCCAATATCTGGTGTAAATTTCACATCGATTCGAGCCCGGGAAGTTTGCTAAACGGCCAAATGAAAATGTTTGGTATGGTCGAGAAAAAACTGTAGAGAGACACCTTAAGAACTTAACTAGTTTCGTGAATTTTATTAATAAATGCTGCAAAAACCGGCTGATACAACAATTAAAACGGAAAGCGACTTGAAGACATGATATCAGCTTTGTTTGGCGGAAAAGGGAGAGCCTGAAGTCTGTGACATACCTGAAGAATAAAGTGCTCTACAAACTTGTCGTTTGTACATCTTCAAAAATGGAAGAAAGCGGACGGCACGATGAACCTAACATCTTTTCACCGAAGCCTCTAACGTTCACGTCGAGTAAGGGTGAGTCGAGCATTTAAATTAATGATGTAGAAAAGTTCAAGCTTTTCCTGTGAAGTGGTATTAAACTCCCAAACGCTTTCAACAATCACAGTTTCAATATTTAGCTCGTGTATGTCACCTCAGGTTGCACCACTAAAGCGCCAGAAGCGAGCAAATACTCTGCAAAACGTCCAATAATCAAAAGCTGGCGGCCAGATGAAATGGACATTCTTCTTTTAAGGCTTCAAACTCAACGTTGTTTCGCAAACTTAAGCCATTTCAATATCCTTTTGAGGGTTAAAATGAGGTGATTCATTCAAGAATTTGACAGTCACTCATTAAACTTTAAAACCAATGAAATGATTTAGCGTGCGTCATTGATTGTACATGCAACTGGCTTCCTTTTCAGTGCTCGAAAAAAGTCATATAATAAATCCTTTATTGACCAAGCTTGTTCGGTCAAGATGGCAGGATATTGGCCTCGTTCTTTTTTTGCGTGTTTATGGACCTCGACTTCGTCTCGGTCCATAAACACGCAAAAAAAGAACTCGGCCAATATCCCGCCATCTTGACCTCACGCTTGGTCAATAACCAATATATATTGGTTGGTTGCTTTTTCCCACCTGGGCTTGCATTGTTTTCAGAGGTGGCTAAACGATCAAACATTTGCTCGTGAAGCAACATGGTGGATGAAAAAGTTTGATCTAGATCAAACATGGTGTTGCGGCGAATGTTTGTTTATAGTTTATAACCCCATTGGGGCTAATTAGTTATCAGTCGCACGGACTTTAACTCATTAGTATTCAAACATTCGTGTTAGTTTAAACAGACATTAGTATTCGTTTTCGCGGGAAGAGAGTGGTTTAGTCGTTCTAAGTAGATTACGTTTCGTATTTTCGTTTCAATTCGATATTCGTAAAATAGTTAAATCGGACTCGTTGAAACACAAATTGGTCCTTCGAGCCGGATGAAAATGCTCTAGCGTTTGTCGATATCGGATGCGGGCGGATGGCCGAAAAAGACGGAGTCGCTGACGGGGAAAACGTGGCCGTCGGAATCGAGAAGGCAGATGACATCGAGTCATGGACTTCACGACAAATTGAGTATCTTCATCGAAGGAGAGCAGCCTTTAAAGGAGTGATTACGAAAAACACTAAGAAAGCCAAGGATATCGTCGCCAGGAATGGTAGTCGAACAGTTATTCGATGCGTAAAGGAACGTGTGTCTCAAGCGTTCCAAAACGCTCATCAAACTACGAAAGATATTATGGCCTTGCAAGGTGACAATGTACATCAGCGAGTTGAAGCTGAGGAGTGGTTAGATCAATTACGGAGCGAATTCGAGGATATCGTCGACACAATTGAAGAGTTCTTAGAACATCGTGCAGATGAACCTCCATCAGTTTTCGGAGATTTAACCGTCGATCGTTTGAGCGATGTTGACGACAAAGCCAGTCAGCCTTCTGAAGTGTCTGATGGTTCGTTAGCCTCCAGTGCAGCAGAGAAGTTCGCAAAGGCGGAGATAGCTGCTTTGAAGGCGAAACAAGAGAAAAAAAGATTGAAAGAAGAATTGAAATTACAAGAAAAAGCGGCGCAAATTAAAATTCAACAGGAAGAAGACGAGGCCGAACGCTTGAAGATGGAAGCCGAATTGTTGTCGAAATGTGCGGGTTCCAAAGTACAGAAAACTGAGAAGCCTTCTCAAAAAGTGAGCAAGAGGACCTCTTATTCTGAGAAGACAGAGAGCGATGAAGACGAAGAATTCGATTCGAAAGATGTCGACAGAATGTTCAAAGGAATTAAAAAACCCACATTGACCGTGTTCAGCGGAGACAAAGATCTTTATCACGATTGGAAGGCGCAGTTTAAAATATTTGTGGATCAGATGAAAGTTCCAGCTAAAACAAAAATGATGATGCTGAAAAATTCCCTGTCTGGTAAACCTCTTCGAGTTGTTGAGCGCTTGGGCTACACACCTAGACAATATCAAACTGCCTTGGAGAAACTTGACCAGAAATACGGAGGAGAAAAGCGCTTGATGCAACGTCATCTCGAGGCGATATTACGGGCTTCACCAGTCGAAGAAGCTAATCTAAAGGAGTTAGAGATTTTTTCAGATCGGTTAACTGACGTTGTGGCTAAGCTTGAGGATAATGACCAGCATCAGGAGCTTACCGGAGTGTCTGCGCTTTACATATCAGTACAACAAAAGATACCAGAGTCCCTTCTTGTTTCTTACCAAGAGTGGTTACACCGAAAAACGAGAAAGGATGGACTGACCACGTTTTCGAAATGGTTGCAGAAACAAGTTGTTTACCGCATGGACGTCGAAGAAGTTAAAGAAAGAACAAAGAAAAAGAAGGAAGATAGCGTCGAGTCGAAGAAAACTAAGAAGGGAGCTGCCCACAATACTACAACCAAGCCCTCTCCCAAGTGTGCTCTCTGTCATGGTCCTCACAAAATTACATCGTGCAAGAAGTGGGGCGAAACATCCGTGAAAGATAGATGGGAAGTAGCCAAAGAGAATGATCTTTGTTATCGTTGCTTGAGTTCGGGTCATCAAGGAAAGAACTGTCTGGAGAACAATCGTTGTAGTATTAATGACTGTAAAGGCACCCACCACTTCCATCTGCACTTTGAACAGCGTCCTAATCCGCCTAATCCGCCTGAACGTGTGGATGCTGCAGTGGGAACACGAAGTGCTTTCGGTGAGTCTGAATTTCACTCGGCAGGAGATGTTGTGTTGCGAACGGTACCAGTTTGGCTTGAACGCTTAGACGGGCAAACCATCAAAGTCAACGCCTTCTTAGACGACGGATCGGATTCGACCTATGTTCGAGAGGACATCATTACAGCCCTTGGCCTTGTCGCTAACGAAAGGAGCCTAAGACTATCGACTCTCACTGACAGTTGTGTTCCTCTCAAAAGCAAGAAAGTGACGCTGACAATAAAGAGCCTCGATGGCATGACCCAGTCTAACATTGAAGCGTGGACATTGCAAGAAATGTGTCAGGGCCTGTCGATTCCAGACTGGAACCAACACAAGATCAAATGGGATCATCTTAAGAACATTACATTCCCTAAAGCCCCTGGCAGGAACACGATTGACATTCTCATTGGGTCAGACCATCCCGAACTGTCCTTAGCCTTGTCAGAGTGCTATGGGCCAATTGGAGCACCAGTGGCAAGGAAAACGCCCTTAGGGTGGACCTGTGTTGGACGTTTACCCGCCCTGCCTTCAGCTAAGAGAATTGCTTTCGCCAGAACCTTCCGAACGCAAACCTTACGCGAGACACGCCTTGATGAACAATTGCGAGAAATGTGGGAGATTGACTCTCTCGGAGTTCGAAATTCGGACGTTAACCAATTAAGTCAGGAAGAAATCTCAGCAATGACAAAGGCGGAAAAGTCAAGGCGATGGATCGGAGGTCGTTACGAGGTCGCAATTCCGTGGAAGGAAGAATTACCCTCTCTACCTGATAACAGAGAAGAGGCAGAGAAACGTCTGTACTCGCTTGAGAAGAGTTTACTCAAAAAGCCGGAGGTTGCACAGCGTTACAAGGAAGCAATGAACGCGAACGTGGACAAGGGCTATGTCCGAAAGCTAGAGAGTGAAGTTGCGAATGACGGTCCAAGCTGGTATCTTCCACACTTCCCAGTCATCCGAGAGGACAGAGAGACAACAAAAGTACGCATAGTATTTGATTCGGCTGCGAAATGTAAAGGAAAGTCGTTGAATGACGCGATGCTTACGGGGCCAAAGCTTCAGAGAGATGTTCTGGAGATTCTCCTTCGTTTTCGACAGAAACCTGTTGCCCTAGTAGCGGACATTAAAGAGATGTTCTCTCAAATTGTCCTTGCTGAAAAAGACCGCAGGTATCACAGACTGTTATGGAGGGACTTGGATGTAACAAAGCCTGTTGAGGTTTATGAAGCAGTTCGCCTTGTATTTGGAGACCGAGCCTCCCCTTACCTCGCGCAGTTCGTAGTTCGCAGCCACGCCCAAGACTTCATAGACAAGTACCCAGTAGCAGCTCAGGTTATGATTCAAGATATGTACATGGACGACATTCTGGATTCAGAAGATTCAGAAACAGATGCTATTCTCGTGCGTGAGGACTTAACTAAACTCCTGAGTGACGCGGGCTTCCACGCTCAAAAATGGTGTAGCAATCGAATGAAAGTGCTAGAAGGGATTACAGAGAACGATCGAGCAACTGGGGTAAAGTTTGAAGAATCAGAGTTACCGAGTGTCAAAACATTAGGCGTTAAATGGAATGCAAATGAAGATGAGTTTAGTTTCATTGTCAAGGAGATCAACTTGCCCGTCTACACGAAACGAGGACTGTTGAGTCGTATTGCCACACTGTTTGATCCGCTCCAGTTCCTAGCCCCGTATACCATCAGAGCTAAAATGGCATTACAAGAATCTTGGTTAAGAGGCCTTGACTGGGATGAAGAGTTTCCTGACGACTTGAAAGCGTCCACTCGGCAATGGGTAGAACAGTTATCCGAAGCTCCAAAGGTGAAAATACCACGTTGCTATCGACACGACGAGGAAGTAGATCAAGTATCGCTTCATACATTCGTAGACGCTTCCAGACTTGCGTATGGTGCAGTCAGCTACGCGAGATACAGATATGTGAGTGGTCACATTTCCGCCGCCCTAGTAACAGCCAAAGCAAGAGTAGCACCGATCAAAGCTGTGAGCATCCCGCGCCTTGAATTAATGGCGGCAGTGCTTGGAGTGCGTCTAGCTGAAACGGTCTCTGAGAAGCTAGAAATACCGCTAAGTCAACACACCGTGTGGACGGACAGCATGGATGTGATCTACTGGATCCGGGGTCATTCAAGACGACTGAAATCGTTTGTTGCTAATCGAGTAGCAGAAATTCAACGGAAATCGCGCCCAACACAATGGCGGCACGTGCCAAGTGAAGAGAACCCTGCTGATGACGCAACGAGGGGTCTTGACCTTAGAGACTTGTCAGCTGAGAGCCGTTGGTTTCGCGGACCTGCCTTTTTACACGAGGGGGAGGAATTTTGGCCCTCGGGAAGTCGACCTGGTCAGACTGATTGCACTGAAGAAGGCAAACAAGAATTGTTGAAAATCAATTTCACGTTTCAAGGCAAGAAATCGCTTCCATTGCTTGACGCCGAGAAGTTTTCGTCCTGGCTCAGATTATTAAGAACCACCGCGTATGTCCTGCGATTTATATCCAGGTGTAAGAAAGAGCAGAGAAATGTGTCAAGTGATAACCAGGAGAAAGATGTCCGACCAAACGCTAACCTGAAAGAAACCCTGGAACCAGAGGAAATCAAGAATGCAGAGAAGTACTGGGTTCGCGAAGCTCAAACAGAACGCTTTACGGAAGAGCTGACGAATTTGAAAGGAGGAACTGTCTCTAAAAGTAGCCAGCTTTGGAGATTGTCGCCGTTTATGGACAGTGACGGGATCTTGCGTGTGGGTGGCAGACTAGAGTTGTCCAGTTTACCTTATGATGCTAAGCACCCCGTTATATTACCCAAGAAACATCACATCTCGAAACTCGTCGTTGCACACGTTCATAATCAAGGTCATCACAACCTTGGCGTGAACTTTACTCTTGCTGAATTACGTCAAAAATTCTGGATTGTCAGTGGCAGAGAAGAAATCAAGCGATGGGAACGAGAGTGCAACTTTTGTAAGCTTCAAAGAAAACGCAGAGGGGAACAAATTATGGCACCCCTGCCAGATGTCAGGCTGGGAACATCGTTGCGATGCTTCGCCCATTGTGGAGTCGATTTTGCTGGTCCATTCGTTGTCAAGCTGACAAGAAAAGTGACCGCGAAGCGTTATTCACGGGCAGTTCATTTGGAGGTAGCCTTTTCGTTGGATACAGCAAGTTTCCTGAACGCATTTTCCAGGATGGTCCGAAGGCGTGGCAAACCGGAAGTAATGATCAGTGACAATGGCACGAACTTTACTTCAGCCGACAAAGAATTACGCGACCTTGTTTCAAATCTGGATCAAACGAAGATCAAAGAGCAGGCTACCAATGACGGAATTCAGTGGCGATTTAACCCCCCTGGCGGATCCCATCATGGAGGGATATTCGAAGCCCTGATCAAATCTGCAAAGAAAGCCTTACGCGCAATCCTGGGAGAGACCAAAGTTACAGATGAAGAACTTTTAACCGCTGTTGTCGAAGTTGAGGGGATTTTGAATTCTCGTCCACTCACCTATTGTAGCAGTGATCCAAACGACGAACATGTTTTAACTCCTAACCATTTCCTCTATGGCCAAGTTGGAGGTCAACTCGCACCACGAGTCATCGACGACATTGCATTCAATCCCAGAAATCGCTGGCGTTTCGTACAAGATCTTATTAACAAGTGTTGGAGAAGATGGATGAAAGAGTACCTTTCAACGCTGAACACTCGCAATAAATGGGTTGATCAGAAACGCAATGTTGCACCTGGAGATGTTGTCTTCTTAGTCGATACCAGTAACCCAAAGGGGCATTGGCCTTTGGGACGAATTCAAGAAGTGTTTCCAGGACCTGATGGTCAAGTCAGAGTTGTACGTGTCAGGACCGCAGGAAAGGATTACGTGAGACCCATAACGAAATTGTGCCCACTGGAACTTTAAGAAAGAGAAAAGGAACAGAACTGTAGCCCTGTTCGAGGGGGAGAATGTTGCGGCGAATGTTTGTTTATAGTTTATAACCCCATTGGGGCTAATTAGTTATCAGTCGCACGGACTTTAACTCATTAGTATTCAAACATTCGTGTTAGTTTAAACAGACATTAGTATTCGTTTTCGCGGGAAGAGAGTGGTTTAGTCGTTCTAAGTAGATTACGTTTCGTATTTTCGTTTCAATTCGATATTCGTAAAATAGTTAAATCGGACTCGTTGAAACACATGGGAAACCATTTAAATGCAATGCAGAGAGAGGTGGCTAAACGGTCATAAATGCTCTTCCAACACAATGTTGGACGAAAATGTTTGATCGTTTAGCCGGGGCTAAATTTTGTTTTTCTTCGTCGCACGCGTTCTTCCATGGCGTCATATGCGCGCGCTCTTAAATAAAGGGGCATGCGCAATTTGATTCTCGTCCAAGGTCGTAAAAGCCTGTTTTCACCCCAAATTTGTCGAAAACCTACCGTAACCCATGATGAAATAATTAATTTTAAGGGGTGAATCACGTCCACAGCCAAAATTTTTAAAAAATCTGTAAGAAAGATTTGAGCTATCTTAATAGGCAAAACTTGACATTTTCCAGATTTTTAATTTATTTTGCATGAATGTTCGATCAAAGCCAATTTCTAATTTCTGAAATTTTGAGTTAGGGTCACACAGGCAGATTTTGAGAAACACGCCATTGAAACTACTATTGCCCAGTCCAATCTTAAGCACTCGGTCATTCATTTTGACTATTTATTAGCATTTGTATTGCTTAAATGTCGCATAATGATGGATGTTGATGCATGTTGTGCAGTTTGAATACCACTAATTAACTTTCGCGGTCTTGTGTAAAAGAGCACATCAAAACACATCTCCAGTTTTTTAATATGTTTAAGAGTGATAAATGTTCAACACCATACTAAAAAATTAGCTGGAGATATGTAAAGATAGCAGAAATATTCAGAAAAGTTGCAAAGCACTTTTCCTTATTCAGTGTTCATGACGATTTCGTGTTTGGTTTTTGATTTCTTGAAAGTTCTGTCTATTTCGTTATATCGATCCAACATTTTACTATGTTGAATAAGCATCCCAGGTGTTGGTAAACTTTAAACTTTCGCGAAAATTGTTGTTAAGTGTAGGCACAAAAGATCGCGAAAAGATCTCGGTCAAGATTTGTTGACAATTAAAATCACCACTCGATAAAATTCAAGAGCGCGCTGTATTGCGCGTATAGGTTACCTGTACGCGTTAGATGTGCAAAAGATTTTCCTTACAAGCACTTCTTCAAACTCGCCAAATAAGATGGAAAAACTACTTGACTTAAAATTGACCACTCGTCTGAGGAATAGTCAGATAACTTGGCTCTAGGGGAAGCAGTTTTCCTTCCATATACAAAGAAACTCACAAACTTATGCGTACAGTTAGCGCGTGCACATCGTATTCATTCACAGCGCGAGTTTGAAATCTGGCTTTCAGCATGCTTTCTGTCCTGAAAACTTTCCGTTGTTTTTTTTGGCTTGAGCAAAAACGATGCGCATGGGATGCTGGATGGAGTTAAGACTTCGCTGGATACGGTAGGATGGAGATATGAGCGGAATCTGCGCGTCTTAAAAGAACCCAGTCTGCTGTAACACAGCTTTTCACTCGGACCCGCTCGTTTCATTGCCCAGCCTTCTCCCGCCCTGTTCGTAGGTTGGACATGGTCCGCCATATGTTGGGATAAAATCCGGCATATGCTTACTAGCAATACTTATTTGATTTATTTAGCGAGGGAAAAGTTCCAACGCTGTCGGATGCTATTTTTGATATTAAAACCACGAAGTTACGGAACTCTCTAGGTTTTAATAAAGTTTATAGTTTACATGTATGTAAGTAACGGATGAAGACTGCATCAACGACAACCCGAATGATCGGCCGAGTGAACAGCCCAGCATGTGTATGAGCACATAAAGCTGTAAACAATACACTTGTAGAAGTTTAACCTTTGACAGTGAAAACACAAACATTCCTAAACTAAAATTAGGGTTTGAGAAACGACCTTCCAAGAATAAAAGGAATCGATCTTTAATTAAGAATTTCTTCACAATTTAAATCCTTGTAGTAAAAAAAAAAAATAGGGCATTAACTTTACTCTAACCATATCATAACAATCCCCGGAATTAGGGTCTCGAGATACAATTGTAAAGATCTTATCTTAATAATAGAAACACAACGGCAATGGCATTCCCACAAAATTTGCAGCGCTTTCTTCCAGGCAGTGGGCGATACTGTCTGATTGTAACTCCATAGTGGTTTCTACTCCCCTTGCCCCTGGAAGTTTGTCTCCCAGCAATTCTCCTGTGTATATTTATGCACCTGGATGGAGAAAGAAACACCGGCCAGATTAGATCGAGGCTCCATTACTAACAACTTGGCAACCACGCCTCGCTAATGTACACATCAAACTTCTGGACCCTTCCCATAAAATTTGCGTGTTGATATTAGAACCCTGACCGCCTATTACAGTACGGAAATAAAACTTCTTAAAGGAGAACGAGCTGATAATTGGATAAAGTTTCTGTGTCTCATCACCTTATTCGATGCTCCAAGTAATCGTCTTTTTTCGAGTACTGCAAATCATTTTTTAAAGCTCGCCGCCTGATGGGGATTGATTCTTATCTTCGAACAGCTCATATTATCTGGAACCATGAATTCCTTAATCAGAGCATTGTGAAGGGACAAACATCAGGCTATAGCATCCATCTTTTTTTCAGTAGAGGATGGTAAATATAGCGGAAATAGTTGGCTTAGATATTTCCATTCACTTCTCTAGTAGTTTTGTTTACAAGATTTTTTTCGATGTGCTTGTTTGCACATTACATATTTTTAAACGTGTGTTTGGAAGTTGTTATTTCACTTGAAAGCAGTACTAGTAAATTGATTTGATGTAAGATCGTCTTAAAATCGACGAAAACTGTTTTAATTGCATGAACAAGGAGAGTAAAAAGCGCTTATTGAGTTAGGATACCGAAGAGGAAAACGGATCTCATCAAAATATTAAAATACCTTGAGTTCTGTCGGACTGACGGAAATTCCAAATCCGCCTGGATAGAGGAAGCGCATAAAAATCTAAATGCGGCCGGTTTGCCGTTGAACTACGACTTTATTTATCTGAATAAAATAAATTGTATTAGCTTGACGTTGTCTTTAGAAGAGCGCGGTGCCGCTGCGATTTTATTAAAGAAAATATTCAAATATTCAGCAAAATGAGGTGACCTAGACCTTCTTTACTATTTTTAAAATGGTTTCTTCGTTGGTTGTAAATCTGAAATTAACAAAAATAACGAAACAGTAGTTCTGACCGAATGTTAAAGATGATTTCTCGGTTAGCTAAAGGCGAACAACATTGAAAATCATACTGCATTTTCAAATTTGCATAAACAGTCAACTTAACAAGCTTCAAGCTTTAAACAACCAGAACCCCTTTATTATTTCGTATTTACAAGTATGCTGGTGAGACATTCAAGGTATATTTGCTTCATTATATATCCATAATTATTTTTGTATTTTGAGGTAAACGATAAAGGTTTGTCTGTTGCATTTAAATCGCAATATATATAGAAACAGCCAAATCGGCTAGAACGAATTATAATTGTTAAATATGCTGTCGAAGATAACACACTACACAAACTTAACAAACATGCACACAACCAAGTTCTATTGCGTAGATTTCTAACACAAACGGAATTGCGTACAAGTTCCAATATACAAATGCTCCTTTTCTGGATGTAGATGATTCCGAGAGAAAAAATTGTTAGTTTACGAGGGCTATTAAAGGTCGTGCATGACCCTTGCTCATTAATGAATTCACTAGTCAGATTTCTTGAGGGGGTGTTATCCTGTAAAACTTTAATTCTCTGAATTTTGAAAATCGATTTGCTGTGGTGTTACAAGCTCTTCGAGTTAAACTGAATATAATGCCATATTGTGTCCAACTTTCCAGCAGACAGAATACAGTACATCAAGTCTATTTTCCATGCGATTCAACTCCTAAAATTCTATATCGGCGGAGAAAACTTGAACACAAAATGGCAGGTTTGGCCGCTTCCTAAGACCTTTCGAGTCTATGTTTACAGTTTACAACAACGTGCGCTATATTCAAAGGTGTGGATCTAATTGTGATTATTCGGTACGTTCGAGCACACGGGACACAAAGCTGAGAACAATAACGTGTAGAACGGTTAGTAATATATTGTCATGAATATTTCGATTGGTGTCGGTTTCAATCGTCGTAGGTCGTGCATAGTCTTTAAATATATACATACATAATAATAGCAAGGGTCCTGCTCGACCTTAAATACCAAGACCATATTAACTCTACCCAAAAAGTATTCTGTAGTCACGAAGATGACGCTCTACTTCGTTAATACCACTATTATTGTGATAGGAAGGCCTCATGGTAGAGATAAGGCAAGGCAATATATACTCTAATTATCAGGAAAACGAACTTTAAAATGACTACATAGCAAGGACTACTAATAGGTTAACATAGAAACCTGTAGGGCTTTCGAAGACTGTGTTTTCAAAGCGGTTCTTCTTGGTTAGCTTTAATAACTTTAAATTGTCGTAAAGTACTTTCTATTCCAAAGATATGCAGAAATATCTCTTTACGAATTCGAACTGTACTGAAATATGCTCTTTTACCAAGCTTGCAGAAGTTCAAAATAGAGCAAAACTCTCGATCCCGCACTCTGCATTATAAAATCTCATTGTATTTTTCCCAAGGAAACCTTGCTTATGGATTTCTCCGCAAAAGAGTTGCAACTCCGATGATTTAGTTTCTCCTTTGTCTTTTTCTTTCTTCCACTTTGTTCGTCGATTTTGGAACCAGGTTTTCACTTGTGTTTCTGTTAGATTCAGATCTGAAGCAAGCTCAGCTCGTCTGCTTTCTGTGACATATCGACATTTTGTAAACTCCTTCTCCATCGTTTGGATTTGATGAGCTGAAAACAAGGGACGTAATTTCTTTTTCTTCATTGGACGCCTTCGTTTCTTCTGAACATTCATACCTAAAGGTTAGAAAAGAAAGACTTGTCAAAGACTATAATCTAATTTAATTTATAAGGTAAACACTTCATGAGCTGCGCAGGAAATCAGCTAAAGAGGTGCTACTTCTGACAAGCCAAGGGAACTATGCAGGGCATATTATAAGGACAGGCATATATAAAGCTGCTTGGCAGTTAACTTAACGGAACAAAATGTTAACTTTCGAGCGATTGCTATTGTAAAAAATGCTTTCGTTCAACAGAACTTGTTTTGAAAATGCATGTACTAAATTAAGTTGAAGGAGTCGAAGGAAGTTGCCATTGGCAGTGTTTAAAACAATGACTAATTTGAAGAAGTGATTATAACGAGTTGCTAACAATCTCGAAGCTATCTCTCTTGTTATTTGAATCAAACTAGGTGATAATTCCTCATAAAATAAAAAGAAGGCACAGTCGGAAGAACAAATAGATTGAACACCAGGTCTAGGAAACACAATTAGCCACGCTGATATCACAAGCAGCGCTCAACTTTTCAGTACATCAAGGGCAATATTTACCTTACTTCGCCTATCGAGACTCGCACATCTATATATCAATGATATTAACTACATTGTGTAGTCCAGTAGTGTCCATTTATAACGCTTTCTTTCAAATTAGGTAAAGGAATAAAAACTAAAATAACCTGGAGTCTTCGGAATCTGTTCTAACAAAAACAATGCAGGGCAAATCCAAATTCTCTGTTCACATCCAAGCTAAAAATGTAAACATCCCTCGCAATTTTGCCATAGAAAAAATTACATTAAGACAAAGCCAAAATAACACTGTACTGTAACACGGTTGAAACTGACAGATGAGAAACATTTGGGTGAATTAACATAAAAAAAAGACTTGAACTTACAACTTTCTGTTAACAGATAGTCTTGTCTATTCTAGGACAACATCTTGTCCCCTTCCTTCTTAAAAAGATTCCAAAACTTATATTCCCTGCATAACTGAACTTACCATTAGCAAAGTTATAGTGCTTGTAGGAAGAGCTTCATAATGTATCTTAGAAAAAAAACTAAACTTCAATAAAAAACTAAAGTTTTATGAATCGCTTTATGAATAAAACTATGTTTATCGCGTTCTCATATCTCTTGAAAATGTCCTAGCCTGATCACGAAGGACTTGTCTAAAAGCTTCCTCGACCGCATCGATGATACAGCGGATTGTATCTGGTCGCGATTTTCACTGAATAGTTAACGCAGTGGAAAACTTCACTTAATGAACAAAGAGAAATGATGCAATTGCTATTAACATGTCTGCTTATTTTTTTAACTTACCAAAAGAACCCACGTGGTTTGGGAAAATAAATGGAGTTATCTGAACAACTGGCTGGGGAGATGGAAGTGAGCCGAATCCAGGCAAACAAGATGACAAATGTAGACAGTGATACCCTGGAGGAAACACTGCACGAGGAGCAACAAGCAATGATGGCGTTGGGCATTGCGCGTCAAGTGCGCCAATTGGTGCGGCATCTTTAGAAACCCATTCCTGCTTTTCCACTGTTTCATCTGATAGTTTTAAAATATTCCTGATGGAAAACGAATTTCTACTCGGTGAAAATGAAGAGATGCTGGGAGGGGAAGATGCAATTCCTCTTGTCGCCATAATGGGTTTTGATCAGGGACATGTGTTACCCTTTCGGGCGTGTAACATGGCGGCTTTCTGAAGAAAGGCTCTGGAATTTGTGATAATTAATCCTGTCAATCATTAGCAGACAGGATGTCGTTGTAAGAATGTTATCAATAAAAATATCAACTACACAATTTTAAGGGAGTTACAGTATGCTTTTACAAAACGAATATCTGAGTTTTAAGATCAGTGGCCAGAGATCTTCAAAATGTGGCATTAAAATTTGGGACAGGTTTCTGACCTATGATTTTTTTTAAGCGGTATCGTAATTTTACGACGGAAGGATTTCCGTTTCCTGTTGAAGTGGCATCAAACGGAAATCTGCCAATTGCCCTTAACACTGAGGGCTTGCCGTTGACACATTGAATAGATATTTCATGAAAACAAACTTTGTTAAAGTGGTTCAATAAAAATGATTCCTTGTTTTAACAGATATCTATAAAGTTAATTTAACAAAGCATGACTGAAAAAGAATGGATTAAAATATTTGTTTAAGGAATGCCGAATTGAATTGTAAGTTTTCCTAACTGAACTTTACAATAACTAAAATGTGTTATGCCTAAGAAAAATACGCTATAATTTTGGAAGCCAAATTAAAGGATTCTGCTTCATAACCACCTTAAAAAATTCCCTTGAAATTAGGTACATTCCAGTGTGATGTGCCCTCATAACTAACCAGTACGAGTTGCTAAAATCCATATTCGTGTCTTAATCTTAATCTTTTTGTACCCGGTACCAATAACAGTAGCTGTACGCTGGAAGCTAAAGTTATGGAATCACTCACTATTGCTGGGCACTCCTCATGCTGGGCCCAGTTTTACTACATTATGGAATGACAACACAGGTGAAATTGGGACACAGGTTAAATGATGAATGCAGCAATTTTCACTTTGATTTCGCCGCAGTGTGGTCACGTGATCTATGACTACCATAAAAAGAAGACATTTGTTTGGTGTCAATTGGCATCAATTTTTGTTACGAGACACTATTTATAAGTGCTGTCTGAATACTGATAGCAGCATGAAGTATAATCCTGTTCTTGATTATGTTAGACACAAAGGTTTGGATAAGACTATTTTTTCATTATTTGCAATGGAATACCAAACAAGATACCCCAAAAACCTCATTAATGTCAGAATTAATATAAAACAAACTCGAGTCGCTCCTCGGGTGGCACTTTCATGTGACATGCACAAAGGATGAACAAAGCCACGAATACATGAGATTTCCTTCTGCTTCCTTCACTCAAAATACGAAAAAAAGTGTTTATTTAAAAATAGGTACTTTTTTTACGCAGGTGGATTGTGATTCATTTGACACAAACTACTTGTGCAACTCCACATACATCTCGCCCACTTTTACTTGGAATTAAAATCTCCATAAATTACTGTATAACACGGGACTCATATATTTTATATTTAATATAAGCTTACAGTGATTTCCTGTCATAGTAATAAAATTGTAAAATGCGTACCAAGTACTGTTATTATAATAATTATTATTATTATTATTATTATTATTATTATTATTATTATGATAAGTTCTGCGAATAACAATACATCATAAATTCAAAGAAGCGATAAAGCATTGAATCGCATTCTAAAATTTTGTAAGGAATATCGTTCTTGTGTGAAATGAATTGCATGGCAATGAAACACGCTTTTTTTGTCTGACAGTTGAAATATTTTTTTAATGATTAAGGAGTGATGGCGCTTGAAAATCTTCAAGCTCATGGCGACCTTACCCAATATTAACCAAGTTTTCTTCTATGTATATCATTATTATTATTTCGATCGTGACATATCTTTTGTAAGCTAAACCTTCATATTCTCATTCTCTTTACATTTTGTACTCCAGTTCAATCATTTCATAAAGGTGCATTAACGTACATCTGTGTATTACTGATATATACGCTGATAAATAATATGTCAATTTGTCTAAACTTTAATACGAGATTAAATTGTTTATATCTTTGAATCAAGCTATGGACACGGGATTTTGATGATGGTCGCTGAAGATCATTCACTTATTATTAACAGTAGTATAACTAATTAAATCATATCAGCATAGCTATTGTGGATTCAACTTTGCCAAGATCACAGAAAACCAGACAAAGTTGGGAATTATAATAGAAAACAGTTCTCAGTTAGCTTACATTGATGTAACCTGAGGGCAACTGAGCAGTCATTTACTTTGACTTAGTTTACTCATCATCATATCTTTTATATCCAATGAAAAAATCATTTACATATTTGGCGGTATCGAAAACACATCCATAGAGAAGAACGTAACTTCTACTTTTCCCGCTTAACAATTTAACCTCGGGCATTTGCATTGAGAGCGGAATATCAAGCGAATTATATTTTTACACATATAGTCGGAACTGATCAGACATAAAACTGTAACTCTTGCTTATTCTGACAAGTGTTAAGAGAAACTTCATCTCAAACAAAAGGATAACAATAAGGTAATGAAGCTGGTGGACTGTGAATGGAACTGAAGTAAGTTGACAAAGCAACGCCATGATGTCTAGAATATTATTTCACCCCGTGGTCTTTTAAACGGCTCTATATTTTTAGATGTGTCTTAAGAACGATTGTATCTAAAATACGATACAAATGTCTGTAGATATTATCAGAGGAAACCTCACAAATGTATTTTGGTGTGAGCCATCTAATGTGCTGCCCAGGGCGAATTACGAAGAGTATTTTATTTAAAGGTCCACTGGAATAAAACAACTTTCTTGAGATGTAAGGGATAGCTTTGTCAGTTGAAACCATACCAAGTAAATGCCTCCGTTTTCGCGTTGTTTTCAGATGAAGTGGTACTATATAATCTATTATCGTGATTGTTTGTTCAAATCTAAACTGCTTTACAAAACGTTTGATAAAAGAGACGCACAATGTTCGTTCTTGTATTATTTCACCATAGGTTTAATCTATTTCAAGGTTACCAACCCTAAATACCGCACAAACGATACTTTCCAGGTACCTTAGAGCTTTTCATGAGAATTTTAATATTGATTGGTATTATATTTATAAACTCTAACCTGATAAAAGGTAACGTAGGTAAATAATTCAATTGTGAATATTCGACACCACTAACCTTGATTGATTGTTTTATCTTTCTTTGATCTTATTCGATGCTTTAGTATCTGGCGCCCGTCTTCATTGTAATTGTGCTGTGTTTCACTGGGTTGGCCAAAAATTACACTCCATTTTGTTTCCATTTTACGCAAGAGCTATTAACAGGAGTATTTGATGCTCTTAAACTTGTTCTCGTAGCAATTCTTGAATTATCTAGATGACTCGCTTGTCTGGCGTAAGAAGAGACATATGTGTCCTCGTGTTTTTTTCTCCTTCTCTCTCTCTCTGTTTTTTTTTTACAAAGTGGCCTTTGGGCCATTTTAGGGACATTAATAGTCGATTCGGTTAACGGATAAATTAAACGGTGATGATAGTAATAGGGCAAGCTATTGAATTAAGGCGAGACTGGACTCATGCGGTTTGGTGCCATTTGTGACCTGGTTTTACACCCTAGACTCAATATCACTTTATTATCTAATAGAAAACCCTCACGAAAAAACTTTAATGTTTTTCTTTTTTCCACTGTAATTGTACATGAAGATTTGAAGAACGTAAAGATTTTTTTATTTTAGATTCGGATTGATTATTTGTTTCATTTCAGAATTTGCGTTGAAAGCTGAATTCCAGAAATTTAAATTGTAATTAATGATATGTCACTCGGTTCAATGAATTGACCCTGATTAGTAAAAATCGCCATGCTATTTTTGAATGCACAAGAATGATAGAGCACTACAAAAATTGAAAGTTAGAATATAACGACAGACTAAAAATGCTTAACCTCATATCAAACTGGTATACTTATTAAATATCACAAATAAAGTAAAAGATAACAATACTGATTTCCAGTGGATTTCTCAGTTCTGTGGGTATAGTGAGGAAATATTTAAAGCAATGGAAGTTTATCGTATGAGCAGCTTAAAAATTCTAAATTTAAAGTCTGGGTCCGTCCAACGATAACGTGTTTAAGAGAGTCTTCGTTCGCCCTTGAAAAGATCAACAATGATGTCCAGTGAATGAGTGAATAAGCAAGGTGTGACCACCATGTAGATTTTCTTTGCTTTGAATAGGTGACCGAGAGAAAAAACTGAATGAATTTAAGCGTGGACTAAGTAAGTCCTTGCACTAGACATTACTCAAGTTGCGACAACTTAATGGTAGCATGATACTTTAAAATGGAAGATTAAAGACCAGAAACCTGAACTGAATACCTTATTGTTTTTTTTTTTTTCATAAGCATACTTGAAAACTTTGATCGATTTGATGTTTTACCCTCAGATCAGTTCTCATTTGAGTGTTTGGCTGAGTTATCACTCTGGCCAAACACAAAGGACCAAGACTATCCAGTGAACCAATCAAAACTCGAAGTAATGCATGTGGCTACCGCGATGGACTGGAAATGCGTGCGAGCGAGTCGCGACTGCTTTTCGTTAAACTTCTGACTGGTGGAAAAGTAGCCCGAGATTTTTAAAACAGAGCATTGTGCAGCAAAACCAACGCAATTCCAGCTATCTTTGGCACTCAATCGGAAATTGCCCTAAACAGTAAGCAAGTAGCCCCAAAAGAATTTATTATCCAACACTGCTTCGTAGAGTACAAATAACGGGCGAAACGAGTACAAATATCACACGATATTTGTACTCGTCTCATTCCCCACAACCGCGCGAAAGATTAAAAACCTTGACAAGTCAAAATTTTGGGGAAACGAGAACGTTGGATAATAAATCTCTTATTAGACATTTTAGTGTGTAGTATCGTTGTAAATTTTTACTCATCATTTGTATTTTGACTCACCCTTCGGGCTCGCCAAAATACTGCCTGACTCGTGTAGATGTATATATCTTATCATTGTGTGTATTTTGGCGAGCCCGGAGGGCGAGTCAAAACACAAATGAGGAGTAAAAATATACAGCGATACTACACACTAAAATGTCTGATAAGAGATTTATTATCCAACGTTTTCGTTTCCCCGAAATTCTGACTTGCCAAGGTTTTTAATCTTTCGCGCGGTCGGGGGGAATGAGACGAGTACAAATATCGTGTGTTATTGAAGATGATCTTTTTTCAACAATGACACGAGCATGGGACAAAGAAAAATTCTGAGTCCCCGATGGGAATCGAACCCATGGTCTCCCAGATACCGGTTGGGCGCTCTAACCAACTAGCTGAGCTACGAGAGACTCGTTGTGAGCTTGGCCATTTACCAGGTTGATATGTGACACGCGTCCTGCATACTGCTAGGATCAGCAATGTCGAGCTTAAAATTTACTATCTTTATTATTTACTTCACACTTGATGATTTCGACATTGCTGATCCTAGCAGTATGCAGGACGCGTGTCACATATCAACCTAGTAAATGACCAAGCTTACGACGAGTCTCTCCTAGCTCAGTTGGTTAGAGCGCCCAAGCGGTATCTGGTTCGATTCCCGTCGGGGACTCAGAATTTTTCTTTTTCCCATGCTCGTGTCATTATTAAAAAAAGATCATCTTCATTATTTATTACCGAGCTTAAAATTTACCATCTTTATTATTTACTATCGTGTGTTATTATTCAACAAATTCGCGCAATGCCCATATATGGTCAGGAAGTCATTGTTATCCGTCATTCGTACATAACAGATATCCTGCGATATACGTAGACTGCCAAGATTCGACTGAAATCTTGCAAAGCGCTGCACAACCACAGTTTTTCTCGCTGCAAAATTAGTTTCGTAGACAATTTGTTGAATAATTAACAATTAGACCCGAAGCCCGCAAGGGCTACGGGCCAACAGCCCATGAGGCGAACCCGAATGGGCTATTGAGCCGTGGCCCTTGAGGGCGAAGTGTCTAATTGTTTTAGTATCACCCAACTAGTCGGACAGAAAAAGCAATAATAAAGTTAGCATATGCAAGTTGAAGAAATATTTCTTTGGGAATATGCCTCTCCCTATCCAAGGCAAAGGTTATCTGTGTGGTGGTTTTGTGCAATGATACAGTTGGATTAGGAACTCGCTGAATACAATATTATTAGTACGAAAAGAGTGTTAAGGTTAAAAGTGCCAAAAAGGTTATTTAAAGACCAAACATTTCTGGCTTAGTCCTTCATGAGTGGTAATAACGTTGTCATAAACAACACGACAGAACTATTATTTAAAAGTAACGTTCAAGGCCCGGCGCGTGCAATGCTGCGCGCGTGCAATCTAAATGAATGAAAAGTTGATGTTTATCCCGCTAGGTCGTGTAGTTACCAACTTGAAGATCAGCCACATTTCCTGTCATTTCCGGCAGATGTTGTTGCCTGAGCAGAGCTTGATACCGTGTCGGATAAGCTGTGGTTTAGTCCATTAAAGTGCTCAACTACGGGGAAACCAGGAGATTTCTTCTTGATGCTCCGGAGGTGGTCTCCAAATTGTTCTCCCCGCTGAAGAAAGCTGAGCACTTACGGCACGAAATACAGTAAATCACGTTGCTGAAAAGACAACTGAAATGTTGTTTGATGCTGATAGAACACTTTGGACCGTCCACAGTTAGTAAGGGGCTAACATGTCGACAGGTAGGGCATCTTGGATAGTTGCAAGGAACTGCACCAGCGGGATCGGCGAATTGATTTTCAGCATTGGTATGCACCAATTATTTCTGATGTTGCGTCATCGGCGATGTGCTGGGAGGGGAGATCAGTAAAGATCCATCCACTCTGCTGTGCAGGATCTTCTTAATTTGCTCATTGAGAGGGTGGTAAGTGAGAACTAATGGTACCCCACCTTGATTGTTTTCATCGTTATGGCTGTAAATGGCGTGCATCCTGTTGGCGTTACTTATTTTCCGGTGATCTTCACGAAGTGATTCGGAGGGATAGCCCCACTCTCGGAAGAAGCCACACATCCTCTAGTGCTTTAGTGCTGAAATCGATTTCATCTGAACAAATACGACGGAGGCGCAGAAGTTGACTGTACGATTGTTAGGATACAGCATCGAGCCTAGCTGCACGGTCTCGATCCTCTTTCTCTCGGACCATGCCTAAAATTTTATAAAAATCACGCCAGGTATTGGTCTTAGATTGAAGATTAATATATTTTTTCAGACGGGTATTTGATATTTCCATGGCAACGATAAACAGAAAAACGTGAAAGTAAAACCTGAAACCATTACGCGAATCAGATTCAAAACTATGGGGTACTTCAAATAAAATATACAAAAATAACAAAAAAACATACAATTATGTATGTTTAACTTCGAATAAATGGCCAAAATCTTTCAAACCGCACTCTTTGCATTATGATTTTAAATTGACTGAGACTATAAAAGTTTTGATGATCATTTTCTTCAGCGCGATCTCGAGAAAAGGATTTTTTTTCTTACGATCACTCCCATTATAAGTTTCAAACATCTTAAAAACGGCTCGATATATATTTTGCAACGTTCACCAGGCATGCTTGATAATGCAATAAATTTAATTCCAAATGTTTCTTATCATTTATTTACTGTAACACTTCCAAATTTCATGATAAAGAGTGATCAATTGAACCGACGTGAAATTTGCGTTACAATTCACGGTTTACAAAATCAATGTGTGCTACATTCCTATTTGTGAACGCAGGGTAGATTACAACGCATTGTATTTATCACCAAGGAATCCAATAGACACTGATTTGAAAATTTTCTCATAATCAGGCTTTTATTTCGCAAAATTATAACGCAACTGTTTCGTTGGTGCAACGACTACTTTATCGTTAAATTTGAGAGTGTTCCAGTGAATCGATGTTAACAAAAATAAAAACAGATAGCAACTAAAAACCGATCATACGACAGATAATAGACATATACATAAAAAATAAAAGCTTTAATTTTACGACAGCTCAATAATATTAGACTAATATTGGAGACGAAGCAGCAGTTTTTCGTGATAGTGTGCTTTTACTGAAAGCGTTCTCCAACGCCATCGACCAATGAATCATCTGCGAGGATCATCTCATCTCTTTCTTTTCATTCGTGTTGCTTTAGTCAGTTTCTTTTATCCTTCACTGCAGTGATCTTAACATAACATAAAACATAACATAACATAACATAACATAACATAACATAACATAACATAACATAACATAACATAACATAACATAACATAACATAACATAACATAACATAACATAACATAACATAACATAACATAACATAACATAACATAACATAACATAACATAACATAACATAACATACGGACGTACGGTTGGACAGACATTCACGTGACAATCAGAATGTTTCAGCTCGATGGGTATACCGATTTTCCTTACCAATGGGGTACGCTTCCGCGCCATAACAGAACATAAGCTCCGCTAATATTTAAAACTGCTGACTCCACTCCTCAGAGGAGATGATTGAATCGGACGAAAATCTTCAAATGGATGATGGTATTTCTACCGAGGTGAGCGAAATTGAAGCGGAACAAGATGAAGCGGATCACGATGCCGGTTAAGCAAGCGGGGGACCGATGGAGCAAGATGGTCAGGGAGACCGTGGAGCACCCTTCGACACGTGCCCCATGATATCTCATGGATAAGTTCCTAATCCTCAAGACTCGCAAGGGGCGAGCAGGCTTGGTGCTTAATTCGTGGACTGCAGTTGTTGTCGGCGCCAACGGTCCTTTCGGGCTAGTCGAAATCTGCATATCATGACTCAAAAAAAACTGGTGAGTTGCAGTAATCCTAGCCGCTTCATGGTATTGTATCTTAGCTTATTAAATGCTGCAAAATTTTAAGAAATCAAAGAAGCCCCTACTGAGAGGTTACCAGCTCAACAACTGACAACCAACCAACCAGCTGACATGTGACAAGAAAAAAATCTCAAGCGATGACTACTAAAAAAACAAGTTAAAGGTTTACGTTGCCCAGTTTTACAGGATATTTATGATTTTTATTGCACGAGTTTATTACCCTGATTTACCACACATTCAACGTCTGATAGCCTCTGCTAATCTTGGGCATTGTTAATAGATTTCTGTAGAAGGTTTCCTGTGACTCTGCTTTTGGACTGCTTTACTTCTGTCTCATATCTTGAATTAAGCTTTGTCTGAGACCAGTTAGCTGTGAATAATCCAGGCGTATCTATTTAGTTGACAGCGAGCTCGTGTTAAATTCGCCGTACGCTCTGTTACTTAGGCCTAGACGAAATATGGACACTTTCCTGTCTTTTGACTTCAGTGCGCAAGAGAAGGATAACGAAATGCCCTTCAAGGTAATTCTCATTGATTGGTCACTACTGAATTAAACTTCCACACTGATTACTATTTTTTTACGCTGTTATAAAACCGGACAGACGGACTAAATTGACTGACTGTCTTTCTGACTGACTGATTGACGGACGGGAGGACGATTGAAGAGACTGACGGACTGGATGACAGACTGACTGACTGACTGACTGACTGACTGACTGACGGACTGACTGCGACTGAATGACAGACAGACTGACGGACGGACGTAGCAAAATCACATAAAGTTAACGATCAGGATTGGCACAAATTGGCGTTGAACGTTAAACTCATATTTCATCATATTCCTTCGGTTGCGTTTCACTGAAAAGTTTGCAAAGAAAAATTCAAAAAGTTTTCCCCGGGCCGCGTCCCAGTTCACTAAGCAACCGTCGTTATCTTTTCTTTTCATATTTTCAGGGACTATTGTTGGCTAAGATGTGGGCGACTGAAAAGAACAACTTCAGATTCCCTCCAAGAAATACGGTATGAAGGAATTCTACGTGTTTCTTCATGTCCAACCGTGATGCCCTTTGTAGTCGTGAAAAAAATATTAAGAGCAAAGCCACCTGGTATCCATAGTAACACTTTAGAGACATTTTTTATGGCACAACCGGGTAGCAGGGAGGGTATAGCTAAGTTCGATGAAACAAATGTGAAAGTTTTTCAGTTCAGAGTTTGTAATGCTGTTCAGTGCGTTTTTTCCTTTTCTCGCTAATCTTACGAGTTGAAGGAAAGACAAGGAAACAGAAGACCAATGCCGACTTCTCCATCTTTGAGGGCCCAGATGGTTGGTTCAGCACATTCAACTTTCGGTACCCCAATTAATTAAGGAACACTTCAATCGCCCGGCTGACTTGACTAACTTTAACATGCTCCTTGGCGAACAAACCATTAAAGATGCTAACTCCGAGACTCGCCGAGACGCCGAGACCCTTGTTTGAAAATCCGAGCCCGAGACTTCGTTCTTAAGAAAGATCTGAGCCCGAGACCCAGAACGAAAAGAGTCGTCTCCGGACGTGGTAATGAAAGGTTGTTAACGCGTAATGGCGTAACAGGTAACGGTGTAACGACCTGACGTAACAAGAACCGGCGTAACAAGATTTTCTCTGTTACTTTTATTTTCTTCTTTGTCGGCTACAAAACAAAAGTTAAATTCTCATTTTGCCGACACCTGCAATCTATTTTTTTTCTTTATTTCCGACATAGCAAGCCGCAAGATCACAAAGAGCACCAGTAATAATCGTTTTACTTAGTTACTTGAGTTTAGGCTTTATTGCATAAAGGAACAAACAAACAATCAAACAAACAAACAAACAGGCCAACATGGAAATAAGTCAACTCAAGAACCTTATTTTCTCATGATCAACTAATATGATCTGTGGCAAAATAACCTGCAACTGGTCAAGGTCTTCAAAACACTAAACCTACCGCCAGACTTGTAAATCAAAGGAACTTAGACGATCCATACCATGAGATTTCGATTAAGAAGTACCAATCGATTCAGGAGAGTGCTATAGATCTCTCTGTGCATCATAGACATGACACGAAGCCATGAGTTGTGACACTTTTCTGCATAGCGGAGACTGCCGGTGACACAGTGGATTTGGCCCCCCCACCCCCCCCCCCCCCCCCCCTTCTGCATCTCTAGCGGATTTGGACACCCTACCAAACTTTTATTTTTATTTCAACTTGTTCGTTAATTATTCCATTTGCAAGCTTTTAATTGTCATTGCCACCAGCTCGATCCAAAGCACAAAATTCCTTGCCAAAGATGAAGAGAAACGCAAATTCCGTCATGTTTATTTAGAACAAAAAATGTGGCTCTATCAAAGTCATGTATGACAATAAACCAATAATTCCTTTCTTATCTTCATTACGAACTTCAGTAAACCAATCATGAACGAAACCAATGAATGGCTAACGCCGTATCCCGTTATGGTCTTATCATTCGCTAAATTTGTTTCAGCTGTTGCTCCTGAAATTGTTTAGGATCCTTGTGGTTAGGCTAACGTGAAACAATAAATTCCGTGGGAGGGTGGAGGGGTAAACTAAAAAAGTGTTTTACAGGGAGGCTACGCCCTGAGATGCCCAAACCCTTACCATTTCATATACCATTTTTGATTCATTTAGCCACAGCCTAGTTAAAGTAAGTTAATTACTATCAGATCTTAGCGTCTATCGTTTGCTAGACATAACATGAAACGATGTCGGGTTTCTTTGGTTCACGACTATTTTTATTATACTTCAGTTTAATTTTGACCCTCAACCTAGACTCCTTTGAAAGTCGCTGAACCCGACAAGCTAGCGGACCAACTTAACATTTGAAGAGAACTGTGCCAAAATTCTAAAGAAATCGACTTTCTTTTGCCTTTTTATAAGTCATCCACTATGTTCTTTACATTTTGAGGATGAAACAGCGAATGTGCCAATAGTCCAAAACAATCTGCTTTTGACCAAAACTCTGAGGAACTTGATTGAAGTTGCTTCAACGAAACAGCAAGAGAATTCAACTCACTTGTCTAAAATTGCTAAAATACTCGGAAAATTACAGTTAGAACAATGGCTATCGCTACTGGCGAAATAGAATTTCAAACGAAATATGATTGCATCCACAACGTTTCCGAAAGGAATGCTGCAACGGTGATACATCCCTAGAATGACGTATTGGTCTTTATTTTAAATTGTAGTGCGTTAAAACCTGTTTCTGGTTTCGTGGCAGTAATTCAGTACTTTCTTTAAGTCAAAAGCTCGAATTACACGAATAGAAAACAGAAGACTGATCCGACTTTGGTTTTTGTCGAAATGAAAAGGAACAATGATCTGGTCGTTTCGAGATCTTGACAAGTGGGAATTAGCAGACTGGTTATTATCCCACTAATGACGTAATCCTTACATGTTATAGCACGTTCTTGGTTTCACTGGAAGATTCATTTCACAGTAAAAGATTAGTGATATTCGAAAAATTCCAGATAAATAGACGACTATTGACTTCAATATTTCAATAGAAACGTGATCGCATTGATTTCGCTGTCAAAGTAATGTTGCAACGTTCACACATTCTATGGATGACGCAATGGTACGGTGTTTATTTATAAATTTATGCCCCTTACAACATGTCTATGAAAATTCAGTATTTTCTTTGAGTCAAACGCTAAGAAAACAGGCAATTTCACTCTAAACAGCTAAATAAAGACCAGAGTATTTGTAAAAGTGCCATAGGTAAATGATCGAGACCTTGCGAGCATTGCGTGACTCGAGGTGTGGCCGAGTGAGAGTATCAGTCTAGTCACCCATGGCTCAGCCCATGGCCGCGCGGTTAACAAGGCAGCCAAGCAAAGAAAATTAGTTTGTTTACTTGAGCTTTCAGTTTAACATCTCGAATTACATCTGCAGAGGTAAGTTTCTTGCTTCAATTTTACAGCAAATTGCACTAAAATAATGATGGGATGACGTTTTTCCTTTCTGTTTTATTTTCAACCTTGCATTCCAGCTTTTTGTTTAATCGATAAAACCGGTTTTCGGTTCGCATCTTGCGCTATTTAGTGCTACCATCGACGACATGCATGCTCGTAGCGCATATCACGCTTGTTCACTTTCGCGTTCGTGAGAACTAATGGAGAACTTGAAAGGTATTCCCATCTAGTTGAATTTAAGTGAAGTTAGAACGTTAGTGAAGTTAGAAATTCTTCGTATTGATTCCATGGGGTAAAAGCAACATGCAACGTAGGCCTGAATCTTGGTGACACAGGAATTTCTAAACTTCGACAAGCTGCACACATGATTACTGCGCTGATTACATGATTACACAACTTGCTGATGTCTAAATTAATAGCTGGTCTCCCGTGACTTGATGAGATATTGGCTAATTATTCCAAGCCAAGGTGACTGGTGGAATATCAACATGCATAATTATGACAATTTTCGAAACCAGCCCCCCCTTGCCCTAAACAAATAATAATAATAATCAGAAAAAGCGAAAAAGAATTGCCATTCATTACGCGAACGCATAAAGTAGTAATGAAAATTGGATAGATCGAATAGCTATTATATCAGCCTCACTTACATGTAATACTTAAATCTGATAACGACTGCAAGTTCGAAATATACATTGTCTTCTTTTGAATGACAAACAAACCCTTTATGCTGTGTGAAACCACTTAAAATATTTAGCAATTGAAATTGCCTTTACTAGTTGTTCGACTGAGATAAAATCAAACTTAATCACCCATTGCAGGGCCCGCGCAGAGGGAGGGGCTGGGGGGGGGGGGGGGGAGGGGCTTTAGGCCCCCCATTTTTTTCATTGCTATTTTTATTATTATTATTGAAGGAACATTACTAAAAGTATTTCATTTGAACGCCTTTCCAGAAGCTGGTGATAAATTGTGTTTTTGAGTTCCATTTTGGTTAACCATGTATCGAGTGCATCTAGTGAATGATCACTCAGTTTCCACTGCCCAAAGAATAAACATTTTGCCCAACAATGACGCAAGAGAGATTTAGTAACTTGACAGTGATAAACAGTCGTGAAGAATGGTTTTTGACAACACTAACGAATTTGCAGATTGTAGCAATAACAGAAAGAGAAATTTTGGCACCGTTTTCAACGTTAAGCTGAAGCATAGCAAACATCGTCAGATTCCTGGTTTATAAACGCCAATGACAGTAGTACTGATTTGGAGTAAATTTTATTGTTTCAAGCAGGATTTGATAGTAAATCTATAGGTCTGTTTCTAAATGTTTATTGTGCTTATACTGTAAAAGCATTACAATAATATAGCCAGGCCGATAAGTACTATGTGAAAAAGTAACTTTGCAAGACACCAACACGACCAGAACGATAAAGTAGGGTTACCGTGAATCGCGGACAGCCATTCCGTCCTTTTTGGGACTCATCAGCGTGGTGTAGCAAATCTAAATATTGCCAGCTCGAAGGCCAGCGCAAATAAATTACAATAATCTTCTATAGATCCTGATACGTTAGCACCATTGTTGTTTGCGGACCGTTGCTGTTTCAAGTTGTAAAAACATTGCGCTTTAACACACTGTTTGTTAATTTTAAATCCGCCTTCCGATATCTGAAAATAACTAAACCCCTAATTTTCCCAGGGTAGCATGCCTCCACTCCCCCCCACCCCCCCCGCAAAAAAAAAGAAAAATCTGGCTCACGCTTGAGTCCCTCCACTCAAAATCTTGCTGCGCGGGCCCTGTAATTGAGCTGCTTACTGATCACTGGATTGAAAAACACCTCAGGCAATTCATCTTTCTAATGACAGTTTTGTTCAGGATTGCGGTTTGTGACAATACCTTCAAAGCTGTCATAAGCATTTATAAAAGCTTGTAATAAGATGGGGCAAAAAACGAACTTGGAATGGAAAAGAAAGACAATCATAACCATCGTTTCGTTGTTTTAATAGAGGATTTAAAAGCATAGGGAAAACTTGAAGATTCGGCGGCATTTCGGCCTACACTGCGAAAAACGACAGCGACATCTACAGGTCCTGCAGCCGTTGGATCAGGCGACTTACCTCCTTATTTAATCAACCCGCGGGTTAGGCGCATTTTGCATAACAGATATTGTTAGATGGGCTCCTCATGTACTTTCAGCTATCTGTTAGCTTTTGAACGGTTGTTAAAGGTCGCTATATATATATAAATCTGGGAAGGAGCCATTTCTAACTGTGGTTATAAGTGACTTACGCAAGAAAAATCCCTGAAATCAAAGCAATGTATTCTAGACCTTCGCTTTCCGGCTACTATGATCACTTTTTTACAACGGCTTGTCTAATTCATTTAGACTTTGATCCACACCGTGCACTAAAACCGGAGACTTGCCTCCATAACTCCTCCATAACGGCCTCACAGCAATAGCGAGACTCCAAGACCCAAGTTTTCAAATCGAGATTCCGAGATGCCCTTGGATTTTGAAATCCCAAGACTGCGGAGACTATATTTTGAGACTCCGAGCAGATTACGAGACTTACTAAATTTTTTCGAGACTTATGAATCTTGTATAGACGATTCAGTACACCCCTATCATAGATGAATGTGTGAATAAGCGACGAACTTCTAAAAAAGAGCTACGAAACAACATCGCAAGGTTTGTTTTTGGTGTGAAAAATTACTCTGAATTGAAGAAAGCATAAGAATGTATAATACTTTCGAAAGGTAGAAAAACACCTTGCATCACGATAAACTGAAAAAGAATCTAAAGTTCATGACATGGACATCTAAACCGTTTTTCTTTTATTTACATAGCCCTGAATATTTATATTTTTTCAAGATTATTAAATAAAGTCGTTCGCTTACTCAATTTTTCTTTTGTTCAATTCATATGCCAAATGACTATGAAGTCAAAGGTCACCAAAAAGTCGATCAAAAGCTATTATTCCAGAAGGGAAACCTAAGAAGCGGTATGGAATGGCAGTTTCATTGTCCGTGTGTTCAGTTGTATTTTGATTCATTTTTAAAATTCACTGTATCCTGATTGAATAAACAACAGTAACATCAGTAGGCAAACCATTTATTATCCAACTTCGCTTCGTGGAGTACAAATAGCGCGGTATTCATCGCCGTGTTAGTGTTCTGCATCGAATTTCTCCTTACAAAATCATACATTATCAGAAGCAGACAGCTTAGCTTAGTAGAATATGGAAACTCCTCAATTGCAAAAGTGTTGACTATTGTATTATATCTGATGTATTCCGAAGAATGTCGAAGGTACTTTGAAAATAATCGCCTCCTATTATAGTAAGCCGGCAGCTATTCTAGTAAACGCCGCTATTCCGATAATCACCTTACAATATGTTCCCATCTCCCAATATAAGTGGCCAACGTGCCGATTTGTGTTTGTTGTTAGTTAAGAGTTATTTTTAATCCATCTGAGCGGCATAAAGTTCACGGTTTGTAGTTTGGACGCTTCAAAGATCTCAAGGTAAAAAATGAAAGCTAATTAAGCGCTCCCCGCGTTCCCCGGCGTCCCGAATAAGTGCCCTCAATTTAGCTACCAAAATTTAATGTTAATAGGAGACCGTTATTTTGATGAAAACTGTTTTGAGTCGATTCGTGACTAATTGCATTGCTTCGCTGTATTTAATACGCTTATTTTTTTTTTGTCGGAATGGATTATTACAACTCATTAGTCAGAGAAAACATTCTCGGCTTATTTATGGGTTAAATAAGATACCTTCAGATATTATCTTCAGATGATTAGCTGTATTCTCACTTAACTATATTCAGTTTGCAGCAGCTGCAGTGTGCCAAGCGCTTGGAAAGCGATGGCTAGATTTCAGGTAAGTAAGGTATGGATAACGAGCCGACTTGGAGCATGAACTGGTTGACAGAGAAATGAAAGTATTTCGTTTTGTTATGATTTCATTCAAATTCTTGCAAGCCGCGTTTTCTGACTGCCACGCGATCAGGTGTGGCCGAGAATTAGCTAAACGCTTTGTGAAAATGCTTAATAATGGCCCGATTTATACTAGAGACGGATCATCCGTCCAGACAGATCATCCATCGAGACGGATCATCCGTCTAGTATAAATACGGAACGAGTTATATGATAGGAACTATCAGTGATTTCTTACAGACGGATGATCCGTTCAGCCGGATCCCCGGTAATTCGTCGATGAACACGAATTATCCAGATAGTTCGTCTGGACGGATGATCCGTCTTTTTGCCGGTATTTATTCGCAGACGAATTATCAGACGAACTATCGTTCTTTGCCCAAGTTCGTTCCAGACGGATGATCCATCTCTAGTATAAATCGGGCCAATTGCATCTCAAACAATTCTAAAGTCGTTGTCGATATTACTGAAGCACGTTGCAGCAGCAACCATAAATCCATTTCGCTACGTCACTGATCACTGACTCGAACATGGGTCAGTCATGCCATCGATACTTTCGTGCTGGGTTACGATAACCATGGGTATATAATAAGATTTTGTTTGATCGCGAAATTGTTTTGTCTCCGAAGGCGGAGAACTTGCCGCTCACGCATTGCTCCAAAAAGAATGCAAATTTACTTTTTGCAATCAGCAAAGTCAATAACCACCTCCCCCCCCCCCCCCCCCCAAGGAAAATGCAATTTATATTGCTTGCTCCGAGCGACGAACCAGGACGATGCCTGTTCTGTATCTTGGGTACTAGAGGTTTTTTTTTTTCCTTAACGGTGACCGGCGAAGCAGCGAGAAAGCAATCTTTGCGGAGCGGGGACGCGGGCGAACAGCGACGACAGAAAGCCAAAAAATAACAAATAAAAGAACTAGAACCGCTGGCACAAGCAGACAAATGGTCAAACAGTGTAAAAAGCCTGACAATTTCCCTTATTCTCCTTACTACTCCCCATCGCAACCGTCATCACACACAACATAACACCTTCTTACTGTTTACAGGCATCCTACAGCCCTTGCCTTGAGCTGGAGATCAAAGTCATCCGCGGGCGTGACGTTAATTTAGCATGGCCAGAGTTTTGTAAGTTACCTGTTCTGTGGACATTGTAAATGACCAAAGAAATGTTTCAAATTAAACATAAACTTTGGTGTCTAAATTAAACATATGGGATATCCAGAAGGCATTAAACAGGCTTCTTCTCTGCGTCATTCGTCCTTCCACACCATTAATTGATACGATGGACGTGTTTTTGTTTATCTCTGCAGGGGACACACCTGATCCATACGTTAAGCTGCACATTTCAACAGCACCCAATGGCAGTCGGCAAACCTCGGTGAAGAATAACACCAAAGAACCGATATGGAACGAAGTGTTTCGGTTTTATCTGGATCCATTAGTTCAGAATCATTTGGGTAAGTTAAGCTGTTGACTAATAGAGTGAAGAGATTTAACTATATTCACATTATTCAAATACTGTATCTTGGTGTCGTAGAAATCACGTTGGTTGAATCTGACAAATACACCGCGGATGACGGACTGGAAACAAAGACATATGACCTCAGTGGGCTGGAACACAATAAAAGCTACCAACAGACATTTGTGTTCGATAGGAAATTTAAGGTATTTAGATTATGCATTTTCTTAAAAAATAATAATATTAAAGGCGTACAGGTAGAGGCAGGTAGGTAGGTAAGGTAAGGTAAGGTAAGGTAATACTTTATTTAAACACGGTAAAATCCATTCAGGTACAGAATAAAAACAAAGGATAAAAACACTGACTACACTAACTAAGAGAGGCTAACTACTAATAAGAACAAACAAGCAAAAACCTGCTTTACAAGGATGCTGTGTATTGAAAACTTAAATGCAAGAGGATCCGAAAGTGTGATTTTTCAATTTGTTCTTAAATTCGTTAAGTGTGCTGGATAGTTTTATCTCATTCGGACCATTCGGTAAGCTATTTCATAACACAGCCCTGCTGTAGCTAAAACTTCGTTTACAATAATTAGTGCGCGGCTGTGGTATGGTTCAGCTTTCCTTCAGTATTCCTGAGATTCTTACATCTTAGTCAAGGCTTCATTGCGCGAGAAAAACCGAGAACTCAAATAATTCGGAGTCTGGTTGTTCACAGCATTATACATCATAATCGATTTACTCACGGCCCTTTGATGCTCAAGTTTGTGCCAGTTTAAACTATGTAAGAGTTCATCAGTATTTCTATCATAATTAGAGAAGGCTATTATACGCCCAGCACGGTTCTGAGCCGTGGTTGCTTTTGTAGTTTCTGAGAGAGTCCCTTTGAACAGCATCCCCACACTAAGTATAGGTAATCACATGATTTCGAGTGCAATTAGAAATAAATAAGCACGAGTAAATTTTTCAAAGGCTAACAAAATTACACGAGCCCGTAGGGCGAGTGCAATTTGTAGTCTTTGAAAAATTTACAAGTGCTTATTTATTCCTAATTGCACGAGAAAAATCATGTGATTACTTATTAATAATATACATGAAAAAAGGGACAGAGAGAAAAAGAAAACCAGTTGAATTTTAACACAACGCGCCTTTTCTGATTTTTCATTCAATTGATTGGTTGAAGCACAGCAAACACATGTCAAGTTCAAACTTTCACAAGAGCGAAATGTTGAGATTCATTCAGTTGTACTGTAAACTTGGGAATTTGTGGTTTTCCAAACGTTTTTGAAGCACAACTCGGTTAACAATAACCGACTAAAGACAATGTACATATTAGACTGTGAAAGCTCGGCGTAAACTGAAGAATTGGACGGCGGCCGTTTTGAAAACCGGGCTCTTTCTAGGTATAAGCATGTCCCCAAATTGGGTATATCTCTATAAAACCAAGGGAATCTGTAGGACCCATAGACCTTATAGATCCTATAGAACCCATAGAACTCATAGACCTTATGGAACCCATAGACCTTATAGATCCTATAGAACCCATAGAACTCATAGACCTTATGGAACCCATAGACCTTATAGATCCTATAGAACCCATAGATCCTACACAACACACAGACCTTATAGAGCTCATAGACCTTATAGATCCCATAGAACCCATAGATCCTATAGAACCCATAGATCCTATAGAACTCATAGAACCCATAGACCTTATGGAACCCATAGACCTTATAAATCCTATAGAACCCATAGATCCTATAGAACCCATAGATCCTATACAACCCATAGACCTTATAGAGCCCATAGACCTTATAGATCCCGTAGAACCCATAGATCCTGTAGAACCCATAGATCCCGTAGAACCCATAGATCCAGTAGAACCCAAAGACCCATAGATCCTTTAGAACCCATAAATCTCGTAGAACCCATAGATGTCGTAGCACCCATAGATCCTGTAGAATCCATAGATCCTGTAGATCTCATAGATCCGGTAGAACCCATAGATCCCATAGAACCCATAGATCCTGTAGATCTCATAGATCCCGTAGAACCCATAGATCCCTTAGAACCCATAGATCCTGTAGAACTTATAGATCCTGTAAAACCCATAGATACTGTAGATCTCATAGATCCTGTAGGACCCATAGATCCTGTAGATCTCATAGACCCTGTAGAACCCATAGAACTCGTAGTACCCATAGATCCCATAGAACCCATAGATTCAGTAAAACCCATAGATCCTGCAGAACCCATAGATCCTGTAGATCTTATAGATCCCGTAGAACTCATTGATCCCGTAGAACCATAGATCCCGTAGAACTATAGATCCTGTAGACCTATAGATCCCGCAGAACCCATAGATCCTTTAGATCTCACAGATCCCATAGAAGCCATAGATTATGTAGAACCCATAGATCCTGTAGAATCCATAGAATCCATATGTTCCATTAAAACCGTGCATCCCGTAGAACCCATAGATTCTGCAAAGTTCATATATCCCTAGAACCCATAGATCTTGTAAAGACGTATTTCACTGCGGTTGACTATGGAAATAGAGCAGTTTTCGATTGAGTGTCGTAAAACGAAAACCAATGTAAATACTCTAGCCAATCACAAAGGACGCTGAGCAACCAATTGTCCAATCCAGACTCGAAGCAATACACAAAGCGTGGGAAAACGTGAGCGAGCAAGTCACGATTGGTTTTGGTTTCACTTGCGATTGGTTTTGATTTTATTTCTGGTTGGTTGCGAAAGTGGCGGGAGTTTTTTAAGCCAATCACTTAAGCACAATCACTGAGGACAGTCTTCATTGTGATCTAAATACTCAGATATTAAATGCTGCCAGAAATGAAACAGCTTTGGTAAAAATTATTTCGTACACACCGAATGGCATTTATGATGTTTATCTGTTACCGTTAGTTTTTCGTCAAGTAATGAAATCTACATTGACGGCATACGCTAGGATGGAAAACAAAGAAACAGTACAGGACACCCTTCTTTCAAACATTGCAGCTAACGGCTTTAAAATTGTGACAACGCCCGCCAATGGCGATTGCTTGTTTCATTCTATTAGCTTTGCTCTATCACAAGCGATCCAATCAAAGCAGGACAATGTTTTGCTGCAACACCTTCCCTTCGCATTGATGGGAATACAAGCCCTCATGAAGTGTGTACCAGATTGAGAGAACTAATGGTCCACGAGTGGAAAAAAGACGAACAGGAATATAAGCAGATTCTGACTGGAGAGAAGCAGGATACCTTCCGTGACACAGTAGACACAATATAGCGGAGACATGGGCGATTTAATGTTATCTGCACCTGTAAACGCCCTCAAAGTTCCCATTGCTCTGTTAACGTCAATAGAGAACTTTCCTGTAACTTCCATATTCCCTGGAAACGGGCCAATCTCGTCGAGTACAATAATTCATCTGGCATTTAAAGGATCAGGACACTACGACGCATTGGCAGAGATAGAAAAGGGTGACAGCAAGCCACTGCTGACCAAATGCTCTTCTCGGAAAAACCAAAGTGACAAGAAACCTAAGTGCTGCTTCGATGAAGACACAAAGTATAAAGTAAGATGCCCGTGCTTGAAGAGAACTCAAAGATGTAACCCAGAATGTCGATGCAAGGGCTGCAGTAACCCACATGGGGTTAAAGACCCCTCAGTGGAAGAACAATCAAAAATCAGTAGAAGACAAAAGGAAGTGATTTGAAAGGATCGAGGTTGAACGGGCAGTCATTCCTGGAAAGGGAAGGGCAGGAGATGAGAAGTGGGCGTAGACAGATCTCGAGACCGCAATACTTATTGAAGCAATGGAAAAGGTGATCTACCCTGAAGATGAAAAGCTAAAGAAGTTGGCTTTCATCTGTAATGATGTTATTTCCTTAGCAAAACTCGCAAGGGTTGCACTGCAGAAAAAAGGAAGAAGAACAAATAAAGAGTAAATTAGAACATTTCCAACGAAAACAGAAACTGACACTTTTATTGCTCGAAGAACAACTTTCATCGTACATGTCTAATCTTTCCTGAACTATGAATTCCGTAATTACTCCAATAAGCGCCCCAACCCCCCCCCCCCCCCTCCAAAAAAATAATAATAAGCGCCGCATTCGGGACAAAAAAGTTAATAAGTGCCGCCCCCGAATTGAGAAAAAGATCCAGTTGAGTGAAGACACCACTAGTACGCTTCCAATCTGTTAGTTTTGTAAAACTTTACTCTTCATAGGAAGTCTACCTATAAAATTGAAGGAAAATTGTTAAATAATGGTCTTGAATAGCGAGGAGTCCGCAAAGAAGTGCCACTTGCAATGAACAATATTTACCCGCCCGTTTCTATTGTATCTTTGAAGATGTGTGTGGACATGACTTTGTGTTTGCATCACTATTGCCTATTTTTGAATCGATATCAATACGCTTGATTAAATTATGTAGTGTTAATAGCGGTCCTTAATAGCGGTGGGTCCGCAAAGGTGGCGGTTGGCTCTTATTGCTCTTATTGTTTCTAAATATATGCTCAAATTTCTTAGAAAATGGTAGAAGTGCTAATACCATAAACAACATTTACCTGTTTTTACTAGTAATCGTTGAAGATGGATGTGCGTGAAAACGAGTTTGCGTTTGCATCACTATTGACTGTGTTTACCGATATCTGCAGGCTTGGTTTCTAAAAAAACACACTTCATTTAGTAAGCTGGAATGAAGTCTTTTTTATAACTTGAGTGAAAATATATTTTCAGAGTTTTTTTTTTAAGTGGATATTTGCACTTTATCGATAAGCCCTAGACCGCGTGGGGATTTGTATTTACAAGCTTGCTTCACCATGGGATATTTGCAAGCTGGGTATTTCTTCACACGGAGGAGTTGAAAATGTCTGATAACCATCCAAAGCACGGGAAGAAACAAAACAATATAAACAACCAAGAGGAACTCGAATGCTTTAACGAGTGAGAATGCAATAAGAAGCCTTGACTCTTCGCAGCTTATTAATTATATGACAACACTGCATACCATCCCACAGTCCCAAATGAAACATTGGACACCAATTGAAGCGTATTTTGCTGCTAGAGCAATTTAATTTTCACTTGAGTGTCGAAAGCAATTGGCGTTTACTTTTGTTTTGCATTACTACGCTCAGTGATTGGCTTAAAAAACTTGCGCCACTTTCTCAACTAATCAGAAGTAAAATCAAAACCAATCGCAGGTAAAAACAAAACCAGTCGTGACTTGCTCGCTCGCGTTTTCCCGCTCAGCATCCTTTGTGATTGGCCAGAGTATTTACATTGGTTTTCGTTTTACGACAATCAATCGAAAACTGCTCTATTTCCATAGTCAACCGCAGGGAAATACGTCTTTACACTGAGATCTAATATTGGGTTCAAGGGATATATGAACTTTGCAGAATCTACACTGTAAAAACAGACCAGTTAAGGTAACCATTTTAAAAGGTTATAACCAATTGAAATAGATAGTCTTAATCTAAAAATAATCGGTTAAAAGTATAACCCATTTCTTACCGGTGAGATCAACCAATAATTAATTATTATTTTTACCCTAAAAATTGGTTGTAACAATGAATGTTCAAAATAACCATTTTTTGTTGTCAAAATAAACTAATTAAGGATTTGGTTTAAAAGAGTGTAACTATTCTAAACCAGTCAATTAGAACATGTCAGAAACAACCATTTCTCATTTAGATACGAGTTCGTATCTTGTTTTTATTTTTCGGATGAAACTTAAGTTGAAATAAATTTAATCAATCATTATATTTACTTCGGTTATTTCTGAGACTGGATGATATATTAGAATACTCCGTCCAAAAAACAATGCAAAGCATCGAGTCATTGTCATGTCTTAGATCAGAAACGGCGTCTTATCCTATTTTAACACAGCCTTTTCCATTTCCGTTCGGTAATGAAAGCATTTTAGGAATTTATCTTATCAGGCACTTAAAGTCACGCGGTATTTTCCTTTTGAGGTTGCGGGTTTGTTTGGCTGATGCGTGAGCGTTTTTAATGATACGTATAATGCTAGATTTATCGCTAGTCGGTACTACCCATGGCACGGGATTCCATTTCTTTTCGATCACCGTAAGCCGGCCGTCTCAAACGGATGAATTGTAAACATTATGTCGAATTTTCAAAGAGCGGCTTTCCTGCCACCCGGCCCAAGGTAATTATGTTTACTGATTGAAGGTCATTTGTGTTATGTTACTTAACACCTCAACGTCAAAATTTTTAGCCAATGAGAAGCAATAGAATTTCGTTCAAATCCAACATATTTCCGTTGATAGTCCTTTTGGTGAACAACCGCGTCCAAAAGGTCACGTAGAAGGCAGGTAAAGAGTAGAAGCTTCAGGGAACACGAGTCACTGCGTTAGCTTTCATCGACATCGCAGCGATAATTGTGCAAGAATAGTAAAGGTGGTTCTGCAATTTGGAAGAAGGAAAAGATTTTGGAGAAATGAAAGGTAATTGACTATTGTTGGTTTTGCTTTGATTCATCGTGCATGCTTAGGATCGTACTGATCGTAAACACATGAAATTGTTTCTTCTAAGAAAAGATGCTTACGGTTAACTATGTGCCTAATTCCTTGTATTTTCTTACTCCCTTATGTAAGATTCTGATGTGATTGTTAGCGAGAGCTGGTGCATCGGCATGGACGTAATGGGTCTGTTGGACATTATTTGCTATTGAATTGCAAAGTGAAACCCTTCGGAACAACTTTCAAAGCGTGTGAACTAAAGTCAGTTCAGAAATGGTAAGTATTTTGGTTGGTTGCTAATTTTAGTTTAAAATATTACAGACGGGAGAAATGATAAATAAAGAAATGAGATTCGGTCCTCTTGCTGTGTATCGGCTAAATAACTGTTCTCTTGCTTCTTGACATGTGCTAGAATTTGTCAGTAATCGCTCTCGATGAGAGCGCCTTCATGTGAAAACGGATAGCTACTGATCTTGTTTTGAGAAACCTGTTAGACTTTCTTTACTGTCAGCAATTACTAATTTTCATATATTCATTTTATTCATATAGAGTAAAGAAGTGGAAAAAAGGTTTGGTATGCTAGTAAAGACAGCAACATCACTGAGGCTTATCAGAAGCACTGTGTGAGTCAAGACTGTGGATGAACTTTAAATTGCCTGGCTCGAATGCACGATGGTCTGCAGGATTTTTTCACCGACGGTATTCTTATGCAGCGGCTCCCGTTTAGGGTACTTTTTATGGCACCAATATGGAGGTTTCAACGGATATATCGGTGGGCATGAACGGAACGTTTTCCTTTTCTAATTTTTTTTGTCATGTAAGACTGGATGTAAGAACATTGTATATGCTATAACACAGTTAAGTGCAACAATCGTGCTGTGAAGCAGTGTCGTCAGCTCTGGTAGGTTGCATGAATGGCGAGAAAAATATTGACTACTGTGTTTATATAATTATAGTAACGTTTGATGTGCAGATAGTGTAACCCGTTTTGGGGTGAGGACAAATGTTAAAACAACTATTAAAAATGTTTAAAAGTACTATTATTGTGAATTTATTGTAATCCATTAATTATCGGTTAAAACAGCCCATTTGTTATAACCGATAAGGAATGGTTATATCTACCACCCGTTAACTATTTTAAATCGGTTACCACAGATTCATGGTAGGATCCAAAAAAACAGGGTTAGCATAACCATAAAAAATGGTTATTTTAACCAATACTTATGTGTTGACAAGGTTTGACTGTTTTTAAAAGTTAATATGACCGAAAACTTACAGTCATTTTTAACCAAAATAATAAAGGTCATGACAACCTATTTTTAATGGGTTGAAAAAATCCGTGTGGGTGAGATTAGAAACAACCATTTTTAATGGTTAATGTAACCTTTTTAAAGTGGTTGTTCCAACTGATAGGCAAAATGGTTAAAACGAACGATTATCTTTGGGTCACTATAACCCAAAAAAATATAGTTACCACAGATTCAAACTATAACCATTTTTTTTTGGTTGTTGTAACTGGTCCGTTTTTACAGTGTATGGGTTCAAGGGATGTACGGTTTTAACATAACATATGGATTCTATGTATTCTACAGGATCTATAGTTTCGACGGGATCTATGGGTTCTACACAATCTATGGCTTCTATGGGATCTATGAGATCTACAGGATCTATGGGCTCTACGGGATCTATGAGTTCTACGGGATCTATGGGTTCTACACGATTAATGGGTTCTATCGGATCTATAAGGTCTATGGGTTCTATAGGATCTGTAAGGTCTATGGGTTCTATAGGATCTATGGGTTCTATAGGATCTATAAGGTCTATGGGTTCTATGAGTTCTATAGGATCTATGGGTTCTATAGGATCTATGGGTTCTATAGGATCTATAAGGTCTATGGGTTCTATAAGGTCTACGGGTTCTATGAGTTCTCTAGGATCTATGGGTTCTCTAGGATCTATAACGTCTATGGGCTGTATAGGATCTATGGGTTCTATAGGATCTATAAGGTCTATGGGTTCTATAAGGTCTATTGGTTCTCTGAGTTCTATAGGATCTATAAGGTCTATGGGGTATATAGGATCTAAAAGATCTATGTGGTATATAGGATCTATGGGTTCTATAGGATCTAAAAGGTCTATGGGGTATATAGGATCTATATGGGTTCTATGGGATCTATGAGTTCTATAGGATCTATAAGGTCTATAGGTTCTATAAGGTCTATGGGTTCCATAAGGTCTATGGGTTGTATGAGTTCTATGGGATCTATGGGTTCTATAGGATCTATAAGGTCCTACACATTCCCTTGGTTTTATAGAGATATACCCAATTTGGGGACATGTTTATACCTAGAAAGAGCCGAAAACCGAGATGTAAGCTTCGAGTGGCCAAAGGTGAAAGAAACCTGGCAGTTGATAAATGCAAAAAGCCACCACAAACTACAGATATGTAAGCGCTCCTGGCGTTTTGGCACCAGAAAATTCCTACTGTCATAGCACGTCCACGTCTTCGGTTGAACTTCGCGCTTTTATATTTGGACGTTTTCCCATGACAGACCGGCGAAGAACTTGGCGAAGAACTTACTTGCCGGATTGAAAAACTTGTATCCTTGTTTATTTATATGCCTCTCGAGTGTAGCTATTATCATTCTGTAAGCTGTCTGGTTCCAAGACAAGTCGTCACTATTTTGTCCTTTTACTTTAGGGCAGAACTTTTAGTTCGGCTTGCTCGTTTTCCTCTATTTTGTTGGCGATATTTTTTTCTCTTCGCAAGACGTTTTCCGTACATTTAGCCAGAATGAGGTGCTAATAATTGTATTTGGTTTCTTAGAATTATCTTTTAGGTGTTTTACTGTTGTTTACCTAGCGAAAACCCCGGTCGTTGTTTTCGTCCCCGTCTATTTGCAATTTGCACTGGTGTTACACTTTTTGCACTGGTGTTACATCTGAACTGCACTGCTCTCAGCCAATCAGAATCGAGTAATTTTTTCATGTATATTATTAACTACAATAATCGAAATGAGGCTGAATTAATGAATTGTAAACGGTGAGAAGTATCTCACGTGGAACAAAATTCCTCATGCTTTTAATGGCGCTTACGCCGGAGGCGATCTTTTTTGAAATTTCCTTTATTTGAAATTCCCAATTTAGATTTTTATCAATATATACACCGAGAGATTTCTTAGTGGAAACTTGTTCAACAGGGATTTGTGACTTTGATTGAGGGATTCTCAGGTAGATTAGACAGTCTTTGTCTAGATCCAATTAATAAAAGTTTCGTTTTTGTCAAATTCAGTGTAAGTTTATTAGCTGTAAGCCATAATCGAATTTCTTCTAGATCAGAATTTATACATTCATTTATTTCTTCGACACTACTGCTCGCAAAAGTAATGCTGGTATCGCCAGCATACATTCTCGGTTGCGAGTGACAAAGACAGTTGGGTAGATCGTTTATATACAATAAGAATAAAAGAGGGTTCCACAGTTCCCTGTGGAACACCACATTGAAGAAACCTCTCGGATGATTTATTACAATTTACTAGACAGGTTTGTGTGCGACTTTTTTAAATAAGAAGAAAACCATTTATGCGCGGGTTCATTAATACCATAGAACTGTACTTTTGATGATAAAATATTGTAGTCCACCGTGTCAAATGCCTTTATGAGATCAAGAAAGACAACAGCATTGACAAGTCCACGATCGATATTTAATGACCAGCTATCAGTCGTTTCAAGCAATGCTGTGACTGTGGAATGAAGTGAACGGAAACCAGATTGGTGGCTAGATAGAAGGTTATTGACGGTAATATAATTATACAATTGATCATAAACTATACGTTCAAAAACCTTCGCCACAACAGGAATAATCAAAATTGGTCGATAATTAGATGGATCAGTTCTTTTCCCAGCATTTTTAAAGAACAGCCCTATATGTAGTTGTGCACGGGTGCTGTATCCAGATCTAATGGGAAATTTGGAAATACTGTTTTTTGAAGAGGAAAAAAGATGGGAATGTCCAGAGGATAACCCTCGAAATGAGGTGTTTTAGAACAACAAATCCAACTCACATACCTACTCCATACCGTAATCAAAACCGAACCACTTTGGGTGGAATCTGAGCCATCTCAAAAATATGTGTCGGGTGTACTTACTCTTGCATCTACCATGAATTTACGTAGTTGATGGTTTTATGGTAGCAGTTGAAATTTGGTAAATAATATCTCGAAGCTGAAGCCAAGCTTTTTCTTTACTATCTTAACTAAACAAAAGACAAAAACTAAGATGATTGTCGCATTGAAATATCGGCTCATACAGCAACGTTGTTGCCTGCACTTGTGTAGAGACCTGAGACCTTGCAGACTCTAACTTTATTTGATCAAATTATAGGAGACCCAAGCCATAAGCTACATGAACTGCTGCCGCCACGTAACGAGTCCACTTACTGCACACGAACCCGGAGATACTTTGAGCTACCGATTTGTAAGACACATAGGTTTAGGAACACTTTCATTATGAAACATAGTTTTAATTATAAATAGGCTGTAATATTTTATCTTGTATAATATAAATTTTATTGTAAAGTAATTCGTAATTCATCCGCTTCGGCGGCTGCAATGAGTTTGCTAATAAAAATCTATCTATATATCTACCCTTTTCAGGATTCGAAAGTTGACGTTGAAGTGAAAGCCACGGACTGGTAAGCGAGCAAACTAATCAGTACAACATCCTAGAGGGAATTCTCACAGAATTGGGGGCGTATACAATGCTCGGGCGAACTGGCCTCCAGCACTGGAACTTACATCCCAGTTTCTTTAGCATGAGGCAACAAGGAGTATTGCTACTACGGTACCCCTGAACGGGATGCTAGTCCACGGCAGGCTACCCCCACCGTCACCACCACCGCCGCTGCCTTAGCAGGTTGTCTTAACGGTTCTCCGATATCTGTTTATCTTCTGGGTAGGGAGGTACTGTAAGAGTAAAGTGTCTTCTCCAAAAAAAAAAAACAATGTACAATCGCTCGATCCGAAGTCCAACATATCAACCTCGCTCCACTGCGCCTCCCATAAGTTTGGATTTTTAGAGTATTTAGTTATAAATGTGCCCCTTTCCTCTCCCCGCTCCCTCTCTTTCCAGGGACGGGTTAACTTTTCAAGGCATGCAGAATACCGTTCTTTTTTCCAACAGTTTCTTTCAATTATTCCAACGTTCAACAACTTGATCTTTTTTCCTTCCAACTTTAAACAGCACTGCGCCGGCTGACTTGCGATACAGCATAGAGCTATGTGACGAAGAAAAGGCTTTCCTTCAGAAGAGAAAGAAAAAAGTTTTTGAAGCCATGAAGAAACTTTTAGGCGAAAGAGGACCAAAGAATCTAAGCGAGGTAAAAAGGATGCCATAGGACAGTTTAACAGCATATTCGTATTTCTTTCCTGAGTAGAGACAAATCAGTTTTGAGAAAGTGGATGTTATCGTGATTATATAACCTATATAATTACAGATTTTTGCATCCAAAATTTGGAGTTCCCTGTTTCAGCACAGGATAGTTTTACTGACGTATGAAGAAAACAACTCTATTTTCATAGTTTCCTCGTAGTCTTCAAAATGACATTCTGCTAAACATTCAATTTCATTGATCGCAAACACAAGCTTGGTTAAGAAGATTGTGCCATCTGGGCATTCCAGCTCTTTTGGAGCAAAGAAGAGCTTATTAGCACCACGTTGTGTTAACTCGTGTAGGAGTGCCTATATATCTTAACTTTCGTTCACGTACAGGTTCCCACGATTGCTATTCTTGGGTCTGGAGGTGGGTTTCGTGCTATGGTGTACCTCAGCGGTGTATTCTGTGCTCTGAAGGACATGGGTCTGTTAGACTGCGGAATGTATACTTCTGGACTGTCTGGCTCAGCTTGGTAGGTCAATGGTGTTTAAGTATGGCATTTAAAATTCTTCGTTCTATGATAATTAGATAGATTACCACACTTCCAGGATTTTAATTTTCCCAGGCATCTACAAGTAACTCTTTTCTAGTTTCCTGTCTAATGTCTGGCTACTTCCCAGTTTTCTCATTTGTCCTCTGTTACACAGCCTCATTGTCTGTTTACAAATCAATAGCCTGCGTGCGTGAGGAAATAGGAGACGGCTTCACGCAGGCTACAAATCAAAGGCTAGTATATTTTCCTAATTAAATCTTGGTAACAATGAAGCAAGAGTTTCTAGTTCTTTTATAGAATTTCGAGGCGCATCTTCGTCACATCTTTACCCTGGGCATAGGCCCCTTCCGTTACTTCTCTTATTATCTTTATATAGTACTTTTATATTACGTTCCCAGGTAGTAAGCCGAACCGTCATGGCCAACCAAACCCATAAATTTTGGTAATCGTTTATTGGTGGTTTTCATCCGTGTTACAAAAACTGTTTACGGGGAGCAGGGATGCATGGCGCAGTGGTGAGAGCGCTCGCTTCCAGCCAATGTGGCCCGGGTTCGATTCCCGGACCCGGCGTCATATGTGGGTTGAGTTTGTTGTTGGTTCTCGTCCCTGCTCCGAGGGTTTTCTCCGGGTTCTCCGGTTTTCCTCCCTCCACAAAAACCAACACTTCCAAATTCCAATTCGATGGGGAATTCGAGGGCCACAGGTTTGTCAGTCGCGAGACTGTTATGTGCTACCCTCGTTAAACGTAGTTGATTTATTTATTTATTTATTTTATTTTTATGGAAAACATCAAAAAACTATCAGATTAGCTTTGCAGCGCTTTTCACAACAGAGGTATTACGAAAATAATTTTGAGATAATTACTGTATTGAGTATGCAGCCGCCATGTTTGTGTCCCTCTTTGGGGCACAAATATGGCGGCCATAGAATTGTACAATCAGTAAAGTAGATTCTACCGTTAATATTATTCGCTTTTACTTAAGTAATTTTAGATGCGATATCACTTCTAAATTATTATCATGTCTGAACATTGAAAAATACGGTAAACATAACCGTTTTTTGTAGTTCTGTAGCGTTTTCACAACCGAGTTGTTACAAAAATAATTTAACAAAAATTACAGTATTTTCTACTCGGCCGACATGTTTGTGCTTTGGGGCGCAAATATGGCGGCCATAGAATTGTACAGTCAGTAAAATAGATATTACCATTAAGATTACTCGCATTCACTTATAATCAGTTTCGATGTCACACTAGGTTCGTGTCCATGTTGTATTCACATCCTGAGTGGCCAGTGATCCATCCTGAAGTAATGAAGAATGAACTGAGAGATATTCTTCAGACAAACTGGATGACGAAGCTATTATTTTTGCCTTCCTGGCTGTTAAATCATTTGCTCATCCTTCAAGGAAAGAAACAGCGTGGCCAACCCATTAGTTTCACTGATTTGTTTGGTTACCTAGTCGGTGACGTGTTCCGAAGAAAGGTCAGTAAATTTTATAGCAACATTTAAAACAATGATTTAAAGTCCATTATTTAGTCAGCTAACTTTAAGTATAATACCACTTTTCACAAAAATTAACATTTCGCGGTTTCGTTAATTTACAACTTAATTTACTGTTTTGACTTGTCTAATGATACTTTTCGGAATTAAAGAACGGAATTTATGGCCTAATTGAAGTCTACCTCAGTTTTATCAGTCTCCGCAGCTCAAACCCAGTATATTAAAAAAAATACTTTAGACTTGTTCGACAGCATAAACTAATTGGGAAGATACTAGCTTTACCTTGAATTTGTTTAACAAATCAGTTTTCACTTCGATTGACTTTATATAGAGACGCTGGTTTGTCCGTATCTCTCTGCTGGTAAAATATCCGACTCTCATGTATAGAACAAGTCACAAAATTCCGGCTTTATTGCAAAGTTGTGCAGACTCTAAATAATAGGTTATTTTTCTGTTCAAAGCGCCCAAAAGACATCCCTAAACTGAGCGATCAACAGCGTGTTGTTAAAGACGCCTTGGTTCCATTCCCTGTCTACACCGGTGTTCACGTTAAGAACGATGTCACTACCCCGCATTTCTCTGGTGAGTAACTTTGAAGTCAATAACAACAACAACCAAGAAGTTTTAGGGTGCGTTCGATTGACCTTCAGATTGCGGAATAAGAATAAATGGAAGAAACCCGATTGACCATTCGATTGAGTCGCTATTCCGATTCCGGAATACATGGAATGTATTCCAAGCATTCTGCTCTGGAGAGCAGCACACTCGGAATAATCCAGAATAACGGCGTCACTTCGTCCTGACGGCCTTTAGCAAAACAGCAAACAAAATGGCTGCGGTCGGCGACCATCAAATATTCGACGTTTCACATGTTATCTGCGAAGAAATATCGACTGCGAATTCGCAACCTCGTTCTCAGGCCCATATGATAAAACGCTTGTCACGAAAATAATTCGGACATGTCAATAAACCATCGACTGCGGCGTCCGCGTCTCGTCTCCGAATTACGTACTTACCTACTTACTTACAACACGACGACAATGTGGGTTTCGCTTCTACGAAGCTGAAACCACAAAAACGGAATATCTTTAATTGACGTACTGGCGGAATGGCTATTCTGGAATAATCCGAAATATATTCGTATTCCGGAATAAGGTCAGTGGAACGCAGCCTTATTTGTGCAGGAGGTAATTGTATGATATTGGTTAGGTGATCCTCTAAAATGCGTCCCTAAAAATTGAGTGTTAGATGCAGCGGAAAAGTAAGCGAATTTCACATTATATTTGATTAGATCCACAATAAGGGCAGAGTCTATTAACCCTTGGGAATTGATAATATCTGTCAGTTTTAATCATTAGTTTGTGATAACCTATTCTAAGTTTCACTAATTGTACCCTTACCTTTTGTCAGGTGTAAATAACAAGAAGGCGTATAATCGTTCGCCGGTATATTCAAGTTTCTTTGAGTATTAAATAGTATGTTGCCAGTGTAAAATATACTTTTGTTGCATTAGAGTTACACAATGTTTGATCTAAGCATCAGCCAAAAAAGAAGACAAATTTTAAAATTCAGACATTCTCATAACACCAGAGTAGAAACTACTTGTTTAAGTCAGTTGACAGAAGAAGTAATGATATGTCAACATAAGTTCGTAGTAATATCAGTAAGATAAAAATAAGAGAAATCTAATGACGCAAGGGCGATTTGAATCAATGACCGCCGAAATTGACCTTCCGCTGATCCACCGAATGAATTACGAGACCACACGGGCTCTAGCAACGAAAAACCCATTCCGCACACTGCACTTCATGATATATTATGAACCGCACAAGACGGCACAGCTTTTCTATACGCCGTCTCGATTCTTATAAATTTATTTTTATCAGTTGGAAGCAATATTTAAAAACTACCTTCTACACATAACTTACGGGGATCACACATTACTTACGGGGATCAAGCAAACTTGTTGTTCCATACGTAAACACAACAACTTATGGATTACAGTCCTTTAGATATTCATCAGCAACTAAACTAGACTATGTGGAACGGACTCATTGAGGACCTGAGACCTAAAGCCCTAAAGTGCGCCAAATTTCTTTTGAACAAAAATGTTGCTGCATTATATGTAATTAGAATATAGCTGCTGTATACACGCAATGGAATTCTAGCGGGCATTATTTTTTTATAGAACATAGCTAAAAACTATAGAAGCCCGGTACCCCGGATGCAACTTTTGCTGCGTTACGAATTCAAAAAAATGGCGGCAACAATCTTTTAAAGTTGTCATTTTATTTCCTTAATTATATTATGGCCGCTAAAAACAGTTTACCTGAATTACGTTTCGGTGACTGGGAAGATGAAGACGTGGACGAGTTGTTGAAACAGCATTAAAATGTATCTTCACTGGCACGATAGGCACGAATCTTGCCTCGTTTTAATGTTATTATAGTTCCAGCGTTATCGCACGTGGTTATCATTCATTCCAAATCCCCAGGGTATTTTATATGCTATTTATTTGGCCTGTTTCAGGCTGTTTCTGTCTCTTTTCGCCGTTAATTACGCTTCAGGCCAACGCCACGTTGTTTTCCCATCTTTATTCCGTTCGTCGCCGAAGCTCGCCATGGCTGCTCCAGTTTTACCTGTAAACCCTTATCCATACGCTAGCTGCTCTTGCTGTTCCTCGTGCTCCTCCAGTTGCTGTATTATCCGCTGTTCTACCCAGCGGCGCCAGCTCAGTCCGAGGTTTGTAGTTCGAACGCCTTCGTTTCTGTTGCCCCGTTTTTGTCCTTTTTATTTTTTATTACGTCGTTTCTTCGACGGTAGTTTGGCGGTTGTTCGTCAGTTCGACTGTTATAAAAATGTTTGGTCGTGTGTTCGACCTTAGTTTGCCTGTTGGTCGGGTGTTCTACTTATGTTGGTCGTGTGTTCGACCTTAATTTGCCTGTTGGTCGTGTGTTCGACTGTTACTAAGATGTTGGTCGTGTGTTCGACCTTTATTTGGCTGTTGGTCGTGTGTTCGACTGTTACTAAAATGTTGGTCGTGTGTTCGACCTTAGTGTGGCCGTTGGTCGTGTGTTCGACCTTAGTTTACCAGTTTGTCGTCAGTTCGACTTTTACTAAAATGTTTGGTCGTGTGTTCGACCTTAGTTTCGCTGTTGATGGTCAGTTCGATGTTTTCGTAAATGTTTGGTCGTGTGTTCGATCACAGTTTTGCTGCTGGTAGTCAGTTCGGTTTTTTTTCTAAATGTTTGGTTGTGTGTCCGTCCATATTTTGGCCGCTGGTCGTCAGTTCGAATTTAAGTTAATGTTTGGTCGTGTGTTTGGCCATAGTTTGGATGTTGGTCGTCAGTTCGACTTTTTCTTAATGCTTGGTCTTGTGTTCAACCTTTGGTTTACTGTTAGTAGTCGGTTGACTGTTATTTTTATGTGGTCGTCTGTTCGACCTGCGTTTACCTATTCGATCATGTTTTGGACGTTGCTCGTCGGATCTACTGTTATTACTATTCTTGCGAGTTTTGCGAGGCCATGTATTTCCCGACCGTGTTCCTTTGTTCGATTTATAGTTTTTTTCTGTGTCTTACCGTAGTTTAGTTCTCAATCATGTGCTCATCATTATTTTCATAATCATCGCGTGTTTGGTTCTTATTTAGTGGTCGTGATTTCGGCCTTTTGTTTTGCACAATGCTGTGGCTTAATTATACAGTCACTTGTTATTTGCATCTCATTTAGTGCGGTATTGTGTACACCAAGCGCTCCTATGCACGTGTTTTTAGGCGGAATATTGTTCCGTCCTTGCTTTGCTTTTAGTATTGTCGTTGGCGCATTCTATACGGTTCATTATTTCCCTTTTCAGTTACTTACCCCTTATGTTATTGCCGATTAAAAAGGAAACTGGTTTTGTTGTGCCAACAAAACGATACTGGTTGTGTCGACTGGGCCTTGTGTTTTCTTCGTGAACTCCTTGCTCGCCCGGCGGGAATTTTCGTGGCACACGCTTCTCTGGCGGCCATGAAGCATTAGTGAAATGAAGAAGCGGTTATAGCAATGGAGTCCTAGAAGACATTTAGCTTATTTCCTAGGAATTTTGCTATATCTAAAGGCCCACCGGGCCCTTACAAAAAGTCTCGTCAACCTCAAGTTTGTTATTCTTGAGGCACAGAGTCATTACGCCCCAGGAATTACGCTAGATCCTGTTGGTCCAATCGAAACAACGTTGTCAACCGAAAATGCATGAGTCTTACTTTTGTTGTCAATTAGAGCATTTTGGTCTCCATGGAGTTTTCTGGTTTTTCTTTTCGTTCTATCTCCCTGTCCACTTGCTTAACCGTGTCCAGAAGGGTAATCTAAATATACACCCTATAACTTGTCTTCGGACGGGTTCCTGGTCCGGTTTGGCTAGTGGGTTTGGGCTCCCCCTTGCTTTATGATTTTCTCTTCTTTAAGTTTATTGGGATTGTTTACCTTTCGCTTATTTCGGATTTTGTTTTTCAAGTGGGTTTCAGATTCTTCCGATTTATTTGCCCGTACTTTGGTCCAGTTAGGATGTCAAATCGTTGCTGAAGTGTGGTGTTATTGGGAGGGCAAACCCGCTAGCTGGGCCGGTCCTCTGCCATTACCGTCTGGATCGGTCAATTTGCGTGTTTTTTCTGAGTTTTGGGGAGAAGTGATTCCTATGTCGCTTTATGTGTTATTTTCTGGTGTTATATTAAATCGATACAGTGACTAAGACAGGAGCAAAATTATTTTTCCCGTAACTTAATCACATTCGGGTGATTAGTGGCTATTGTGCCAGTGAAGATGTGGGCATATCTTCACTGGCACGATAGGCACGAATCCTGCCTCGTTTTAATGTTATTATAGTTCCAGCGTTATCGCACGTGGTTATCATTCATTCCAAATCCCCAGGGTATTTTATATGCTATTTATTTGGCCTGTTTCAGGCTGTTTCTGTCTCTTTTCGCCGTTAATTACGCTTCAGGCCAACGTCGCGTTGTTTTACCCACCCTCCTCCCCTTCGGCGACGAATGTTGCCTATAAATCGAGCCGCTCATCGCCCGGCAAAATTATTTTTCCCGTAACTTATCACATTCGGGTGATTAGTGGCTATTGTGCCAGTGAAGATGTGGGCAGATTTGATTGCTGTCGTCAGGTTTCTTGGCGTAGCGTTTGTTCATTCAGATCAGTACGCGCGCGCAAAAGTATTTTTTTTAACTATTTGCATTTCTATGCTATATTCTAAACCCACTAAAAGATGGTTTTCCTATGTCCTATAAGAAAATAATGCACTTTTGAGGTCTAGAAAAGCAGCTGAATGCCCTCGCCTAACGGCTCGGGCATCCACTAGCAGCTTTTCTAGACCTCAAGCGTGCATTATTTTCTTATAGAACATGGAATCTTCTAGTAGGTAAATAGTAGGCTTGTATAAATTATGTTATAGTTGATTTTTTTTCTATAGTTTTTTAATAGCTACTCTCTTACTCCAAGGCTTAAATAAAGGTGACTCATGTATTTACCTAAAACCATTTTTTTTCTTTGTAAAGAATGGGTTGAGTTTACTCCGTACGAAATAGGGATGGCAAAATATGGCACTTTCGTGAAGACAGAGCAATTTGGAAACAAATTTTTCTGCGGCAAGCTTGTGACTTCTTACAAGGAATCGCCTATTCATTATCTGGAAGGTAAGATTTAAGATTTCTTTCAAATAGCTATTATAATTACTTCAAAAATCCTATGTCCCATTAGCCTTCGTTTTTCGTGCCAAGGCCCCGCCGGATAAGAGGATTGAAAAGGGCCATGGGGACGAGAATGTGTACGCACGGGATTCCTAGAAGTTTCTCGATTATTACACGAAGCCAATCCAAACTCGTGCTATGCAAGTGCCGTAGTTTTAGCAGTCAGTTTGCGTAAAAAGATCTCCCTTACAACGTAACGCCACAAAACGCGTTCTCCCACACCGTGATCCTTGGCTGCCTGTGTACCGACCGATCTAATTTAACGCTATAAATGTCTTTGTACACCGACAGGTCTTTATGGCAGCGCCTATTGTATACTCCTGCAACGCTTTTTTGAGAAAGAGAAATCACCTGAAGACGAAGAACTGAGGATCAACGATGCTGACTTGAGGAAAGAGCTGCGTATGTATTAAAGTACATTCATGTGCGCGAGTGAAATTTCCCAGGCCCTTCGCGTCCTGCACAGCAAAAGAAAGCTTTGGGACCGGGCATATAAAGACATATAAATAATAATAATTTATTTCTAGCGCATTACATTAAAAAATCTCAATGCTCTTACAGAATAAAAATTTACAAATAAAATAAAAAATAAGAAAAACGATAACGAAAACAATATAAAGAAAATATATTAAATTACAATGGATGATAAAATACTAAAATTCATTAAAATACTAAAATACATCATGAGATACTAAAATTCATTATAAAAATACTAAAAATCATTATTAAATAAAAACGTTTTAAGCTTAGTTTTAAACGTATCCACCGATGGGGCACTTCTCACATCAAGTGGGAGGCTGTTCCACAGTGCTGGCGCGCAAGATGAAAAAGCGCGTCCCCCGTAGGTCTTAGTGAATAGTTGATGGCTTGCTTTATGATCAGATAGACGGTGTTTGAATGGTTCACCTTTTCATGGGCCACTATGAAAAGATGTGGCTAGACACTTTCCGTCGGAAATTTTATTCTATCGACGGTACGTGGATGACACTTTCTGCCTGTTTCATACAGAGTCGGATGCCTTACTATTCTTTGATTTCATCAACTCCCGTCATCCAAACAGACGATTTACAATGGAAGCGGAAAGTGATCACAAACTGGCTATTCTTGACGTATACATTGATAACACGGGGCCAACGATAATTACTGGAGTATTTCGTAAGAAAACATTCACTGGCTTATTTACAAGTTTTTTCAGTTTCACCTCATTAACATATAAAATTGGTCTGGTTCAGACCCTTTTTGATAGAACTCTCAACATTTGTAACACCTGGAAAGTGTTTAATGAGGACGTCAAGGCATTGACAATAATCTTAAAGAATCCATCTAGGCTTATTGAAAGAATCATTAATCGTAGCGTCACCAAACATGTACCAGCAACTCTGAAAGATCTAATGTTGAACAAACACCCAATACCTTTTATTTCAAACTACCGTACGTAGGTGTTTTTCCAGCTTCACCCAAAAGCGCATTCGGCGACTATCGCAATTTTATTGCAATAATGTAAACATCAAGTTAGCCTTTTCTTCTCCCAAAGTAGGTAGTCTCCTAAGTGTGAAAGACCCCATCCCTAGTGGTCTCCGACCATGTTTGGTTTTTAATTCTCGTGTGCAGGCTGTGCAGCTTGCTATGTCGGTGAAACCTCCCGACATTTCAACACACGAGTAAAGGAACACCTAACAATGGGCATCGCACATTTTCAAACACCTTGAGAGCTCAGAAACGTGCCGCTCAGTATGCTCAATGGCCAATTTTGATATCATCGATCAGGCCTCTTCAAAGTTTACACGTGAGATCAAAGAACCGCTCCACATCCGATGGGAAAAACCAACACTTAAAGCACAAGTTCATCATGTTAATTTAAAACGTTCTGGTTAATTCCGCATTGCTAATTATCACTGTATTATTATTGTAATTTTTTTTCATATGTCCTTATATGTCCTTGTAACCATGTTTTATTACACTGAGGATGGCAGATTGATCTGCCGAAACATGTTTGTTGGACGACACAACAAAGTGCTTAAAAGTAGACGGCGGTCTCTGAGATTTCTACCGGTTTTTTCTTGACAATTTAGTTCAAATTTTCGACGAACACATTGTATTAAGTTGTATAAAATTCGCTTTCTTCTTGCTTTTGACGCGGGCGTCATTCAAATGTAGCCGCGATTGACTTGAAATGGTTTTTTTCTCCGGAATGAGAGATATAATAAATATCTTATTAACCTCGTTTTCTCGGTCCGCACTAGAAAATACGGATCCTCGTTTTTTCCCGTCGATTTTCAAAAAACTCGGTCCGTATTTTACAGTACGGACCTCGGAATCGATTAATAAGAGGTATGTATTAAACTTCAAGCTTTAGCCAAATCGCGCGCGCGGGCTAAATTGTCATTTGAAACTTTCAGTAGTATAAGCTTGCTCATCATTTCGTGCAGTACTTTTGACGATTCAAACTCCTGTAACGGTGAATTTCTTTCTTTTTGTCTTCTCGGGAATTAAATTATCGAATAATATTTCTAAACTCTCTCCGAAACGTATTTCGCCATTGTGTAGACGACCTTCAGCCACTGCACACTAGTAGAATTCTACTAATTGCGATTTTGAGATAGCAATACCGTAATATATTGATGGCTAGTTGTGAGAAAATATTTCCGTATTGGGTGGAGTTGCGAACACTAAGCGGACAATGAACATAATATTGTTGTTGATTAAAATTTAAATTCTTACTACTCGGGAAGAGTTGTACACGAATACCGAACACAATAACATTTTCGGTTTCACAACGATTGCTATAATTTCCACTGTAAGCCGTACATTTTCTCACAGAAACTAAACGATCTTCATACAATGTATCCAAGTGCTGAAGTGCTGAGCAACGATAAAGAGAAAAGCTTGACTATAAAATTAACTTCTTGAACTTTAACAAGATTACGCCATCTATCGCGAGCAAGCGCGCACTGTGAATTGTAAACAACAACTCGTAGACATGAATTATGTACAGGTAAAGTTGTTCAAACTGTGCAAACGACAATAACCTACGAGCAAGCTCTCGGTATCGGGGGCAGTGCGATTTTGGCAACGCAAAAAGATGCAATTTTGGCGAGCGAAGGGAGCCGCTGAGTCGCTGAGTCACAGATTCAGCGATAAAGGCTGAGTGTGATATGGGAATAACCCAATTGCTCTTTTTCAAAATCACGTGAAATTGTTTGGTTGCCGCGGACTTAAAGTAGCGAGGGCTCACATTGGAAGGACAAAATTTAAATTCGCGGCTTGTAATAACAATTTATTCGTCTGTCATGCCTTCTTATTACAACTTTTGCGTTCCATTATCTCCTTATCACTGCAGAAAAAATTTAAAGCTATCATTTAATCGTATTTCCGAGGGTAAAAGTCTTCGCATAGAATACGCAAGCTAAATCAGAAAAAAAAGTTGAAGCTGGAATTCTTTCACACTTGAATTTGCTCAGCATATTTACAAGTATCCTAGGCAATTACAGTCTATTTTCCGTAGAGTTAAGGTGGCTCCATATTTATTACGGTTGCACTTGTCCATGACAAACTTTGCGTTATAACTTTTTAGGCTTTGACGCGATGGCGGTGAAACTTTGGGAAAATGTTCACCTATCATTCGGCGATAGTAATATGAAAATCGATTTAACTGGTTAAAAATATTTTTGATGTAACTGGCAATTAATTGGACCCCACTGTTTACAAAAAATCGAGTCCAGAAAAAAATTTTGCTGATAGATTTTGGCTGAACTTCTGAAATCAGCTGATATTGACTAAATACATATTATAGCCAAGTTTCAGAAAAATCGTCGGAACAGAATCGCTGAAATATTAAGGTCACCTAAATTCGACACTTAAATTCTATTGAAATGTTCTTTTCTTGGCGCCCTTTTCCAAAACAAGCCACGGACCCAAATTTCTGCAAGAAGCATCCCCAATGCTTGCTAAATCAATGTGCCTCGCCGATTTGCGATCGTGACAGCCGTTAAAAAGTATTTGCTTTGCCAGTAAACATTACAAAATGATCCAAAATCTTCTCAAATCAACAAAGTTACATTTTTCATACATTTTTCAAAATTACACCGCAGTTTTGTGCCAAACTCCTTCCAAACAAACTTCAGGATACTGCAATGTTTTTGCATCGATTTTTGCTGCTGTACGATGCTGTAAATTGGAGAATTTATGTTGGGATTTCAAGCAGCTCCGCGACTGTTCTCTGGCCAAGCGGACGAGCAGTTTTGTTTATGTAGTTCTGAATACGAAATGAGCACGTGCGTTATTTTTTGCACGAACTCGCACCTTTTCAAGGGGGGTGTATTTGATATGCGCGCCCAGGAGGAGCAGCAGTTATAAAATCTGCCATTGTAAATCTAAACAAAACTACTCGTCCACTTCGCCACTGCATTCAAGCTCAAAAACAAAGAATTTATTTCATCTGCGTATCCTTTAGAACAATTGCAATCGTTTGTTCAACTCTTATGTGACTTATTGCTGTTAGTGACAGTTCGTTAATCTCCACAATAAATTACAATACACCTCATTGTTACTTTCATTGAGCGTACATCTTCCCTCCCCTCCTGGGCGCGCATATCAAATACACCCCCCTTGAAAAGGTGCGAGTTCGTGCAATAAATAACGCACGTGCTCATTTCGTATTCAGAACTACATAAACAAAACTGCTCGTCCGCTTGGCCAGAGAACAGTCGCGGAGCCGCTTGAAATCCCAACATAAATTCTCCAATTTACAGCATCGTACAGCAGCAAAAATCGATGCAAAAACATTGCAGTATCCTGAAGTTTGTTTGGAAGGAGTTTGACACAAAACTGCGGTGTAATTTTGAAAAATGTATGAAAAATGTAACTTTGTTGGTTTGAGAAGATTTTCGATCATTTTGTAATGTTTACTGGGAAAGCAAATACTTTTTAACGGTTTTCACGATCGCAAATCGGCGAGGCACATTGATTTAGCAAGCATTGGGGATGCTTCTTGCAAAAATTTGGGTTCGTAGCTTGTTTTCACAACAGGCGCCAAGAAAAGAACATTTCAATAGAATTTAAGTGTCGAATTTAGGTGACCTTAATAGTTCAGCGATTCTGCTCCGACGATTTTTCTGAAACTTGGCTATAATATGTATTTAGTCAATATAAGCTGATTTCAGAAGTTTAGCTAAAATCTATCAGCAATTTTTTTCTGGACTCGATTTTTTGTAAACAGTGGGGTCCAATTAATTGCCAGTTACATCAAATATTTTTAACCAGTTAAATCGATTTTCATATTACTATCGCCGAATGATAGGTGAACATTTTCCCAAAGTTTCACCGCCATCGCGCGAAAGCCTAAAAACTTATAACGCAAAGTTTGTCATGGACAAGTGCAACCGTAATAAATATGGAGCCACCTTAACCCTGTAAACTTAGTAAGGTACATCCAAATTGAAAATAGTTGTCCTTCCATTATGAGCCCGCAATACAAAATCACGTGATTTTGCAAGTGAGCCATTTCGATATATTAAAATTCAGCTTAAAACAATAGACCTCAGTACGAGGCTTCGGGGAATAAACTATAGAGTTTGTGGGGTTTATTCTCCGGAGCCTCGTAGTGATGTCTATGTTTAAGGCTGCGGAATATTAAAATATCGAAATTGGGCTATTATGCAGATCGAGGAGAGTGTTATTTGGCTGAGGCGGATGACACCCTCCGAGATCTGCATAGTTCCTCATATCATACGAAAGCCGAATTCACTAATTGTTTTATTATTCATTCAAAGCATTACCAGAGCTCTAAAAACACAAAATGCATTTAGTTAGCTGGAATTAGCCGGGGATTGAAAGCCAATCACAAACGAAGAAATGTTTTGAATGAATAATAATGCAGGATAGTTTTGAATTTGTATGCATACTGAGCGGAACCCAATTCAATGCAGCGATGTCAATTTCAATTTTAGAACAAATTACAGGCCTATAAGCAAACCTAATGTTTAATCGGAAAAAAAATTGATTTAGATCTTAAAATAAGCCTACGGATTATATTTTCAGAGAAAATGATAGACTCAAACGAAATGTTTCCCATGGATGGCACCGAAGAGAGTGATAACGAGGAGGAACAAGATGATGTCAGAGCAAAGAAACAACTCGTGGCACAAGACTGGGGAGAAGGCAGAAGCTTTACATCTATTTTAAAAGATCTTATAGTTCTCCTCACGACTCGCGAGGGCCGAGCAGGCTTGGTACATAACTTCCTTCGAGGACTACAACTACCGTCAGCACCAGTCCCTTCGGGTATATAAGTTAAAATATGCTAAAGCAGTTGATTTAACATAAATGTCGGGGTTCGGGAGAGAACGTGGAAACATTTAGAGTCCTTATTCGAAGTAAACCAGATAACTACTCTGAGCAGGCGAAGGCAACAGAATCCCTTAAGCCATTAAGCCCAAAGGCGAATGATATTTATTTTCCTTATTTAGTAGTATAAACCGATTGACCTTTATAAAAATAGTAACGAGAAATTTACAAAGTAAGAGGTAACAGGGAACCCTAATAAAACGAGATAATGAAGTTCACGACCATGCATGTGTGTAGGTACGCCGTTCAGTCAATTGTATATTCGACTCATACATCTATAGCATACAATTTTCTGCGAGTACCAATACTCAGTCGACACCCATAAGCCATCAAGTTAATGCAATTCACGAGTAAGCATCAGGAAACAGTTTTCTCTTCCTAACAAAAAAAATTTACCTGTTTCATTTGCTTTTTTTATCACAGAGCCTGAAGTTGTTGATCAGTTTACGGTGAAGACCAAGAGTCTTTATGTAGTTGACAGCGGGTTCGTGATGGGCTCTCCTTACCCACATTTCTTGATGACTCCTCAGCGAGCTGCAGATATCTTCCTGTCGTTTGAGATAAGTGCTCGCGAGTCTGATGATACCCCGCCGTTTCAGGTATTCTGTGTTCATGTGCTAACATCCACTACCTTTGTACTCGAAAATCAACATAATCTTCAAACATTTCCTATGAATTTACATCTTAGTCCAAAAAGGGAATGATCAACCTCAGTCAGTTTGAATGGAAATACGATTTTTTTGTGAAAATCCTTCAAGCTATGAGCAGTCGATCTAGTTTTGGCTTTAGAGTGGATTGATTAAAAGAAATTCCAATGAATTAAAAATTCTCCTTTCTTATAGGGAAGAACTGAATGTGCGTAAAAATAATACGCTTCTTCGGTATTTCACAGCTAGCACAAGGATCAAACTTACATATAAGGATCAAACTGCCACATATACCGACTTAATCAAACTGCCCTATTCATGATGGGAAACACTTAAAATACATCTTAGACCTCAGCAAGGTGAACTCGCGCCTATTTATCCTTTCCTTTGTTTTGGTTCGTCCTTAATTTATCTCCTGCATGAATTGTTTTCGGCAAACAGGTAATACATCCAAATCTTCGTTTTAAGTTATATATCCATTATTGGTCGAAACATCTTGTCAATTGAATCTCCAGGGTTTGATTGCATAAGTGTCTTCTCTTATTTTCTCAGGAACTATTGTTGGCCGAGAAGTGGGCAAAAAAGAACAACTTCAAGTTCCCCCCAATTGACGCCGAAGAACAATTCAAGAAACACGGCATGAAGGAATTCTACGTGTTCCGCCATCCAACCGACCCTTCATGTCCGGTCGTGATGCACTTTGTAATGGTGAATAAAACTTTCAGGGAGCAAAGCGCACCAGGTATTCATAGCACAACGCTAGATTTCTGTCGCAATAAGAATTAAATATTGTGAGATAGGGCGGGCCGCCGGACTAGGCCGCTTTTAAGAAAAATAAGCCATTAATGGTTTCTACAGGCGGCTATCACATTGAATACAACGAGGAAGAAAAATAATTAACGAGTTCATGACGTAAAGGCGCATTTTGGAGTTAGACAAGAAAAATATGGAGTAATTTTGAAACGCCTAGCCTTTGCTTCCAAGAGGTTCTCTGTTGGCAAGGGCGAGCGAGGGTTCGGGAATGATTCGGAAGGGAGCGCCAGGGTACCAGGTAAATGCCATAAAGGAGAATGTGACCATTGTTGTCGATGGACTGGAACGGGTTCAAAATTAAAAGTAGCCAATTGCACAGCGAGACCGGGTCGCAGCAGCGATGAGCAGCTATGCATACAATCGCACTGACAGTCTAAAATAATAAACTTCTTCAAACTCTTTTTTCTTGGCCAAACAGCGACAACAAACATAACGCATGGACTACGCATGGTTGGAAAATATAACCTAAATTTACTTGACGTTTCGCATGCCATAGCACGCATCTTTAGAAGTGACGGTTACAAAAAGACAAAAGAGAAAAAAAGAAAAGAGAAAAAGAAAGCCTCTAACCTTTTTGTTTTTTCCTTGTTTCACTTCATTCAGGAGTTGTCAGGAAAACTGAAGAAGAGAAAAGTTATGCTGATTTTAAAATATTCGATGATCCGGAGAAATGGTACAGCACATTCAGCTTTCGATACCCTAACCTACAGTTCAATCGCCTCGCCGACTTGGCTTACTTTAACACAGCTCTTGGCGAAGAAGTCATAAAAGATGTCATAGCTGAATGTGTGGAAAATAAGCGTCGAGCTTAATGTGTTCATGAAGCCCGTGATTTGAAGACAGACGTTTATCGCCTTGCTGTAAGCGCTCTGCTGTTATGTCGCTAGGCGTAACTTTCAGTGGACTTTATACCTTAGTTTGGAATCAAGCGTCACCCCGAAACCCTCGTCTTAAGGTGGCTCGGCTGGATTTTTTAAAGGCAACACCGCTCCAGTTTGAGAATTGACTTCATCGCCATTAACAAGCTATCAAAAAACGATCACCCCACTCAATAAGATAAAGATTTGTTATGACTAGTGTTATACTGACAACAGAGTTGGTATAGCAACGTAATGACGTCATTACGTTTTTTATTCTTGTTTGTATTCCTCAGCACAGATGTTTTTCGCAAATCGCTCAAGGGAGCTTGTATCTCCTATATCTGCCCAGTGATGCCTTGATCCATGAGAGCGTTATCGAAATGTGATAATTATTTGGAAACCGCATTATTAATCTTTTTAAAAATGTGTCAATCTCAAGATTATACTCAGTTTAAATGGCATCAAACTGCAATGAGAAAACTGCATTCCCAAAGCGCGTCTTTTTCTTTAGATTCTACCCAATTATCTCGCCGGATAGTATGTTTTTATTGTATTTATAGCCCCAAAAACTTTATCCCAAAAATTTCGATAACGTTCTCATAATTTTTTTTTTAAACTTTGCCAGCATCAAGGCAGCTACAGGAAGTACAAGTTCCCTTGAGTGATTTACGAAAAAATCTCCTGTTGCCGAGGAATATGAACGGTAGTGAAAAGCATGATGACGTCATTAAATTGCTATGACAACTCCGATGTCAATATAACACTGAAATTTCCATTTCATCAAATTCAGCTGTGGTGACCATTTTTCGATAGCATTGTTAATGGCGATGCAGTTAATTCTAAAACTTGTGCGGTGCTGCCCCTAAAAAAATCCAGTCGAGTCACCAAAAGCACTAGGTTTATTTTTTATTTTCAGTAGGTTGAATAATTAGCAATCACTTTTTGAATTATTCGTTTTGGAACTGATGTTGAATGAGTGTACCTCTGTTTTCAGTCTTAAGTTTAGACATGTTTGCTGTTCTTTTAACAGAGATCAAACTATTAAACTGGAAAAGAGGAAATAAATACTTGATTAAAGAAAACCGTTCAGCTAATTTCTTGATCAGCCTGGTATAAAATTTTTAAAGACTGAACACAATGTGTTGTCTCTTTCTCATAATATCTCATATGTGTCTTATATAACCACTGGACCGTCAAACTCCTAGTAAGGGGCCACTTACTGTAGTTCGTAGGTCTCGAAAACGCATACCTTAACCCCAAATACACAAAATACTAAATTATTGCTTAGCATATACCCCAACAGCAAATCCGTCTGTTTCTGTTAACATGTGATGCTAATGATTCGACAAATTATCTAATCCTGGTCTTATCTCAAGTGCTGAAGGAATCATTAGCAATACGCTTCAAATTAACTATTATAGCGATTTTTAAGGAAACTTCAACGGATGTTCGCTATTCAGCTGTAACAATAATGATAACAATAATAGGTCAGAGCTAATAAAGCCACAGCTTTGCACTGCCAACGTTGTCACGTAAAAAGATGTAATCCTTGTGCTACCTTATTAAGGTATTAAGCTTTTAAACGCCTTGTTAAATCTCGTGTGAATAAATTTTATGGTTTCGTCATTTTTAGGTTGATTTTTCAGAACACTTACCGGATTAACTCCTTTATTCCTTACAAAGATCGTTTAAATCACTCGCAAAAATCTAAGATTGTCTACAAAGCCAGTTGTTGGGATTGTGACGCCTTCTACATCGGCAAAACAAAGTGACGACTGCATGACAAAGGTCGAGCATTTTAAAGCCCTTACTTAAGTGGGTCACACCTCCGTTGTTGCTGAGCACGCAATCTCCACTGGCCACAACATCAAATGGGATCATTTCTAGGTCTTAGCTAGTGGATGATGTGACTTACATTGTAAAATAAAAGAAACATTGTTAATACTGAATGGTCGCTTGAATAATCTCGACTTGAACCTTGGTTGGTATTTAGAAAAAAGGGACATTCAAGCAACATATAAACTTCGAAAAAATCTCCCCATTGATGAAGTGCCGCTGTGATGCTACTTCCACAGAGGTCCGCACAGAAGAGGAGACCGCTGATCACATGTACCTCCCCAAAAGGTCAGCAATATAAAAATAAAATTAGTAAGAGCTAAATATGAGGATATTTCCTATCACGCACCGCGCTTCGCGCTAGCTCCCAATCCCACGCTCGAGCTTCGATCGAGCTCCCGACTTTAGGTAATTGTCGAACAGTTTATATTATCTGGAACCACGAATTTCTCAATCAGACCATTGCCAAGGGACAACAACAGGCAGTAACATCCATTTATGTTCCAAATACAGCGGAAATACTTGGCTTAGATATTTCCATTCGCCTCTCTAATGGTTTTGTAACACAATAGTTCTTTCGATTTACTTTATTTGCACATTACATATTTTTTAAACGTGTGTTTGAAAATTGTCATTTCACCTTTAAGCATTATTAGGAACTTTATTTCATGTAAGATCGTCTTAAAATCCACTAAACCTGTTCTAAGTAATAGAACAAGTAAAGTATAAAGCGCTTATTGGCTGTGTTTTCACCAGGACAATTTTAGCTAGATAAAGTCAGAAAAGTCCGGAAATACAGTGAAAACACTTTGTCTAGTGTTTAGCGAGTTAACAGTGCCAACTGTTTTCACAAGGAAAAACAACGGGTTTTCTCGCCTTTACGACAGGAAACTCACGCAGAGTTATACTACCTCGCAAGATGGTTTAACTTGTCCCAACAAATACCGCAGCCAATCGCATCGCGTGTAGTGACAGATGCCTGCCAAACAATCTGGCAAAATTATTTTCCAGACGCTCGCATTGTGGTTCTTTCGAAACAAAACCTTGTATGCTTGTAAACATGGCTCACGAATTGCAAACCTTTTCCCAATTCTTTCGCCGTTTTACAATTCCTCCGGGCCTTACCTGTTTCACAGCGTTGGCATGCAGCATCATTTCCCGCATTATGGGCAACCAGCAGTTCTTCAATACCAAATTCAGTCCTATGCCACATGCAATACCCTCGACAAGCTCAGTAGTCTTGACTTACACTGCTTACGGCAACGAAAGCGAAAGCTCAACGGACGAAGAAAATACAAAGCCAGGAGCTACGAATAGGAACCGTGGCTCCAACTGGACATTTTTGAAAGTTGTGCGGATTTGTAATTGAATCTTTCGAGTTATTTTTTCCAGTGAAAACAGATGTTATGTTTAACTAGCTAATGTCGGTCGGCAAACAAACACCTAGGAAGAATGTTCAGCTAGTTAATCGGCCTAGTGAAAACACAGCCATTGAGTGAGGATACCGCAGAGGAAAACGGATCTGATCAAAATATTAAACAACTTGAGTTCTGTCGGACCGACGGAAATTTCAGTTCCGACTGGATTGAGAAAGCGCATGAAAATTAAACGCGGCTGATTTGGCCTTTCTCTCACAATATATTTATTTGAATAAAATCAATTGTATTAACTGGATGTTGTCTATAGAAGGGCGCAGTGCTGCTGTGATTTTCTCATTGAATGCTTTGAATTAAAGAAAAGATTTAAATATTCGGCAAAATAAGATGGCCTAGACCTTCTTCTCTATTGTTAAAATGGATTTTTTTTGTTGATTTTAATACTGTATTTTCTAACTTGCATAAAGGGTCAAGTTATCAAGCCTGAAGTTTGAACATCATCCACCCCTTTATTATTTCATATACATGTATGCTATCTAGACGTTTAAGGTGTATTTGCTGGGTTAAATATTTGTACATTGAAGAAAACGATGGACTGTAAACCTCAATATCTATAGAAAAAGCCAAATCCTAGAACGAATTAATTGTTAAATATGATGTCAAAGGTAACACACTACATAAACTTAACAACCATGCACATTACCAAGTTCTATTACGCAGAAGTCAATGTTTTAGATAACTGGAACTGCGTACAAGGTCGAATAACCAAATTAGACTTTATCATCTCTACCCAAAAGAATTCTGTAGTTACAAAGAAGATGCGCTTGTTCGCTACTATTTTTGTGATCGGCTGGCCTGACTTTAGAGATAGGACATGGCTATACACTTGAATCATCAGGAAAACTAACTTTAAAATGACTATATAGCGAGGACTATGTAAACAAAAGATGCCTATTTGGCGTTCGCAGTCTGGCTTTTCGAAGCAGTTCTCGGCTTTAATGACTTTAAATGGTTGGAAGGTATTCCAGAAGATTTATATGGAAATATATACACGAACTGTACTGAAAATATACTCTTTACGAACCTTGCAGAAGTTCAAAATAATGCAAAACGTTTGATCCCGTACTCTGCATTGTAAAATCTCAAAGTAGTAGTTGTCCCAAAGAAATCTTCCTTGTAGGATTCTCCACAAAATAGTTGCATCTCAGATGATCTAGCTTCTCCCTTGTCTTGTGCTTCTTTCTTCCACTTTGTTCGTCGATTTTGGAACCAGGTTTTCACTTGCGTTTCTGTTAGATTCAGATCTGAAGCAAGCTCAGCTCGTCTGTTTTCTGTGACATATCGACATTTTGCAAACTCCTTCTCCATCGTTTGGATTTGATGAGCTGAAAACAAGGGACGTAATTTCTTTTTCTTCATTGGACGCCTTCGTTTCTTCTGAAGATTCACACCTAATGGTCAAAAAAACAAAGTCTTATCAAAGAGAGATTGCTAATGTAATTTACAAAGGTGAACACTTTACGAGCTGCGCAGGAAATCAGCTAAAGAGGTGTCACTTTTGGCAAGCCAACGGAACTATGCAGGGCATATCACAAAGGCATCATACGTAAAGCTGCTAGCTTGGCACTTAAAGCTTTAAGGTACAAAGCGTTAACTTTCAAACGATTGCTTTTGTGTCTTTGTTTGACAAAAATGTTTTTTTGAAAATTCATGCACCGAACTGGCAGGAGTCGAAGGAAGTTGCCATTGGCTGTGTTTAAACAACTACTAATTTGAAGAAGCGATAATAACAAGTTGCTAACAATCTCGAAGCTATCTCACTTGTCACTTGAATCAAATTAGGTGTTAAGTCCTCATAGAATAAAAAGAAAGAGACATTCGAAAGAACAAATAGACTGCACACCAGGTCTAGGACACACAATTAGCCACGATAATATCACAAGCAACTCTCAACCTTGCAGTACATTACCATACTTTTCCTATCGAGACTCGGACATAACCATATCTACACATCAATGGTATTTATTACATTCTCTAGTCCAGCAATGTTCGTTCACAACGCTTTCAAATAAGGTTAGGATAAAAGAATAGAAACCGACACTAAAATAACCTGAAGTTTGCAAGTATTTGGAGACAGTTGTAACAAACAATGCAGGGCAAATCCAATGATCCTTTGTCTACATCTAAGCTAGAAATGTAAACATCTCACGCAATTTTGCCATGGAACAAATTACATTAAGACTTAAAGCCAAAATAACACTTCACTGTAAAATGCTTGAAACTAGCAGCCGGGAAACATTTGGGCGAATTAATAGAAAAAATTCTTTAAATTACAACTTTCAGTGAACATATAATCTTGTCTGTTCTAGGACAATGATTTGTACCCTTCCTTTTTGAAAAGATTCCAAAGCTTTTATTCCCTGCATAACTGAACTTATCATTAGCAAATTTATATGTATTTGTAGGAAGAGCTTCATAGACTTTTAAGAGATATGTGTAATAATGAAACTTAAAGAAAAAACTAAAACCAGGAGGTCGAATAAAACTATGTTTATCGCGTTTCGATTTCTCTTGATAATATCTTAACCTGATGAGGAAGATCTTGTCTTAAAGCTTCCTCGACCGCATCGATGATACAGCGTTTTGTATCTGGCCGCGATTTTCACTGAATAGTTAACGTAGTGTTATACTTTACGTAATGCAGAAAGAGAAGTTAAATGCAATTGCATTTAATATGTACACTCCTTTTGTTAACTTACCAAAGGAACCTACGTTGTTTGGGAAAATAAATGGAGTTATCTGAACAACTGGCTGGGGAGATGGAAGTGAGCAGAATCCAGGCAAACAAGATGACAAATTTGGACGGTGAGACCCTGGAGGAAACACTGCACTAGGAGCAACAAGCAATAATGGCGCTGTGCATGGCGCGTCAAGTGCGTCAGTTGGTGCGGCATCTTTAGAGACCCATTCCTGCTTCCCAACTGTTTCATCTGATAGATTTAAAATATTCTTGATAGAAAACGAATTTCTACTCGGTGAAAATGATGAGATGCTGGGTGAATAAGATGCAATTCCTCTTGTCGCCATTATGTTTTTTTTAGCAGGGACATGTTCTACCCGTTTGGGCTTGTAACATGGCGGCTTTCTGAAAAAAGGCTCTGGAATTTATGATAATTAATCCTGTCAGTCATTAGCAGACAGGATGTCGCGCGTTATCAATAACAATATTTACTACACAATTTTAAGGGTTTTACAATATGCTTTGTGTCTGGAAAACTTGAAGTGGCAGCAAGACGGAACTCTGCCAATAGCCCACGTTTGATATATCAAAATTCTATCATGACTCCGAGACTTTCAAATCAAAAAATGCAAGTTTTCGAATATTCATTTATTTTCTGTTAATTTCCACAAGAGACTTGATACAAAGAAAACAAAACCAAATATAGAAGTTAGGAGGAAAGCCTCGATGCCATGTTTGGATTTTGATATATCGAACGTGGGCTATTGCACTCGCCATTGAGAACTGCCAGTTGACACATTGTATAGATATTTCATAGAAAAAAACTTTGTGAAAGTGCTTCAAAAGTGTGGCCAGACCAAAGAAGTGAAGTGACCTTTAAATATTGATTCAAAAGACTGCCGAATTGGATGGTAAATTTTCTTAACTGCCTTTACAATAACTAAAATTAGCTATACCTTAATTTGCCATAATTCTAAAAACCAAATGAAAAGGCTTTTTCTTGAAAATTAAGAAACAAATTCCTCAAAACAGGAAGATCCCAATGTACTGCCGTGTACTGTTTTCATACCTTTAGAAGTTGATGAAATCTAATATCATGGTGTTTGTTGTATAACTGTTTTTTTCTTTTAAAGAACAATTCTTTCGTTTTAGTACTATAAATACCCACAACAGTAGCTTTACGCAGGATCCTAAGCCCTGGACTCTCTTGCTGTCGCTGGGCATTCTTCAGTCTCATTTTACGACGTTATGAAATGACAATTATTTGTTTTCAATTGGCGCCACGTCATCTTGCGAACCACTGTTTAAAAAATCTATCTGATTTTACGTAGGGTATGAAATATAATCCTGTTCTTGGTTATTTTATACACAAAGATTTATTTCGCCACAGTTTAGCTTTAGTTGTAGTGGAATACCGAACACGTCAGATTATAAGATACTCTTTCTGCCTTAGTCGTCCCTGAAGGAGTTGTGAACTTTAAGATGAAAAAAATTATACGCCTTATTCCAAAATGGCGGAAAATACATTGTTCTTTTGTCTTCATGTTAATTAGCCCTCATTGTCGCGATCGCATCTACAGAATTCAAAAGAATCTTTGGCTTAAAACGAGGTAATGAGGGCCAATTAACGTATGGGCAAAAGAGTAATGTGTGCTTTGCCATTTTGAAAAAGATGTATGCACACAAAGAAAAGCTATTGAGCAGCTTTCTACTTTCAGGGTGCATATAATTCTATATTCTACATTCTCATTTGAAACCAACAAACAACAGAAGCGGCAGCTTTGGTGCTTCTCACAAATACTCCTGTTAAAGGCTGACCAAAGATGTGCCATTTGCTATTCCAGAGTGCTGGCAAATCGTCTGAGGAACTGGGGGTGGGGGGTTACACGTAGAAGAATGACTGCTAACACATTCAATGCTCACTGATACATGTCACTCGGAATAAAACTAGGACTAATAAAATATTTTCGTCTGTAGATGAATAAAATGGAGTCGCATTTTGTCTGACAGTTAAAACAATTTGTTTTTGAAAATTTTCAAGCTCACTGCGACCTTAGCAATTTTCCTTCCTTCACTAAACCATTGTTTTTTACGTTATTAAAATATTATTTTGAGGCTTCTTTCGAACTGAAATTTATCGGGACATATCTCATGTAGCTAAAATTTCATATATTCATATTTTTATATTTCATAATCCAATTCAATCGTTTCATAAAGATAAATAAGCGTAAGTCGGTGTATTACTATATTACAGATTAAATTGTTTATATCTTTAAACCAAGCTGGGCACACGGGATCATGAGGAAGGTGGCTAAAGATCATTCACTTATTATTAACAGCAGAACAACTATTTATCACTCTATTGTATATTAAGAGACATTTGATCATAGACAACCAGACAAAGTCAGGGATTATAAATGGCAAACAATTTTCAACCTGAAAGGCAACTGAGCAGTCATTTGCGTTTACTTTGTCTTAGTTTACTGAGTAACACTTATTTTACTTCCAGTGAATTATCATATACATTTTTCAGCTACCAATCAGAAACTTTTACAACGTGCTAAATCTATGGACTTTGTCCTACAGATGCTCACATTCCACATGGAAGAAAGCATCCATAGAGAAGAAAGTACCGTAGAAAGTAACTTCTTCCTTCTACTTAACGATTTAACGTCGTGTATTTGTATTTGAATGGAAGTGAAGTCAGTAAGCAAAGCACTGCCATGATGTGTGGAACACATCTTCACCTCGCGGCCTTTTCAGCGGCTCTACATTTTAAGATATGTCTTTAAAACGATCACATCTAAATGACGATACAAATTTCTGTAGATATTAGCAGAGGAAGCCCCACAAATGTGTTTTGATCTGGTGCGAGTCATCTAATGTGTTGCCCAGGCCGAATTACGAAGAGTATTTTATTTAAAGGCCCATTGGAATAAAAGGACTGTCTTGAGATGTTAAGTATAGCTTTGTCAATTGTAAGCATACGAAGTTAATGTCGAAGATTCGAGTTGTTTTCAGATGTGATGGTCCAATATCGTCAAATTATGTGATCGTTTGTCTCAATCTAAACCGACTGCTTTACATAAACGTTTGGCCATAAAATACGCGCTCTATGTTCTTTCTCGTATTATATCGCTATAGTTATAATCTATTCGAAGGTTACAAACCTCAAATACTGCACAAACGATAATTTCCAGGTACCTTAGAACTTTTTATGAGGATGTTAGTATTGTCTTGGCCTTGTATTTATAAACTCTAACACCACTAACCTTGAGTTTTGTTTTATCTTTCTTTGATCTTAGTCGATGCTTTAGTTTCTGGCGCCATATCAACAGGTCAGATTCACTAAATCCCGCCCGTCTTCATTGTAATTGTGTCTGTGTTTCACTGTTTTGGCCAACAATTAGCCTCCTTCCTGCTTCATTTTGCGAAAAAGCTTTTAGAAGTATCTGTTTATCTTAAACTTGTTCTCGTAGTTGTTCCCCTGAATTATCTAGATGACTCGATTGTCTGGCGTAACAAGAGACATATCTGCCCTCGTGTTTTTTCTCTCTCTCTCTCTTTTTTTTTGCCAAAGTGGCATTTGGGCCATTTTAGAAACATTAATCCTTGGTTTGTATGTGACGTCATAAAACGTCATTCTGTAGACGACCTTCAGCCACTGCACACTAGTAGAATTCTACTAATTGCGATTTTGAGATAGCAATACCGTAATATATTGATGGCTAGTTGTGAGAAAATATATTCCGTATTGGGTGGAGTTGCGAACATTACGCAGATAATGAACATAATATTGTTGTTGATTAAAATTTTAATTCTTACTACTCGGGAAAAGTTGTACACGAATACCGAACACAATAACATTTTCGGTTTCGCAACGAGTTGCTATAATTTCCACTGTAAGCCGTACATTTTCTCACAGAAACTAAACGATCTTCATACAATGTATCCAAGTGCGGAAGTGCTGAGCAACGATAAACAGAAAAGCTTGACTTTAAAATTAAGGGACGGTCTCTGTAATTTCGGTCTGCTCGATCTGGCTTGAAAAATAGATTTCGCTTATATATTTCTTGTGTGTTGCAAGACTTTCATGCACTTATAGTAAAACCACAATCCGCTTGACCAGATCATTTATTTTTCCCGAGTTTTTTAAGGATTTTCGGTTCACCCCAACGAGCGCCCGTAACGACCAATGTCAGTGCTTTAATTTACCACAACTTTCAAGATAAATTAAACAAAAACGAATACCTTCTGCACCAAACAAACACCACAGCCAGTTATATTATGTCTCTTTGATTTATCACACCGACTTTCAAGAACATTGAGTTCGAATCAAGCCAGCAGCAAGACATTAACGACACTCCTATCACACACCTTGATGAAACACGCGAAAACGGATCAGATTCAAACTTTATTTTTTAAAAAGTGAGGCGGTCTATTTGAATCAAACTAACGCAGCCGAAAAGTAGATACAAAAGACAATGTCACTACACAAAGAAACCTTGCGGTATCGTCTTATTGAAATATTTATAGCTGTGCAAACTTGCCAAATTTCGACGATCTTCATGTTTGCTGCCATTTTGAGGTACTCGTCGGGACGAAGCGTTTCTGATCAACTTGCCTCGCAGGCGTATCTAAAACCATCAAAAATAAAGAAAAAGTTAATATAAAGGCATTACAGTTCAAATGAAAAAGTTAAAATCGTGTTTAAAAACGGAAACTAGACTTAAATTTCAATCATTTCTGGAGATGAAAGATAGGTCATCATTGTTCGAATTTCATTCGATGATTCCATAAGACATAGCGGTATCTGACAGGCAAACTTCGACTCGATGTAAGTTACCTGGTAATTTCCCTTTCTTCCATGCGTACAACGAAGTTGTTTTTACGACAAAACGTCGAACATCGGCGAAGAAGCAAACGAACTGGTCATGTTTATCTATCGGTACATACTTTATGTATGAGGTATCGTATTGTACCGTACAGTGCCTCATTCGAGCCTCATACATGAGGTAGTGACCGCGAAGCCGGTTCTTCGGTTGTTGTTCGACGTCCAACGTTTTGCTATGGAAAATCTTTGCTGTGTGCCAGCAAGGAAGGGAAAGGACGACGTTACTACCTTAACGTGATTCATATGCTACATCAGGTCAAAGTTTGCGTGTCAAATATTGTAATTTCTTGTGGAATCATCGAGTGAAATTCGAACAATGATGACCTATCTTAGATCTCCAGAAATGGTTGAAATGTAGGTCGAGTTTCCGTTTATAAACACGATTTTAACTCTTTCATTTGAACTGTAATACATTTATATTGACTTTTTCTTTATTTGTTATGGTTTTAGATGCATCTGTGAGGCAAGTTGCTGAAACACTTCGTCCTGACGAGTACCTCAAAATAGCGGCAAACATGAAGATCGTCGAAATTTGGCAAGTTTGCACAGCTATAAATATTTCAATACTGAAGACGAGACCACAAGGTTTCTTTCTGTAGTGACATTGTCTTATGTATCGACTTTTCGGCTGCGTTGGTTTGATTCGAATAGACCGTCTCACTTTTTCAAAAATAAAGTTTGAATCTGATCCGTTTTCGCGTGTTTCATCAAGGTGTGTGATAGGAGTGTCGTTAATCTCTTGCTGCTGGCTTGATTCGAACTCAATGTTCATGAACGTCGGTGTGATAAATCAAAGAGACATAATATAACTGGCTGTGTTGTTTGTTTGGTACAGAAGGTATTCGTTTTTGTTCAATTTATCTTGAAAGTTGTGGTAAATTAAAGCCCTGACATTGGTCGTTACGGGCAGTAGTATAGCCGGGACTAAACAAATACCACTTTGGGTGCACCTAAATTTTTTCACCTCTTTACGGGACTAGTAGTCAGGGACCAAAGCCAAACCACGCTCGCAAAACTCGCGTGTTTCGTCTTTGCTCCCCGACTATCGTCCCGTAAAGGTGAAAAATTCAGGCTTACCAAAGATAGTATTTGTTTAGTCCCGGCTATACTACTTAGCAAGACAACATAAACAGAGGGCGGCGGGATGCCTATTTAGAGGAATGCAACAGTCATGTAAACAACAATGGGACGTGGAAGAAAAGGAATTATCACCCAAAGAAAAAAAATCAGAGATCCCAATTTTAAACGGGGAGCCAAGTATACATTACCTGATCCATCAATACACATTTCAGACGAGCTGCTCACAGCAATGAAAACAATGAGCCCGCAAGATTTAAAGAACGCGCTTCTACAACCGGAAGAGCACCCATTTAGAGAAATACAACATTAAGTTAACAACAATTAATAAACATGGAACCCAGATTCATTATCAACGAAATTCAATTTTGGGACGGCATAATAGAATTTATAACGCCAATTGATTTAATAAAACAAATTTCGATGCCAGATGAGTTTGAATACTCACCATTTGTTTCGGAAGAACGGCTAGAAAGGTTAAAAACACTGTTTGAAAGTGTCGTAGACCTGGAAGACTATAAATATGAACGGCGGCGCGAACTATTTAATAAGTTCATTACTCGAATTAAAATCAATCGCCGACTGCGTATAGAATGGAAAGAGCTTAAAAAAGAAATTAACATTGAATTCTATAAAATGAGGTGCCGACAGGAAACAGCACAAAAGCAAAAAAAGAGGCAAAGGCAGCGCCAGAAGGAAGCAAAAAAGAAAAGAAATCAATCAGCCGAACATTTCAGGCAAAGAGTTTTTACAAGCTCAAAAATAAACCGCCGCGAAGAAGTTGAAGAAGTTGAAGAACAAGAAGAAGTGGACTTAACAGACATGGAAGAGTACGATTTGACGGGACCAGGAGAGCCGGTTTACGAAACACCAATCATGACGCCGCAGCTGACCCGCAGAATAATGGCGAATGAGTTTAGCCAGGACCAGGTGGAGTACATAATAAAGAAAGCTCTGAAGAACTAGGGTGGAGACAAGCTAACAGACGCATCAAGAATGGCTTCTACAGCCTGAGCGGTAATCAGTTTGACATCATTCACCCAAGAGGGGGAAGAAAGGTCTTTGATAGCGAACACGAGCATGTGGACCGACACAATCATTTGTCACGCAGATACGCAGACTGAATATTATATAAACCGTATTTTTTTGCCACCATTTGGAGAAAAGCAGAGAGTTATAAATGGACATGGCAGAATCAATCCAAAAACTCACACCCGGGCAAAAAAAGCTTTTCAATAAAAAACTGGAAGCGGCAATAGCGGCATATGTGAAAAAGTTTGATAAAATAATTGAAGAAACCCAGAAAGACCCCTATGTGTACCTCAATGGAATGAAAATCAGGAAATGTCTAAACCAATGTATCCCATACACGGATGAAGCATGGGCAAAATACGAGCGGGACAGAGCGGCCAGAGACAATAAACAGCTAATCAACTACATAGACAAAGTATTCTTCCAAGACGGCGGACTGGTATTTAAAGAAACAGGTGGTAGAGCATATATAACATTTAATAATTAACAACATTCAGACAACACAACACGGCATTGCAAGAAGGGATGGACACATTAGAACTGATAAAAGCACTTCCGGCAGAACTTCGAGAACAAATCTGCAAGGAGTATGTAAAAATCAAACTGTGGCAACGCAAAATGGAGGGCTGGGATGAAGTGAATAGAGCGATTTTGGAGGCTCCCTACTGTTTGAAAAACGAGCAGATCACGTGGATTCTGCACTGTTACAAATGCGATCTAAAATGCGGGAGGAACTACCTCTGCAGTCTCTGCCACGCAAGAAAAAGGCAGAGACATTATCTAGGACCGGACATGTTCGATCCGGATGAGTATGACCCATGCTTCGAAAAGGCGATAACAATCAACAGCAGAGTGTGGAGCTACAAGCATTAGCGCTATTTAACCTCCAAAACCAAACTCACCACAACTTCTTTATATTTACGCAAGGGTGACTGTTTATTTTCTGCTTTTTTGATTACCTATAATAAGAATCATCTATTAAAACTAAACTTACAACTGCTTTTTTTGCAATACCTGGGGGTGAGCTAAAAGGATTATGACCAAGTGCAACGAAATACATTCCCAAATAATCTCCCTCGTTTAATTTAATTCTTCGATCACCACTTAAACGGGGTGCCACATATTGGTAATTGATACCATCGATATTCCTTGTACTTTCAAATACTTTATGAGATATTGAATCGATGCCAAACTTCACACCTATTTTTTGAAAAGGGGTATCATGTTTGTCATTAGAAATTGCTAAACCATCAAGGAAGCAAGGAAATTGTACTAATACACGAAAGTCATTCCCGAATTTAACATATTTTCTATCACTTGGAGGATTCAATTGTTCCTTTATATCCCAGGTTCCAGGTATTATTATTTTAGGTCGGAAATCTTTAAACGCATAACCGTTTAGATCTAAATCTTTTTGTAATTTGATTGTATCGTTGTCTATTGTGTAGCCTCGATCATAATTTTTTATTTGAAAAAAGTTCATATCTAAATTTGTTTGTAGAGTAAAATCACCGGAGGAATCGAGAAAGAAAACATCATCATAAATAATTCCGTCTATATCTGATTGATACCCCTTTACACCGTAAATGATTAAAGCGGCCTTTTCACTAGGTGCTGAACCATCATAACCCGGATTTAAAATATCAAAATAGATAGTGTCGTCATTCTTATCTTTTGATTTGTAAGTATTAAAAATGATCCTTATATACGGAGGGTTATGGGTGGCAAAGCGTTTGGTGTGGTAGGTAATAGTACTGGAGGCCAACTTGTTTAAAGGGTTGAGAAACCAGTTTTGGTCGTTTTTGTTTTTAGGGTAAAAGAACTCAACACATATAGTGTACTCTCCTTCTTTTAGAGGTGTTTTAGTCAACGCCAAACGCGAGTTGAAAGAATTGTTACTTGTTTTTATAATGTTAAAAATGTAAGCCTTTTTATTGACACTGTGAAGGTTGGATGAAAAGTCTTCAACGGTAACAGAAGAAATATTGTTTACAGCTGAAACACCAACCCTTTGGGTTAAAAAACCTAAGTCATTCTTTTTATGGGCGTGCCCAGTTGTAATTGCAGAGGAGCCCACATATTTTTTCATTGAAGTAAGATTGACAGCATCTTGATCGCCGACAGGATTTGCGAGCTGTTTGATTGCATGGTCGTTCATGACAATGTCACCAGTAACGCTAGCTGATGACATATCCCCACTATCACCCTTTTCCCCTTTTTCACCTTTATCCCCCATAGCTCCTTTCGAACCCGCAGGTCCAGTTGCTCCAGTGGGTCCCGCGGGTCCTGTAGCTCCGGTTGGTCCCGTAGGTCCCGCTGCTCCCGCAGGGCCAGCAGGTCCGGTCAGTCCTTGTGAGCCTCTTTCGCCTTTTATTCCTTTTTCTCCAGCATCACCTTTATCTCCTTTAGGACCTTGTGGGCCAGTATTGCCCTTATCACCTTTTTCACCTTTAGGGCCACGCGCTCCAGTTGCGCCAGTTGGACCAGCAGGGCCGGGAGGGCCGGCTTCCCCTCGGATTGAAGTAGACTCTTCATGTGTTTGAGTTGCACCCGTCGCACCGTTAAGAAACCCCATCTCTATATATTTTCGTCAAAATTTTTAAGTGTGGTTTTTTTTGGTTTGTCGTGGTATAAAAAAGAATATTTAGCATCGGTAGCCCTTTCAAGCAGCGCTCTGTCAATTCCCAATTCATCAGCAATACGGTTATTTTCTCTGGGAAGAAAGTTGAAAATGCAAAAGTGGCTACAATTATCTCGGATGTTTTTGGGAACCTTAAAATAGCTTTGAGAAAGATAAATGACGCTGCAATTGCGGTGGCGACCGTTGATAAAATAATCGATAATGTCGTTTTGGTTGCTTTCACAAACCATGTCATCGAAAATTACAATCTTTTGGTTGTCAGTGGACAGCATTTCCAAAGGAATAACATCGTTGGCGGCTTCAATAACATTATAGTCAGCCACAGGATTGACTCTTGTGTCGAAATCATCAAGCATATATTGGTACTTGTCTTGATGCAGGTTCTTAGCGCAAAGGTAAATTTTGTCGTAGACCAACAGCCTGTAAAGCATATGCATGAGAATATTTGTCTTACCAGAGTTGCTTGGCCCGCAAATAAGCATCCGAAAGGTATCTGCTGGCATACAAGGGTGGCCTTGTTTGTAATTACTTTTTGTAGTCAAACTGGGGTCGTAATTGGGAATTTTCATTTTTTTTCTGTTATATATACGGCAAAAATATGTCCATGAAGAAGTGGCAAAAACTTGCTAGCGAAAAGGCTGAAGTTGAGCAGCAGAACGACAAAATCCTCGCGGTAATAAAAAATACCAAAATCAATAAAGGGTTTGGCCAGCTATCAGGTGAGGATTTGTTCAAACCTATCACATCGCGGCTTGACAAACTCCAAGTAGGGGATAGCAACTCAAAAGAAGAGGAGGAGCAGATCCCAGACTATGGTATGGATGAGTTTGATTTAAATAACCCCTTTGATGAAGATTTTAGACCGGATGAGGAAACTCCACCTCCAACACCATCACCATCACCAACACCATCACCATCACCAACACCACTACCACCATCACCACCCCCATCATACTACACATCATCACCACCACCATCACCGTTACCACCTTTGGCCGAAGAGGAAGAACTGGAAGAAAGTGGAGCAAGCCCAGAGGAAAAACCAAGTAAATGGGGGTCACCACAAGAACTGGTTATCAAGGGATCAGAGTCAACCGACCTGCAGACACTGAACAGCATGTTAACAAAAAATAAAAACAATCCTGACTATAGGGTAAAAAGCAAAGCATCAAAATTTTACAACTACACATTAGCAGACATAAAAAAGGCAAGAGATGAAATTCTTGAAAGGAGAAAAAGAGGGATTAAAATCCCCATACAGCAGCTGATGCCCGATGTTGATGATGATGAACCCGACAGAGAAATGGAAGGAAGCGGAAGTGTTGATCCAAACGCTTTGGTTGACAGGCTACACTTAAGCTTGGCGTCTATACAGGCGGGCAACACTTCACTGAAGCTGAAAAAACAGGTCCAGCAGATGTTGGGGTTGCTGGTAAAGCTAAAGGAAATAACACAAAAAGAAGCCCACAAAATTTTGGGAAGTATTATATAAGCAACATGTCAACCCATTTTCATTTCAACCTGTTGCTCGACTCGCAGCTGGCCAAACAAAACAACGCCAACAGCAAGTCACATGACTTTACAATTAAGTTTGACCCACCAATTGCTTTAGAACCCTCCAAATCGTACAAGGCGGCGTTAAATGAGCTGGTATCTATGTCTTATTCGTGGTACAACATCGCGAAACAGTACAACAACAACAAATTCAAATGGCGGAAAAAAACAGAGAACTGGAAAACCGTGACAATTCCGGATGGAATGTATGATTACGACGGTCTCAACACCACCATTCAGGCACTAATCGGAAGAGTGGATCCCAAGGATGAAAAATCCAAGTTTATTTTTCAGCTGTATTTTCACACCACAACGTATCGGGCGGTTATTTTGTTGCAGGACGGCTACGAGCTTGATCTAAGTGGAGGTGAATTCGCCACGCTGCTGGGTTTTGACAAGAAAACAATAGACGGAGCGAACAATAGGAGCGACCGCATACCAAATATAACAAGAGGCGTCGACTGGATCTACGTCCATTGTGATCTCATTACAAGGGCTGTGGACAACATCGGGGGTGACGTTATGTTCTCTTTTTCAACCGCTGAACTCGCCGTCAGCTACCCCTTTTCAAAAGAGCCTCGCCGTCTCCTGTGGCACCCGGTGAACAAAAATAGAATCAATGCGATAAATATCAAAATCACGGACGGGCGCAACAACATTATAGATCTGAATGACCAAGACGTGGCTTTAAGCATAATCATTGAAGAAGAAACACCTAAGCTCGTCTGAAAATAATTTACACATAAATAATTTACACATAAGTATAACAATGAATCATCCGAGCGAGTGGACGAGATATTATGACGCGCCAAACGGAACATATAGATACAGACACAAAGGTACAGGGGTTGTAAGAGACACCCTGATGAATATAGGAAAGCGGTTCAAAAAGCAAGTCACCCGTCAGACGTTGGAGAAGGCTGTAAATAAAGCCTCGAAGCAAATGCTGAAAAAAGCCGCAGAAAAAGCAGAAGAAAAAGCGGCAGACAAGATACAAGCGGTTTTGCGAAATAGCACACCCCAGAAAACCCCAAGTGTAAAACCTAAGGGTAAAAAGACTCCAAGTGTAAAACCAAAGGGTAAAAAGACCCCATCACAGAAACTTAGTACAGAGTCGAAACAAAAACTGAAGAAGATGCTAAACCCTGGGGTAGCAACTCAGTTAAGCGGGGATTCACGGAAAAAGTTGAACCAGATTTTAAACGCGGGTCGGGCTGCAAGGATGAAAGTAAACCAATTGATAGCAGAAAATTAAAATAATTTTTAAAAAGATATATAAGGATTAGATTCACACTGCAAAGGTAGGATGTTCAGAAGCCACAGGCATTTGGAAAAAACAGAGTATGTTCGTATCATGTTAGACAAACCGATCACAATCCCGGGAAACAATCAGCACCAGGTAAAAACAAACTATAAATTCACACTCACCGACCGAGACAACTGGTATGACTGGTATAACGCCTACTTCCGGGCTGATTTCACTTTCGAGGCAACCGCGGATGGTGCCCAAGTTGCAGCAGATGCTAGGTCAGCACCCATTAACGGCTCATTTTCACTGATAAACAAACTTGTGGTAAAATCATCGGGCAAAAACATGTACAACGTAGACAACATTCACAAGCTCATATTTATTAAAAACTTGTTGGATTTTTCTGATGACTTTGCAAGGAGCGCAGCGAAAAATCAGTTTTGGTATTTGGATACAACGGATAGCAATGTGACAGCCGTCGCTGCCACTAACAAAGGAATCAGAGAAAGGGGTTTACTTGCCCATGCCGGTCTCACGGTTGAAACCCTTATACCACTTAACAGGTACTCATTTTTCGAAGAGTTGGGTGACAAGCTTCTCCCCCCAATGCAGATGGAGTTTGAAATTGAGCTACAATCGGATGCAGAGCTGATTTGGCAAAACGATGGCACCAATCGCAGGGTAGTGGTGAGAAACTTCGAGCTGTGGGTTCCATTGCTGCGTTTCACCAGCGAAGGACAGAAGCTCGCAAACGAAAACTTTTTGAAACCTCAGAAATGGACGTACCTGAATGAAATGATCCAACCCAGCAGTAGCCGGCGTGACGCTTTTGGTTCGTGGCAGATAAATCCTGGTATAAAGGATGCCAAACATGTTTTCATTTTCATTCAACAGTCAAGGAAGGAGAAGGCCTTGACCCAAAACCCCTACTTCTTTGACACCTTTGACATTGATGGAGACAATTCAGCCAAGCTAGCGACCTGCCGGCTACAATACGGCTCTTCACAGTACTATCCGGAGCTGGACTACGACGAAAACTTCAAACTGCGCATTCTTAATGACTTAATGAACTACCGGTACCGCAAAAACGACTACAACACCGGTGTTCAGCTTCAGCCCAACAACTTCAAGGATTTATACCCAGTACTTTATTTCGACCTACGTGAAAACAAGGATAACATGACCAACGACCCGAAGCAGATGGTTTTTCACTACAGGCTCAACGAGGCGGCCAACGCGCAAGACTACACCATTTATGCAGGAATTTTGTACGAGTCCGAATTTGCTCTCAGGCAGGTGGGTAATGAGTTGGTTATGGGTTAATGACTCAGAATTTATTTAGCATAACAAAAGTTAATTTTGTATGAAAATATAAGAATGACGGGTGACTTTGTAGCAAATGAAGTAAAATAATTTTGTATGAAATATAAGAATGACGACTTACTATCCGCACAAGATTTCACTTTCAGATGGGCAGAAGGTAAACCTCGCGCGAGCTTTTGGGCGAGGAGAAGCAGTTACACTCAGATTTAAAAACGAGGCTATAACCGGCGGTAGCGACACTTTGCACTTGACCACCAGGCAGATCAAAAAAATAGAGCGCGCTATCAAAAACAAAACGGGCGTGGACATAGACATGAGCAAGACACAAATCAGACGTGTGCGCAACGCTATCAAAGTGGATAACGCTATCAAAACACAAATCAAACGTGTGCGCAAAGACATGAGCAATTCAGGATCAGGTATGCGGGTAAAACCTCCAACAGGTGGAAAGGGTATGCGCATCAACCCTCCGCCATATATGCGCCCTCCACCATTTATTGGTTCTTGGGGTGATCAAAAAAAAGCCCGCCTTCGTTGATGTCCCCTTAACTGATTATGACTTGCAGCGATGGTGCCGATACTTGAAAATCCCTATTAAAGGAATATTTGCGAGAGATGAGATCCACGTGAAAAACCACTCCCCTTGTATAATCAACATGGATGATCTTGGAGGGCCAGGCACCCATTGGGTATGCTGCTGGGATGGAACTGAATATTTTGACTCTTTTGGTTTACCTCCACCCGCAGAATGGGAAATAGAGTTGATTCTTGAAGGTAAACAGACCTTTCTACGAAATGACAACCAGCTTCAAGAGGAATCTAGTGTGCGCTGCGGCTACTACTGCCTCATGTTTCTGAATGAAAGAAATAAAGGACGGTCGTTTCGAGATATTTTGAGCATGTTTTCTGAAAATACACACACCAACGAGGCTGTGGTGAAGGATTATTTTACACATAATGTATAAGCGGGTATCACCCAGTGAAATTTTGCTTATTTATATATTATGAAGGTGTACTGTGTGAAAGAAAAACGCTTTACGCCTAATGTGACGGCAAGTGAAAAAATCACTACCACAAAAAACAATAGAAGAATGTTAAAAGTAAAATGCGCAAGCTGCGGCATTACCAAGACAAGGTTCTTACCAGTAAACGGAGACAAAAAAGGCGGCGCGTTGTCGTCGAGAAGGGGCCCTTCAACTGTTGATAAAATTGCTTATGTTGCCTCGAACTTTGTGACCCCTGCTCCCAGTTTCGCTGCAGCGGCCAAAATACTCGGAAGCCAAGCTTTGAAAGGGATTACGGACAACGTAAAGTATTTTAGAAAGAGCCGTTAGTCAAAGTGAATTTTAGCTTATTTATATAGTATGGATGTATACTGCGTGAAAGAAAAGCGCTTCACACCCAATGTAACGGGGAGTGAAAAAATTACAACCGCAAAAAACGGCAGAAGACTGCTTAAAGTAAAATGTGCAAGCTGCGGTATTACTAAGACAAGGTTCATAAGTGACAGTTGGATTAAACCTGAAAATGCTCAAGAAGGCGGTAATATTTTGGATCCAATATTTAAGTTGACCGCAAGCGCTTTACCTAAAAAGAAGAGAGAAGAACTTGCACGCGCTGAAAAAAGAATGTTTGGAGGTGGAGTAGTGGGGGGTCCCCACACCCCTAGTGGAAGTGGAGTATTTGATACGGTTGGAAATACAGCAGCTGAAGCTTTCTTTGAGTACGGAGTTCCTTATTTAGCAAAGCAAGGTGTGAAACAAGGAAGATACTTTGCAAGCGAGTTTCTGAGACAACCAGAGTATCAGAAGAAGTTAGCCAATAAAGCCAAACCAATCGCGAGAAAAGCTGTTAATTACACAATTGATGCTTTGTCTGGGGATTTGTTGACTAAAGCCTCAAACAGATTAAGACCAAAAGATATGATACCCGGAAATAAGATGAAAGGTGGGTGTCATAATTTATAATTATTATATAGGGATGGAGGTATACTGCGTAAAGGAAAAGCGTTTTACACCCAACGTATCGGGAAGTGAAAAATTCGCAACTACAAAAAATGGTAGAAGGCTGCTTAAAGTAAAATGCGCAAGTTGTGGCATCACCAAGACACGATTCATAAGCGACAGTTGGGTTAAACCTAAAAATAAACCCCAAAGCGGTGGTAATTATGATATGAGAATTTATGCGGGTAATCGGGTAGATGATCCAACAAACCCCCTATACCAACGTGGTGGGGCTTTTGATTTGCATAAAGCTATTGGCAAGCTGCCTAAGCCGAAAAAGGGGTGGACACTTCCTGGTCATAACTATACAGGACCGTACAATCCCCTTGAAAAACAGCTTTCTTACGACCCCAAGACGGGGAAGATCTTGAAGATTTATCAGCAACCCACAGGCGCCACAGACGCTGTTTCAATGCAGCATGATGTTGATTATGCCGTCTGCGCAGGAAAGAAAAATGAAAAGGGTTGCAAACATGATGCTGACAAAAAAATGGTGAAGGCGCTTGACGCTATTCCCAAAAACAAACGGCAATGGGGTCATGCCGCGGCACGCAACGCAATCAGCTCGAAGCAAAAAGTGGGATTGGGTATCGGTGAAACGATCAATAAAAATATCGGTGAAAAGATTCCGGGCTTTCAACCGGCTCAAGATGTGGCTGCTGCAATCATGGCTGTCACAGGTGGTGATAAGGATTTGTTTAAAAAGTATTGGAGTGGTGCCATCGCAAAAGGCGCCTTTAACAAGAAAACCGGTCTGTTTAGCAAAAAGTTTTGGACACACCCTAAAAATACAACTGGGCCATGTAATCAGATTGTATATAAAAATGGGAAATGGCATAACCAATATTGCGACTAGATTACACACCATGATACATATGATTGTTGACATCCTATGATTTTTTTAACACATATATAGGAAATGGATTCTGCAACAAAATTCCGGCGGGATGAAATAGAAATGATAAAGAAAAATCTTGAAAACCAGTTGGTGCATTACTACCAAACCTCAGCCAAGTTTAAACGGTGGCACACGCGGTGTCAAACAGTATGCGCGTTAACAGGCGGAGTTGCTACCATTCTTACAGGCTCTGGGCTGGCCGCTTCTCTTTCTGTGGTTGGCATTGTTGTTGGTGCGCCTTTAATCGCAACGGCCACCTTGTTTTCATTGGTGTCAACCTCCTCCATCGTCACCGTCAAATTTTTCCTGCGTAAAGCGAAAAAACACGAAAAAATACAAACTTTGGCTGAAGCTACGCTGAGCACGATCAACTCTCTCATATCGTCCGCTCTTGAAGATGGTAAAATCTCAGACAGTGAGTACCAAGATATTATCAAAAAGTACAACAGCTTTACTACTGCAAAGACAAAACTGCGTTTTTCAAACCACACTGACGGCGGGGTAAAGGTTAACGGAACATCAAAGACAACTTCTGTTTAATGGTGGGAACCCTGATACCTGTAATAAATAATTTGTTTTAACATTTCTTCTCTCCACCATTCATTGAAACTTTTTTCGGCTTTATTTCTGGTTTGTTCCATCTTCGGCAATCTTTTCGTGAGCTTTCCCAGTATTGCATTTTTCGCCGGCCAATCTCTTGTTGAGACCTTTTGAAAATAGTTGTATAAAAAACAAACGTAGTTACATGATCCGGGGTAGCAACTCAGTTGCTGATACCGCTTGAAATGGTGAATGACATTACCCAAAAAGGTCAGCCCCATATTGTCACCGACCTGATCTAAAGAAATGCCGTTTTTTTTTAGTACCACAAGTAAATACCATAATTCGAGGTGGTGTCTCATCTCTTCATGGGGCTCATCCGGCAGTGGGGGTTTCCATGAGTAAAAGTCAAGATCTTTTTCGGGTTTGATTTCTTTTATTTTCGCTTCCGCCTCTTCCACCCACATTTCGTCAAGCTCTTGGAGGCTTTGTTGCCCTCCGAACATCTTTGGAAAAGGGAAATCGAAACTCATTTTTGTTGACATGTATATATGACCGCGCATAATTATTTAAAATGGATAGAAAATTGGAGCGGCGTTACTACAGTCCGCAGGGTTACTGGAAAGGTATCTCTGCCATTAAAAAATTAGCGGTCGCTGCAAAGGTTCCTGAAGTCATTGCCAAAGAATGGTTGTTCAAACAAGCGCTCTGGCAGATTTACCTCCCCGCACCGCGCTACATTCCTCGTCTAAAATTCGATGTACCTACACCCAACAAAGTGCATCAGGCAGATCTTCTTTTTCTGCCGCATGACAAAGTAGGCCGTAGCACTTACAAATACGCGCTTACCGTTGTTGATGTTGCCAGCAGATTCAAAGAAGCTCAGCCTTTAACTTCTAAAAACTCTGATGAGGTTGCCAAAGCTTTTAAGACAATTTATACACGCGGACCTTTGAAGTGGCCGCAGATGTTGCAGGTTGATCCTGGGCGTGAATTTATGGGCGCTGTTACAAAAGAAATGGAAAATCACAAAACTTCTATCAGACGTGGCCACCCTGAAATTCATAGAGACCAAGCTATTGTTGAACGTTTCAATCGTACCTTGGCTGAGCGTTTGTTTGGCCATCAGTACGCAGTTGAAATGCGTTCGCCTGAGGGTTTGCGTTCTCGAGAGTGGGTCAAAAGATTACCCAAAGTTGTTTCTGCTCTGAACAACCAAGTCACTCGATTAATCGGTATGAAACCTGCTGCCGCAATCAAGAAAAAAAATGTTTATGCGGAGCCATCAACTAAATATTTGAGACCTGTTGGAGAAAATGAAAAAAAGCTCCCCTCCATAGTTTTGGTTCGGTATTTGTACGAACCTGGCGAGCTTGAAGGCGGGACGAAAAGAGCCACTGATCCAATCTGGTCCTTAGATGTCTTTAACCTTGAACGCTCTTTTTCTAAACCAAATCAGCCTGTTCTCTACTATTTGTCTGACGGTCCCAAACGTGGCTTTGTACGTGAAGAACTGCTTGTTGTACCTCCAAACACACAATTACCCCCGGCTGTGAACTAAATGTGATATTCAATTGGTTCTGTGTGAATCCCGTCTGGCAAAACCCAGCGTTTGTCATAATACGCGCTCAACCCCAGCTTTTCTTGCTCATATGTTACTATATTCCCATCCCGCATTCTGAAACCTCTGTTTGTTGCCATATCCTTGTTTCCGTTCAGCGCTGATTTAAAACGTTGCCAGTTTATTTCGTTTTGCCTCTTCGACATTCCCTTTGAGCTCAGTTTCTGCTTCAGTTCTTGCTTGTTTGTTAGATGGTCCGCGTAATAACATTTTGAGCACAGAGCAATCATCCGCTCACCTTCAAACTCCTGCTTAAACAGTCCTGGGGTTCTCCCGCTCCATTTGTCCCAGGCCAGCCAGTTCTTTTTTTCTTTCTCGAATTCTTCTCTCATATCTGGTTTCACAATATCTTCCAAACTCTTTCCTGAGATTGCCATGTAGTTGCTGTCCGTGTCCATCTGAATCAGCTCGAAATCTCTTCTGTCGATGTACCTGTCCAGAAAGTCGTAATAAAATTCCAGCATCCGCAGTTTGGCCAGCTGATAGACCGCTATTCCAATTTGAAAGGGTCTTCTGATTGTGATTCGCGTCTTTCGACTTTCTAACTCATATGCCTTTCCAATCTCATCAAGATCTGAAAAATATGCGCTTCTCAGAGCTCTGTCAACTACCTTCTCATCTTTGGTGTAAATGACGTTTGTTTGCCGTTCCAAGGCTTCGATTAGCTTTCCGTACCCACTGTTTCCCAACAATTTGAATATATCCGCCAATAATGCTTTGCTTTTTTCTACATCCCCCGTTCGCCGCGCCTCCGTAACTTGTTCCACAAACCAGGGGAAGATCTTTGCCGGTGTGTAGTCAATTGTGCGATAAACCCTTTTGATAACTGCCCCGTGGTTTATGTACCAGAGTAGTAGAGGGGCGTATAAAAGTATCCGCTGCGCTGACAACGTTCCCATTAGTTTCTTGTTTTTCTCCACTAGTTTTCTTCCTGTTGCTCTCAAGTATGCTTTCATATGCTTTGGGACAGCTTTGGTTGGTACCACTTTGTTGTGAAAGAACGGACACATTTCCTCAAACTTTTGGTGTAAGTGGTTTGGGATTTCTATGTCCACTTCTGCGTACCCGAACCAGCTTTTTTCTTTTAATCTGTGCGTTAGTACTGGTGCACCGTCTATTTGGTACTCATCTGTATAGTGTACAACCCTTTCCTTTCCACAAGGCATATCTCTTAACATTGTTGAGAGATACAAGGCGTTGGCATCATATCCGAGGATGTTTTGGCAAAGTTTCGCAGCGCCTGCCGCGCGCCTCGTCCCATTGTTGTTTACTTCACTGTTTTCATTTTTGGGGACCGGGTATTGATGCGATCTGATTCTTGTTTTGCCGACTTCATGATATCTTGTGAAAACGAGGCTCGGACCTCCCACTACCGCTTCTTTTAACATTTCATATGCTTCTTTACTTGGGGCGTACAGTTCCGCTTTGCGTTCTATTGCTCCCCTTAAAAGGTAATGCAAACTCACACCTGGTATGCTGACTGCGTCTTTCATTATATCGATTCCCTTCCCAGTGTAGAAGTTTCTCATCTTTTCTAAAGCCTCAAGTCCGGGGGCTACATCTAGATTATTGTAGTAACGTACCCAGTCTTTAAAGGTTTTCATTCCCTTTTCTCGGAACGTTTGTTTGCAGGCTTTCCATTCTGACAGTTTTAGTGTGAATTCATTTTTCAACTTTGAGTACCAATGCGGGTAATCCGGCAATCCCGGGTAATCTAGCTTTTCAGGTCTGTCAAACCACTCGTATGGAAACCATGATTTTGGTGCCTTGCAGCCGTATGCCTTTATCCATTTATCGTAACTCACCCCCGGACCGAGATAATTTATTATATCCAGAAACCGGAAGCCTGAAGTGAGTAAGAACATGATTTTGTTTCCATTCTTTGCCACTCTGACTTTGTTGGTTGTGTCCGCAAGCTTTTCTGTGAAGTACTTTTTTATCAGATTGAGATCGTAAGTCCCTGAGTTGAAGCCCAGTACTGGGACCTGATCACACCATTCTTCTATTTTTTTCCTCTGATCTTTTGGTAGCAGGTTTACATCCGCTGGCATAAATTCATCTCTTACTTTTGTTCTTATATTTTTACCGCGTCTCTCCAGCTCTTTCATGAACTTGCGGATCAACTCTGCGGGATCTTTTTCACAGATATGGGTTATTTTCGGTGCGGGTTTTCCGTCTTGTGTGATGGTGGTTTCAAGAGTGTCGCCGATGCTTACTGAGATTGGTACGTGCTCATTCTCGATCGTTAAGCTATCTGTCGGTTCCTTTCGTTTGTTTTTGTCTCCGTATGCCTCAAAATCATACAAAATAGCGTGTGGGTAACTTTTTGTTTTTGCTTCAGGTAGTTGTTCAATATATTTGTCTCCGACTTCGCAGGCCCAACACTCAATCACTCTGTAGCCAGCTTTTCTGAGATAAGCTGTGCGTCTCTTTGTTGCTTGGAAGAGATCTTCTCTTGTTCTATCCCCACGGTCTATTATTTTGTTACGATCAGGGTAACATTTTGGACAACCGTGCCAGTAGCATCCGTGATACTGAAACACCAGATTTTTCTCATGGTTGTAGCCATCAACCGGTCTTTTCTCTATCCAACGCTCTCCCCCGTGTCCTGACATTGCGTGGTGAATGGGGATTTTCCAATGCTTTGCTACGTACTCCAACCACTGAATTGATTCTTTTGAGGCTCTATGCTTCGGATAAAATGCTTTTTCATAAGCTGTCTGCGGTGCCTCAACCTTTTCTCCGGGGCAATCTATTACGGTTTTCCCTTGGGCACACCTTTCTGCATGACGTTGTAAATGGGTTGCTTGTGTAAATCTTGCTTTGCAGTGGATGCATGCATAAGTTTTTCCCAACTTTTTAATGTCTTTTATTAAGAATGCGTGCTTTCCAAAAATACCGATTGTCATAACGTTTTTAAACTGCGGTGCAGGATTTCTTGTCAGATGCCATACCACTTCTTTATCGTCTACACGCTCTGGCACATATACCCTGATTCCCAGCCAGCCTGAGAAAGCAGTCCCCTTATTCAGGTGCATTTCAACCTTTTCCAATTCATCCAGTGATGTTTTTACGCAGTTCGTCGGTGTATCGCGGAGTTTGAAAAAACTCTTGGCTAGACCTTGCGCCGCTTTTGTACTTCGATCTGGTCTAGCTCCTTTGTGTACAGCAATACAGCGCCATAGACACATGTTGTCTCTATAGGTATCCAGTGCTAGCATTGAACGACTATGTGCAAGGTTGCGCAGCCAGTTTGGTAAGGGTCCTGTTCCCATCAGTGGTTGACGGTCTAGCACAACCTTTACATCAACATTAAAATGTCCCTCGAAAATCCACTTTGTGTTTGGTCTTTCGATACTATCCGCATCCAGACGTACAGCCTCCCTATTAATTAACCAATTCTCCGCTTCTGCATATGTATTCATCCAAGGGGAGCCTTTATTTTGGTAGTAGAAAATTATGGTACCGTCTTCGATGTTTCGTAACTTATTTGAATAAGTGTGCCTCATGTAAAATGATGTCCTCACGTTCTCTCTTATTTTTTCCATAAATTTTGGTGTGAGGTCTTTATTCAGTTCTTTTATGAAGCGCCATCTCTTGAACCGTCTCCCGCTGCTCTCTTCACCCTCAAATTTTGTGACTTCGTACAGATTCTGAATCTCATTCTGGTAGTCTGTCACATTTCTTATGTTATTCGGTTGAATGGGGTCAAATTGTCGCAGAAGTTGTCTTTTGTTTCTATTTCTTGGTGGCGCAATTGGTTTGTAAGGTTTTGGTTGTAATGGCTGTAATACCTGTAATGACGGTTTATACCGCTGCTTTCTGGTTTCTGTTAGCGGCTCGACTAGCGCGTTTCTTATTATCTTTTTCACTGCGGGTACGTTTTCTGAAAGAAGTTGCGATAAATGTTGCAGTTCTGCGGGGTTTATTTTTGCAAGTTCTTGTTCGAGAGATTCGAGGTCTACATTTTCAAAAGAGCTGAGGTCTATTCCGTCCATTGTATATTATGTAGAAAAATATTTTTTTAATTTATTAATTGTTGTTAACTTAATGTTGCATTCCTCTAAATAGGCATCCCGCCGCCCTCTGTTTATGTTGTCTTGCTAAGTAGTATAGCCGGGACTAAACAAATACTATCTTTGGTAAGCCTGAATTTTTCACCTTTACGGGACGATAGTCGGGGAGCAAAGACGAAACACGCGAGTTTTGCGAGCGTGGTTTGGCTTTGGTCCCTGACTACTAGTCCCGTAAAGAGGTGAAAAAATTTAGGTGCACCCAAAGTGGTATTTGTTTAGTCCCGGCTATACTACTCGGGCGTTCGTTTGGGTGAACCGAAAATCCTTAAAAACTCGGGAAAAATAAATAATCTGGTCAAGGGGATTGTGGTTTTATTACAAGTACATGAAAGTCTTGCAACACACAAGAAATATATAAGCGAAATCTATTTTTCAAGCCAGATCGAGCAGACCGAAATTACAGAGACCGCCTCTTAACTTTTTGAACTTAAACAAGATTACGCCATCTATCGCGAGCAAGCGCGCACTGTTAATTGTAAACAACAACTCGTAGAGATGAATTATGTACAGTTAAAGGTGTTCAAACTATGCAAACGACAATAACCTACGAGCAAGCTCTCGGTATCCGGGGGCAGTGCCATTTTGCCAACGCGAAAAGATGCAGTTTTGGCGACCGAAGGGAGCCGCTGAGTCTCTGAGTAAGGCTGAGTATGATATGGGAATAACCCAATTTGAATATATAAAAATACAGCCTAAAACAATAGACCTCAGTACGAGGCTCCGGGGAATAAACTATAGAGTTTGTGGGGTTTATTCTCCGGAGCCTCGTAGATGTCTACGTTTTACGTTGAATATTAAAATATCGAAATTGGGCTATTATGCAGATGGAGGACAGTGTTATTTGGCTGAGGCGGATGACACCGTCCGAGATCTGCATAGTTCCTTATATCATACGAAAGCCGAATTCAATAATTGTTTTATTATTCATTCAAAGCATTTCCAGAGCTCTAAAAACACAAAATGCATTTAGTTAGCTGGAATTAGTCGTGGATTGAAAGCCAATCACAAACGAAGAAATATTTTGAATGAATAATAATGCAGGATAGTTTTGAATTTTTATGCATCGTGAGCGGAACCCAATTCAATGCAGCGATGTCAATTTCAATTTTAGAACCAGTCACAGGCCTATAAGCAAACCTAATGTTTAACTCATCTATTGAGACATTTCGTTTCATATCTTGCTTTAAAAAATTCTGATAAATTCCAGTAATACACATGGTTTATTTTTGTTGAAAAGATTTCTTTGTTGTCTTTTTTTCTGAAGGCTTATTTTAGAAAGAATGACGAGCACAATTGTTCCGTAAAAGTTTGTTATAATCCCTGTGTGCCTCAGAATTCTACGCTTCCACACATAGACAAGTGTAAAACTAAACAACGATAAGGGTAGAATGGCTCGAGAAAAGGTTTTTATAATCCCTAATTTGTCACAGTATTGTATACTTCCATGCATCGAGAAGTGTAGAACTATGTACAGAATAGCACGCGTAGAATGGCTCAGGAAAGTACCTGTCAAAGTATTCTACATTTCCGCATATAGAGCGTTTTCACTCACGTGACCAGCGGCCATATTGGTTTGCTAAAACAAAGACGACTTTCGTATAAAAAAGAGTTTCATTCCCCCAGGAATGGCCATGTACATCAATATGGTCGCCGTTTCTTTGTTGTGGAGCACTAACATGTCTGCCGTGACGTCACATGAAAACCCTCCATAGAAAAGTGTGAAACAACAACAACAACAACAACAAGCTTTATTTGCATGACTATAAGTACATACAGTATTGCAAAAGCGTAAAACGAAACTTCTAACAATCATAATTATGTACTAGGAGAAAAGCAATTACGTGTGTGTTCCATCACTTTCATTCGATAAAAGATTATTTCTTAAAGATAAGCATCTCAAGATGAACTTCATCAGTTGAGTATTTAAATAATAATTATCAGAATTCATTAATTTTTTGGTGGCTTGCATAGGAGGTAATTGTGTTATGTTTGGTATTTGATTCTGTATTTTTTTGTAAAATTCATCTCTAAAAGTACAGTATTGAGTACAATGGAAAAGTAAATGAAATTCATCTTCAATTTGGTTTGATCCACACGAATGGCAGAGTCTATTATCCCTTTGGATTTGATCATATCTGCCAGTTTCGATCAATAATTTGTGATTACCTATTCTAAGTTTCACTAACTCTTTCCTGTTATTTAGTTTTCTTGTAAGATCTAAATAGCAGGAAGGCGTATATTCGTCTTTAAAAGTGTTGTAGAATTCTAATTTCTTAGAATTTCGAATAACATGTTGCCAGTGTGAAATATACTTTTGTTGCATAAGACTTGTATAGTGTTTAATCTTAGCATCAGTTAAGAAAATAGGGTCAAACTTTACCAACATCAAGGCAGCTATAGGAAGTACAAGTTTCCTTGAGTGATTTTCCTGGTGCCGCGGAAAACGAACGGAAGTGAAAACATGATGACGTCATTAAATTGCTATGACAACTACGATGTCAATAGAACACTGAAATTTCCATTTCATCTAATTCAGCTGTGGTGATCATTGTTCGATAGCATTGTTAATGGCGATGCAGTTAATTCTCAAACTTGAGCGGTGCTGCCCTTAAAAAAATCCAGTCGAGTCACCAAAAGCACTAGGTTTATATTATTTTCGGTAGGTTGAATAATTAGCAATATACTTTTTGAATTATTCGTTTTGGAACTGGTGTTGAATGAGTGTACCTCTGTTTTTAGTCCTAAGTTTAGAGATGTTTGCTGTTCTTTTAACAGAGATCAAACTATTAAACTGGAAAAGAGGAAATAAATACTTGATTAAAGAAAACCGTTCAGCTAATTTCTTGATCAGCCTGGTGAAAATTTTTAGACTGAACACAATGTGTTGTCTCTTTCTGCTGCGCGATTAACATCTCGTATGTGTCTTATATAACCACTGGACCGTCAAACTCCTAGTAAGGGGCCACTTACTGTACTTCGTAGGTCTCGAAAACGTATACCTTAACCCCAAATACACAAAATAGTAAATTATTGCTTAGCATATACCCCAACAGCAAATCCATCTGTTTCTGTTAACATGTGATGCTAATGATTCGACAAATTATCTAAGCCTAGTCTTATCTCAAGTGCTGAAGGAATCATTAGCGATACGCTTCAAATTAACTATTATAGCGATTTTTAAGGAAACTTCAATGGATGTTCGCTATTCAGCTGTAACAATAATGATAACAATAATAGGTCAGAGCTAATAAAGCCACAGCTTTTTACTGCCAACGTTGTCATGAAGAAGATGTAATCCTTGTGCTACCTTATTAAGGTATTAAGCTTTTAAACGCCGTGTTAAATCTTGTGTAAATAAATTTTATGGTTTCGTCATTTTTAGGTTGATTTTTCAGAACACTTACCGGATCAAGTCCTTTATTCCTTACAAAGATCGTTTAAATCACTCGCAAAAATCTAAGATTGTCGACAAAGCCGGTTGTTGGGATTGTGACGCCTTCTACATCGGCAAAACAAAGTGACGACTGCGTGACAGAAAGGTCGAGCATTTTAAAGCCCTCACTGAAGTGGGTCACACCTCCGTTGTTGCTGAGCACGCAATCTCCACTGGCCACAACATCAAATGGGATCATTTCTAGGTCTTAGCTAGTGGATGATGTGACTTACATTGCAAAATAAAAGAAACATTGTTAATACTGAATGGTCGCTTGAATAATCTCGACTTGAACCTTGGTTGGTATTTAGAAAAAAAGCGACATTCAAGCGACATATAAACTTCGAAAAAATCTCCCCATTGATGAAGTGCCGCTGTGATGCTACTTCCACAGAGGTCCGCACAGAAGAGGAGACCGCTGATCACATGTACCTCCCCAAAAAGTCAGCAATATAAAAATAAAATTAGTAAGAGCCTAATGTCCTATCACCCACCGCGCTTCGCGCTAGCTCCCAATCCCCCACTCGAGCTTCGATCGAGCCCCCGACTTTAGGCAATGTTGGAACAGTTTATATAGTCTGGGACCACGAATTTCTCAATCAAGCCATTGCCAAGGGACAACAACAGGCAGTAACATCCATTTATGTTCCAAATACAGCGGAAATAGTTGGCTTAGATATTTCCATTCGCCTCTCTAATGGTTTTGTAACACAATAGTTCTTTCGATTTACTTTATTTGCACATTACATATTTTTTAAACGTGTGTTTGAAAATTGTCATTTCACCTTTAAGCATTATTAGGAACTTTATTTCATGTAAGATCGTCTTAAAATCAACTAAACCTGTTCTAAGTGATAGAACAAGTAAAGTATAAAGCGCTTATTGAGTGAGGATACCGCAGAGGAAAACGGATCTGATCAAAATATTAAACAACTTGAGTTCTGTCGGACCGACGGAAATTCCAGTTCCGACTGGATTGAGAAAGCACATGAAAATTAAATGCGGCTGATTTGGCCTTTCTCTCACAATATATTTATTTGAATAAAATCAATTGTATTAACTGGATGTTGTCTATAGAAGAGCACAGTGCTGCTGTGATTTTCTCATTGAATGCTTTAAATTAAAGAAAAGATTTAAATATTCAGCAAAATAAGATTTCCTAGACCTTCTTCTCTATTGTTAAAATGGATTTTTTTGTTGATTTTAATACTGTATTTTCTAACTTGCATAAAGGGTCAACTTATCAAGCCTGAAGTTTGAACATCATCCACCCCTTTATTATTTCATATACATGTATGCTATCTAGACGTTTAAGGTGTATTTGCTGGGTTAAATATTTGTACATTGAAGAAAACGATGGACTGTAAACCGCACCATCTATAGAAAAAGCCAAATCCTAGAACGAATTAATTGTTAAATATGATGTCAAAGGTAACACACTACATAAACTTAACAACCATGCACATTACCAAGTTCTATTACGCAGAAGTCAATGTTTTAGATAAATGGAACTGCGTACAAGGTCGAATAAACAAATTAGACTTTATCATCTCTACCCAAAAGAATTCTGTAGTTACAAAGAAGATGCGCTTGTTCGCTACTATTTTTGTGATCGGCTGGCCTCACTTTAGAGATAGGACATGGCTATACACTTGAATTATCAGGAAAACTAACTTTAAAATAACTATATAGCGAGGACTATGTAAACAAAAGATGCCTATTTGGCGTTCGCAGTCTGGCTTTTCGAAGCAGTTCTCGGCTTTAATGACTTTAGATGGTTGGAAGGTATTCCAGAAGATTTATATGGAAATATATACACGAACTGTACTGAAAATATACTCTTTACGAACCTTGCAGAAGTTCAAAATAATGCAAAACGTTTGATCCTGTACTCTGCATTGTAAAATCTCAATGTAGTTGTCCCAAAGAAATCTTCCTTGTAGGATTCTCCACAAAATAGTTGCATCTCAGATGATCTAGCTTCTCCCTTGTCTTGTGCTTCTTTCTTCCACTTTGTTCGTCGATTTTGGAACCAGGTTTTCACTTGCGTTTCTGTTAGATTCAGATCTGAAGCAAGCTCAGCTCGTCTGTTTTCTGTGACATATCGACATTTTGCAAACTCCTTCTCCATCGTTTGGATTTGATGAGCTGAAAACAAGGGACGTAATTTCTTTTTCTTCATTGGACGCCTTCGTTTCTTCTGAAGATTCACACCTAATGGTAAAAAAAACAAAGTCTTATCAAAAAGAGATTGCTAATGTAATTTACAAAGGTGAACACTTTACGAGCTGCGCAGGAAATCAGCTAAAGAGGTGTCACTTTTGGCAAGCCAACGGAACTATGCAGGGCATATCACAAAGGCATCATACGTGAAGCTGCTAGCTTGGCACTTAAAGCTTTGGGGTACAAAACGTTAACTTTCAAACGATTGCTTTTGTGTCTTTGTTTGACAAAATTGTTTTTTTGAAAATTCATGCACCGAACTGGCAGGAGTCGAAGGAAGTTGCCATTGGCTGTGTTTAAACAACTACTAATTTGAAGAAGCGATAATAACAAGTTGCTAACAATCTCGAAGCTATCTCACTTGTCACTTGAATCAAATTAGGTGTTAAGTCCTCATAGAATAAAAAGAAAGAGACATTCGAAAGAACAAATAGATTGCACACCAGGTCTAGGGCACACAATTAGCCACGATGATATCACAAGTCACGCTCAACCTTGCAGTACATTACCATACTTCTCCTGTCGAGACTCGGACCGTCATAACCATATCTACACATCAATGGTATTTATTACATTCTGTAGTCCAGCAATGTTCGTTCACAACGCTTTCAAATAAGGTTAGGATAAAAGAATAGAAACCGACACTAAAATAACCTGAAGTTTGCAAGTATTTGGAGACAGTTGTAACAAACAATGCAGGGCAAATCCAATGATCCTTTGTCTACATCTAAGCTAGAAATGTAAACATCTCACGCAATTTTGCCATGGAACAAATTACATTAAGACTTAAAGCCAAAATAACACTTCACTGTAAAATGCTTGAAACTAGCAACCTGGGAAACATTTGGGCGAATTAATAGAAAAAATTCTTGAAATTACAACTTTCAGTGAACATATAATCTTGTATGTTCTAGGGCAATGATTTGTACCCTTCCTTGTTAAAAAGATTCCAAAGCTTTTATTCCCTGCATAACTGAACTTATCATTAGCAAATTTATATGTGTTTGTAGGAAGAGCTTCATACACTTTTAAGCGATATGTGTAATAATGAAACTTAAAGCAAAAACTAAAACCAGGAGGTCGAATAAAACTATGTTTATCGCGTTTCGATTTCTCTTGATAATATCTTAGCCTGATCGGGAAGATCTTGTCTTAAAGCTTCCTCGACCGCATCGATGATACAGTGGATTGTATCTGGCCGCGATTTTTACTGAATAGTTAACGTAGTGTTATACTTTACGTAATGCAGAAAGAGAAGTTAAATGCAATTGCATTTAATATGTACACTCCTTTTGTTAACTTACCAAAGGAACCTACGTTGTTTGGGAAAATAAATGGAGTTATCTGAACAACTGGCTGGGGAGATGGAAGTGAGCAGAATCCAGGCAAACAAGATGACAAATTTGGACGGTGATACCCTGGAGGAAACACTGCACGAGGAGCAACAAGCAAAGATGGCGCTGTGCATGGCGCGTCAAGTGCGTCAATTGGTGCGGCATCTTTAGAGACCCATTCCTGCTTCTCCACTGTTTCATCTGATAGATTTAAAATATTCTTGATAGAAAACGAATTTCTACTCGGTGAAAATGATGAGATGCTGGGTGAATAAGATGCAATACCTCTTGTCGCCATTATGTTTTTTTAACAGGGACATATTTTACCCTTCTGGGCGTGTAACATGGCGGCTTTCTGAAGAAAGGCTCTGGAATTTATGATAATTAATCATGTCAGTCATTAGCAGACAGGATGTCTCGCGTTATCAATAACAATATCAACTACACAATTTTAAGGGTTTCACAATATGCTTTCACAAAAAGAATATGGTTTAGAGCAGTGGCTAGAGATCGTGAAAAGCTTGCATTAAAATCTGGGACAGGTTTCTGACCTATGAGTTTTTTTTAGTTTTGTGACGATGGGATTTAACTTCCGCTTCCTGCTGTGTCTGGAAAACTTGAAATGGCAGCAAGACGGAACTCTGCCAATAGCCCACGTTTGATATATCAAAATTCTATCATGACTCCGAGACTTTCCAACCAAAAAATGCAAGTTTTCGAATATTCATTTTTTTCTGTTAATTTCCACAAGAGACTTGATACAAAGAAAACAAAACCAAATATAGACTTTGGGAGGAAAGCGTCGATGCCATGTTTGGATTTTGATATATCGAACGTGGGCTATTGCACTCGCCATTGAGAACTGCCAGTTGACACATTGTATAGATATTTCATAGAACAAACTTTGTGAAAGTGCTTCAAAAGTGTGGCCAGACCAAAGAAGTGATTCAAGTGACCTTTAAATATTGATTCAAAAGACTGACGAATTGGATGGTAAATTTTCTGAACTGAACTTTACAATAACTAAAATTAGCTACACCTTAATTTGCCATAATTCTTAAAACCAAATGAAAAGGCTTTTTCTTGAAAATTAAGAAACAAATTCCTCAAAACAGGAAGATCTCAATGTACTACCGTGTACTGTTTTCATACCTTTAGAAGTTGATGAAATCTAATATCATGGTGTTTGTTGTATAACTGTTTTTTTAAAGAACAATTCTTTCGTTTTAGTACTATAAATACCCACAACAGTAGCTTTACGCAGGATCCTAAGCCCTGGACTCTCTTGCTGTCGCTGGGCATTCTTCAGTCTCATTTTACCACGTTATGAAATGATAACAAAAAGTGAACACAGTTTAAACGATGGATGGAAGAATTTTCACTTTGATCTTTCACCGCAGTGTGCTTGCGTGATGTATCACTGCCACATAAAGGAGACAATTATTTGTTGTCAATTGGCGCCACGTCATCTTGCGAACCACTGTTTAAAAAAGCTATCTGATTTTACGTAGGGTATGAAATATAATCCTGTTCTTGGTTATTTTATACACAGAGATTTATTTCGCCACAGTTTAGCTTTAGTTGTAGTGGAATACCGAACACGTCAGATTATAAGATACTCTTTCTGCCTTAGCCGTCCCTGAAAGTGGTACTATGATCAAATTTTCACCCCTTGCAATTTTAGGTGTTTCAAAGAGTATTTAATGAAAGATTAAAAATGCCGTTTACCGTTTTCAAATATCTATTTTAGTTCCAGAGATATTTAAGTTTAAAAAAAACGTAAAATATGCAAATTAGGGAACTGATGACATCATCTACTCAACCCAATTTTTTTTCAAGTACAAAAATTAAGTTATCTCGGTCATTTTTCTGCAGAGACCACTGAAACTTGCAGACTAATAGTTCCTCAGGTGACACACCTACAGCTGTAATAAAATTATGTTATCATGGCAACTCACTCTTTTCCAGTCCCCATCAATTTGTTTTTAATATTTCAGAATTTTTCAGCGCGGAAAAATTAAACCCAGGCAAGACGTCTGCCAAATCCATTGATATGCTTGCTATATCTCGCATGTAAAGCATTATTTACAAATATAAACGGAGAATGCCAGAATTGGCCAGAAAGACGTTAAGCATTGGGGGGATCTGGAACCTAGTATGTTGTCATGGTAACCAAGTTTTCAAGTTCATATTGTGAAACACAACTAGCAGAGTGTTACTGCAAAGAATCAGAGACTTTCAACATAAATTGGCTGAGATATCACTTTCTTAGTATTTAATCAGAATTTGGTTGAGTGTATGACGTCACTACTTTGCTAATTTGCATATTTTAAAAACTTGAATATCTCTGGAAAGAAAAGAGATATTGGAAAACAGTAAACGGCATTTTGCTTCTCATATAGAGTACTTGTTAATATTTTAAAACGGTTGCGAAAGAAAACATGCGAATTTCATCATAGCAGCACTTGAAGGAGTTGTGAACTTTAAGATGAAAAAAATTATACGCCTTATTCCAAAATGGCGGAAAATACATTGTTCTTTTGTCTTCATGTTAATTAGCCCTCATTGTCGCGACCACATCTACAGAATTCAAAAGAATCTTTGGCTTAAAACAAGGTAATGAGGGCCTATTAACGTATGGGCAAAATAGTAATGTGTGCTTTGCCATTTTGAAAAAGGTGTATGCACACAAAGAAAAGCTATTGAGCATCTTTCTACTTTCAGGGTGCAAACAATCTCATTTGAAACCAACAAACAACAAAAGCGGCAGCTTTGGTGCTTCTCACAAATACTTCTGTTAAAGGCTGACCAAAGATGTGCCATTTGCTATTCCAGAGTGCTGGAAAATCGTCTGAGGAACTGGGGGTGGGGGGGGGGGGGGGGGGGGGGTTTACACGTAGAACAATGACTGCTAACACATTCAATGCTCACTGATACATGTCACTCGGAATAAAACTAAGACTAATAAAATATTTTCGTCTGTACATAAATAAAATGGAGTCGCATTTTGTCTGACAGTTAAAACAATTTGTTTTTGAAAAGTTTCAAGCTCACTGCGACCTTAGCAATTTTCCTTCCTTCTATCACTAAACCATTGTTTTTTACGTTATTAAAATATTATTTTGAGGCTTCTTTCGAACTGAAATTTATCGGGACATATCTCATGTAGCTAAAATTTCATATATTCATATTTTTATATTTTATAATCCAATTCAATCGTTTCATAAAGATAAATAAGCGTAAGTCGGTGTATTACTATATTACAGATTAAATTGTTTATATCTTTAAACCAAGCTGGGCACACGGGATCATGAGGAAGGTGGCTAAAGATCATTCACTTATTATTAACAGCAGAATAACTATTTATCACTCTATTGTATATTAAGAGACATTTGATCATAGACAACCAGACAAAGTCAGGGATTATAAATGGCAAACAATTTTCAACCTGAAAGGCAACTGAGCAGTCATTTGCGTTTACTTTGTCTTAGTTTACTCAGTAACACTTATTTTACTTCCAGTGAATTATCATATACATTTTTCAGCTACCAATCAGAAACTTTTACAACGTGCTAAATCTATGGACTTTGTCCTACAGATGCTCACATTCCACATGGAAGAAAACATCCATAGAGAAGAAAGTACCGTAGAAAGTAACTTCTTCCTTCTACTTAACGATTTAACGTCGTGTATTTGTATTTGAATGGAAGTGAAGTCAGTTAGCAAAGCACTGCCATAATGTGTGGAACGCATCTTCACCTCGCGGCCTTTTCAGCGGCTCTACATTTTAAGATATGTCTTTAAAACGATCACATCTAAATGACGATACAAATTTCTGTAGATATTAGCAGAGGAAGCCCCACAATGTGTTTTGATTTGGTGCGAGTCATCTAATGTGTTGCCCAGGCCGAATTACGAAGAGTATTTTATTTAAAGGCCCATTGGAATAAAAGGACTGTCTTGAGATGGTAAGTATAGCTTTGTCAATTGTAGGCATACGAAGTTAATGTCGAAGATTCGAGTTGTTTTCAGATGTGATGGTCCAATATCGTCAAATTATGTGATCGTTTGTCTCAATCTAAACCGACTGCTTTACATAAACGTTTGGCCATAAAATACGCGCTCTATGTTTTTTCTCGTATTATATCGCTATAGTTATAATCTATTCGAAGGTTACAAACCTCAAATACTGCACAAACGATAATTTCCAGGTACCTTAGAGCTTTTTATGAGGATGTTAGTATTGTCTTGGCCTTGTATTTATAAACTCTAACACCACTAACCTTGAGTTTTGTTTTATCTTTCTTTGATCTTAGTCGATGCTTTAGTTTCTGGCGCCATATCAACAGGTCAGATTCACTAAATCCCGCCCGTCTTCATTGTGATTGTGCCTGTGTTTCACTGTTTTGGCCAACAATTAGCCTCCTTCCTGCTCCATTTTGCGAAAAAGCTTTCAAAAGTATCTGTTTATCTTAAACTTGTTCTCGTAGTTGTTCCCCTGAATTATCTAGATGACTCGATTGTCTGGCGTAACAAGAGACATATCTGCCCTCGTGTTTTTTCTCTCTCTCTCTTTTTTTTTTTGCCAAAGTGGCATTTGGGCCATTTTAGAAACATTAATCCTTGGTTTGTATGTGACGTCATAAAACGTCATTCTGTAGACGACCTTCAGCCACTGCACACTAGTAGAATTCTACTAATTGCGATTTTGAGATAGCAATACCGTAATATATTGATGGCTAGTTGTGAGAAAATATATTCCGTATTGGGTGGAGTTGCGAACACTTAACGCAGATAATGAACATAATATTGTTGTTGATTAAAATTTTAATTCTTACTACTCGGGAAAAGTTGTACACGAATACCGAACACAATGACATTTTCGGTTTCGCAACGAGTTGCTATAATTTCCACTGTAAGCCGTACATTTTCTCACAGAAACTAAACGATCTTCATACAATGTATCCAAGTGCTGAAGTGCTGAGCAACGATAAACAGAAAAGCTTGACTTTAAAATTAAGAGACTGTCTCTGTAATTTCGGTCTGCTCGATCTGGCTTAAAAAATAGATTTCGCTTATATATTTCTTGTGTGTTGCAAGACTTTCATGTATTTATAATAAAACCACAATCCGCTTGACCAGATTATTTATTTTTCCCGAGTTTTTTAAGGATTTTCGGTTCACCCCAACGAGCGCCCGTAACGACCAATGTCAGGGCTTTAATTTACCACAACTTTCAAGGTAAATTAAACAAAAACGAATAACTTCTGCACCAAACAAACACCACAGCCAGTTATATTATGTCTCTTTGATTTATCACACCGACTTTCAAGAACATTGAGTTCGAATCAAGCCAGCAGCAAGACATTAACGACACTCCTATCACACACCTTGATGAAACACGCGAAAACGGACCAGATTCAAACTTTATTTTTTAAAAAGTGAGGCGGTCTATTTGAATCAAACTAACGCAGCCGAAAAGTAGATACAAAAGACAATGTCACTACAGAAAGAAACCTTGCGGTATCGTCTTATTGAAATATTTATAGCTGTGCAAACTTGCCAAATTTCGACGATCTTCATGTTTGCTGCCATTTTGAGGTACTCGTCGGGACGAAGCGTTTCTGATCAACTTGCCTCGCAGGCGTATCTAAAACCATAACAAATAAAGAAAAAGTTAATATAAAGGCATTATAGTTCAAATGAAAAAGTTAAAATCGTGTTTAAAAACGGAAACTAGACTTAAATTTCAATCATTTCTGGAGATGAAAGATAGGTCATCATTGTTCGCATTTCATTCGATGATTCCATAAGACATAACAGTATCTGACAGGTAAACTTCGACTCGATGTAAGTTACCTAGTAATTTCCCTTTCTTCCATGCGTACAACGAAGTTGTTTTTACGACAAAACGTCGAACATCGGCGAAGAAGCAAACGAACTGGTCATGTTTATCTATCGGTAAATACTTTATGTAGGAGGTATCGTATTGTACCGTACAGTGTCTCATTCGAGCCTTATACATGAAGTAGTGACCGCGAAGCCGGTTCTTCGGTTGTTGTTCGACGTTCAACGTTTTGCAATGGAAAATCTTCGCTGTGTGCCAGCAAGGAAGGGAAAGGACGACGTTACTACCTTAACGTGATTCATATGCTACATCAGGTCAAAGTTTGCGTGTCAAATATTGTAATTTCTTGTGGAATCATCGAGTGAAATTCGAACAATGATTCGAACTCAATGTTAATGAAAGTCGGTGTGATAAATCAAAGAGATATAATATAACTGGCTGTGCTGTTTGTTTGGTACAGAGTCTTGGTCGTTACGGGCGTTCGTTTGGGTGAACCGAAAATCCTTAAAAACTCGGGAAAAATAAATAATCTGGTCAAGCGGATTGTGGTTTTATTATAAGTACATGAAAGTCTTGAAACACACAAGAAATATATAAGCGAAATCTATTTTTCAAGGCAGATCGAGCAGACCGAAATTACAGAGACCGTCTCTTAACTTTTTGAACTTTAACAAGATTACGCCATCTATCGCGAGCAAGCGCGCACTGTTAATTGTAAACAACAATTCGTAGAGATGAATTATGTACAGTTAAAGGTGTTCAAACTATGCAAACGACAATAACCTACGAGCAAGCTCTCGGTATCGGGGGCAGTGCGATTTTGCAAACGCGAAAAGATGCAGTTTTGTCGAGCGAAGGGAGCCGCTGAGTCTCTGAGTCACCGATTCAGCGATAAAGGCAGAGTATGATATGGGAATAACCCAATTTGAATATATAAAAATACAGCCTAAAACAATAGACCTCAGTACGAGGCTCCGGGGAATAAACTATAGAGTTTGTGGGGTTTATTCTCCGGAGCCTCGTAGATGTCTACGTTTTAGGTTGAATATTAAAATATCGAAATTGGGCTATTATGCAGATCGAGGACAGTGTTATTTGGCTGAGGCGGATGACACCCTCCGAGATCTCCAGTGTTCCTCATATCATACGAAAGCCGAATTCAATAATTGTTTTATTATTCATTCAAAGCATTTCCAGAGTTCTAAAAACACAAAATGCATTTAGTTAGCTGGAATTAGTCGTGGATTGAAAGCCAATCACAAACGAAGAAATATTTTGAATGAATAATAATGCAGGATAGTTTTGAATTTTTATGCATCGTGAGCGGAACCCAATTCAATGCAGCGATGTCAATTTCAATTTTAGAACCAATCACAGGCCTATAAGCAAACCTAATGTTTAACTCATCTATTGAGACATTTCGTTTCATATCTTGCTTTAAAAAATTCTGCTAAACTCAAGTACACATGGTTTATTTTTGTTGAAAAGATTTCTTTGTTGTCTTTTTTTCTGAAGGCTTATTTTAGAAAGAATGACGAGCACAATTGCTCCGTAAAAGTTTGTTATAATCCCTGTGTGCCTCAGAATTCTACGCTTCCACACATAGACAAGTGTAAAACTAAACAATGATAAGGGTAGAATGGCTCGAGAAAAGGTTTTTATAATCCCTAATTTGTCACAGTATTGTATACTTCCATGCATCGAGAAGTGTAGAACTATGTAAAGAATAGCACGCGTAGAATGGCCCAGGAAAGTACCTGTCAAAGTATTCTACATTTCCGCATATAGAGCGTTTTCACTCACGTGACCAGCGGCCATATTGGTTTGCTAAAACAAAGACGACTTTCGCATAAAAAAGAGTTTCATTCCCCCAGGAATGGCTTTGTACACCAATATGGTCGCCGTTTCTTTGTTTTGGAGCACTAACATGTCTGCCGTGACGTCACATGAAAACCCTCCATAGAAAAGTGTGAAACAACAACAACAACAACAACAAGCTTTATTTGCATGACTATAAGTACATACAATATTGCAAAAGCGTTAAACGAAACTTCTAACAATCATAATTATGTAATAGGAGAAAAGCAATTACGTGTGTGTTCCATCACTTTCATTCGATAAAAGATTATTTCTTAAAGATAAGCATCTCAAGATGAACTTCATCAGTTGAGTATTTAAATAATAATTATCAGAATTCATTAATTTTTTGGTGGCTTGCATAGGAGGTAATTGTGTTATGTTTGGTATTTGATTCTCTATTTTTTTGTAAAATTCATCTCTAAAATTACAGTATTGAGTACAATGGAAAAGTAAATGAAATTCATCTTCAATTTGGTTTGATCCACACGAATGGCAGCGTCTATTATCCCTTGGGATTTGATCATATCTGCCAGTTTCGATCAATAATTTGTGATTACCTATTCTAAGTTTCACTAACTCTTTCCTGTTATTTAGTTTTCTTGTAAGATCTAAATAGCAGGAAGGCGTATATTCGTCTTTAAAAGTGTTGTAGAATTCTAATTTCTTAGAATTTCGAATAACATGTTGCCAGTGTGAAATATACTTTTGTTGCATAAGACTTGTATAGTGTTTAATCTTAGCATCAGTTAAGAAAATAGGGTCAAAATCAGGCAGATTATAATATTCGGACATCCTCATAACATTAGAGTAAAAACTCTTTTTGCTGGTGTTATGAAGATCATATGACATTAGTCATTTTCCTTATTGTGGAGATATAAGGTGTAATTAATTATTTTTTGATTAATAGCTATTATTAGAGGAAACCTTCCAAGCTCAGCTCTACAAGCTACATTCGATGCCTTACTGCTTACTTCTAAGTAACGTTTATAATACTGGAGATGAGCTTTTTCAATCTGTGAACTGTCCCAAGACTTAAAATCAGGTTTGGTATATACTCCCCAGATTTCACTGTTGTAAGTTAAAATGGGAGAGATCATAGCGTCAAAAAGTTTATTTGTAAGGAATGGGGACAGATTGCTGACATGTGTGTGTTTTCTAAGGCTGAAAAGAGCGTGGAGAGCCTTCTCTTTCAATTTGTCAAGCGCCAATGAAAAGTTTCCTGTTGAAGAGATTAATGTTCCTAAATAGGTGTAATTCTGAACAACTTCAATGTTTTCATTGTCAATGTGAAAACTATACTCAGTACATCTTTTTGCGCGTTTTTGGAAGATCATAACTTTAGTCTTTTTAGGATTGATACTTAACATCCATGAATTGCAGTAGGAGGATAACATATTTAGGCAATTTTGCAATCCCATTTTGGATCTTGATAATATTACTAGATCGTCCGCATAAAAAAGAGAATTTAATTTCGCGCCGTTTGGTAAGACAAAGGGGTCAGATAAAGTTTCTTCGAAAGAGAATGGTATATTATTAATAAAAAGGTTAAACAGTAACGGGCTTAAAATGCAACCTTGTCGAACACCTCTGGCATATTGAAAGGGTCGTGTTTGATTTTGTCCAAGCTTAATAGAACATGTAGAGTTTGAATACAAACTCTTAATCAAATTATAAAAGCACCCTCCGACATTTATTTGTAACAACTTTAAGAGACCAACATGCCAAATTGCGTCGAAAGCTTTTTTGAAATCTACGAAACAAGCATATATTTTCTCGTTGTGGTTATGCACATATTTATCTATTAACGTCCTTATTGTGAGGACATGGTCTGCTGAACGATTGTTTGGTAGGAATCCAATCTGGGAGTTGTGGAGAATGTTACACGAGTTGACATGCTTTAGTAGCCTTTGGTTTAAAATAGAACAAAAAAATTTTCCTAGACAGCTTGAAACACAAATTCCCCGATAATTTGACGGATCACTTCTATCGCCTGATTTAAATATCGGTGTAATAAGGCCGCGACACCACGTTTCAGGCATTGTACCTGAAATAAGAATTGAATTAAAAAGTTTAAGATATACAGGCATCATGTCTTGAAGGCTAGCTTTGATCGTTTCATTTTTTATTTTGTCTGAAAACGACAATTTGTTATTTTTCATTTTCTTCGCGGCTGTAACTATTTCATTTTCGGTAATTAAGTAGTCTAAGGAGTCCATCTGATCTTTACGACTTTCAAGGTATGTCAAATCATTAATAATTGACTGCTGTGTCGGATTTAAAGGCTTTTCCGAGTGAAGTGAAGTGAAATAATTGAGCCATCCTTCCTCCGATATTAATGGGATATCATTATCTTTTTGGGTGTCGTCCATCGATTTTAAACATTGCCAAAAGTGTTTCTTATCTGAATTTTCTGCATTATTCTCTAATTCCGTAATCTTTGCGTTGTAATACTCAGTTTGTTTCCTACTAAAACGCTTTTTGTAATCTGCTAAGGCAATATGAACCGTCTCCCGCAAGTTTTCATTTAAGGGGTCCTGTGTTTTTGGTTTGAGAGTTTTCTTACCTCGTGTCTTTTGAACCGACAGTCTCTATCAAACCATTTTTCATTCGATACTGGCTTCATTTTTTTACGACGTTTTGGTTTTCTTATCTTCAAGCTTCTTTTAGCTGCTGAAATAAGCATGTTCTCTACTTTTTTTAACCTAGTGTTTACATCTAGAAACGCGTTGTCGTCATCAAGATAATCTCGTATGAGCATTTGAAGATCAGGTGAGCGCAAGACATCTTTGAACTTTGGTGCAGAATCGTTTTCCCAGAGGAACTGCATAGGAAGACGTGACAGAACGACTTGTGGAAACCCAGTATTTCATGACCAGTGCTAGACACGGCTTGTTTAGTTCCTCAAACGATAGCAAGCAATTCATGTGAGACCTTGGAGGAAATCAGTACAGCTCTTGTAAGCTAGCAATTCTATTGGCCCTCTAGTGTAGCTGTTGCCGCTGTTGTGGGGGCTAGGGACACTGTAATTGTTGTTTGTTCTATTGTTCTCTCGAAGGATACCGGACCTAAAGAAAGAGCCAATATAAACCGTAATCGGGAAAAAAAATTGATTTAGATCTTAAAATAAGCCTACGGATTATATTTTCAGAGAAAATGATAGACTCAAACGAAATGTTTCCCATAGATGGCACCGAAGAGAGTGATAACGAGGAGGAACCAGATGATGTCAGAGCAAAGAAACAACTCATGGCACAAGACTGGGGACAAGGCAGAAGCTTTAGATCTATTTTAAAAGATCTTATGGTTCTCCTCACGACTCGCGAGGGCCGAGCAGGCTTGGTACATAACTTCCTTCGAGGAATACAACTACCGTCAGCACCAGTCCCTTCGGGTATATAAGTTAAAATATGCTAAAGCAGTTGATTTAACATAAATGTCGGGGTTCGGGAGAGAACGTGGAAACATTTAGAGTCCTTATTCGAAGTAAACCAGATAACTACTCTGAGCAGGCGAAGGCAACAGAATCCCTTAAGCCATTAAGCCCAAAGGCGAATGATATTTATTTTCCTTATTTAGTAGTATAAACCGATTGACCTTTATAAAAATAGTAATGAGAAATTTTCAGGTATTCTGTGTTCATGTGCTAATATCCACTACCTTTATACTCGAAAATCAACATAATCTTCAAACATTTCCTATGAATTTACATCTTAGTCCAAAAAGGAAATGATCAACCTCAGTCAGTTTGAATGGAAATACGATTTTTTTTGTGAAAATCCTTCAAGCTATGAGCAGTCGATCTAGTTTTGGCTCTGGAGTGGATTGATTAAAAGAAATTCCAATGAATTAAAAATTCTCCTTTCTTATCGGGGAGAACTGAATGTGTGTAAAAATAATACGCTTGTTCGGTATTCTTTCACAGCTAACACAAGGATCAAACTTAGATATCCCTACAATGCCAAAATTGGTTGGGTAGAGAGACTAAAAACGGCCACATATACCGACTTAATCAACCTGCCCTATTCATGATGGGAAACACTTAAAATACATCTTAGACCTCAGCAAAGTGAACTCGCGCCTATTTATCCCTTCCTTTGTTCAATTCAAGAAACACGGCATGAAGGAATTCTACGTGTTCCGCCATCCAACCGACCCTTCATGTCCGGTCGTTATGCACTTTGTAATGGTGAATAAAACTTTCAGGGAGCAAAGCGCGCCAGGTATTCATAGCACAACGCTAGATTTCTGTCGCAATAAGAGTTAAATATTGTGAGATAGGGCGGCCCGCCGGACTAGGCCGCTTTTAAGAAAAATAATCCATGAATAGTTTCTACAGGCGGCTATCACATTGAATACAACGAGGAAGAAAAATAGTTAACGCGTTTATGACGTAAAGGCGCATTTTGGAGTTAGACAAGAAAAATATGGAGTAATTTTGAAACGCCTAGCCTTTGATTCCAAGAGGTTCTCTGTTGGCAAGGGCAAGCGAGGGTTCGGGAACGTTTCGGAAGGGAGCGCCAGGGTACCAGGTAAATGCCATAAAGGAGAATGTGATCATTGTTGTCGATGGACTGTAACGGGTTCAAAATTAAAAGTAGCCAATTGCACAGCGAGACCGGGTCGCTGCAGCGATGAGCAGCTATGCATGCAATCGCACTGACAGTCTAAAAAATAAACTTCTTTAAACTCTTGTTTCTTGGCCAAACAGCGACAACAAACATAACACAGGAACTACGCATGGTTTGAAAAAATAATCTAAAATTAACTTGACGTTCCTCATCAGCTACAGCACGCATCTTCAGAAGTGACAGTTACAAAAAGACAAAAGAGAAAAAAAGAAAAGAGAAAAAAAAGCCTCTAACCTTTTTGTTTTTTCCTTGTTTCACTTCATTCAGGAGTTGTTCGGAAAACTGAAGAAGAGAAAAGCTATGCTGATTTAAAAATATTCGATGATCCGGAAAAATGGTACAGCACATTTAGCTTTCGATACCCTAACCTACAGTTCAATCGCCTCGCAGACTTGGCTTACTTTAACACGGCTCTTGGCGAAGAAGTCATAAAAGATGTCATAGCTGAATGTGTGGAAAATAAGCGTCGAGCTTAATGTGTCCATGAAGCCCGTGATTTGAAGACAGACGTTTATCGCCTTGCTGTAAGCGCTTTGCTGTTATTTCGCTAGGCTTAACAGGGTTGGAAACTAAAATTTCGGACCACTCGCCATTTGGGCGAGTGACCTTCAAGTTGCACTCGCCCAGATAATTTTTCACTCGCCCAGTCTCCTAGCTCCATACAAACACAGAAAGCATTAACCCCCCCCCCCCTCCAACGCCCACGAACATCAAATATCCAACTTTTTATCCAATTTTTAATCAAGAGAGTTTAATTAACAGAGTTTACAAGGTTTCCGTTGAGTTTCTCAGTTCATTTTCAAGATATTTCAGCACATATTCTTCAGACATCTCTGGTTCTGACTCATAATCCGATATCATCTCCTCATCATCTCTGCCTAGCTTTTTCTTCATTTCCCAACGATAGGCAGTCAATTGTCACTTGCAATGAAAATTTCTGTGTCCTTGTCTTTTCGTGTTCGCGAGATTCACGGACCGTTGTTGACGTGCTGTTACCAGGAGCGGTATTTTCTTCCTGGCGGACACTCCAGGATGAAATCTCCACATTCTAACACTAAGTGAGTTCACGGGAAGCTTTTTTTGTATTTTTGCGAACCAGAAATTAATTTGTGACAAAGTGCCAGATTTGTGGGAAATTTCAAAATGTTAAACATCGTAAGCCATTAGCTGTGGGCAGTAAAAATTATTTCAAAGTGGAAAGTAGAAAGTCACGCTTATTTTGAATAATATATTCTGGAACTGAAAATGGTACTCGCCAAACCGGGCCAGTGATCGGTGATCCGTACTCACCCGACAGTTTTGACACTCGCCTGGGCGAGTGGGCGAGCGCTAATGTCCAACCCTGCTTAACTTTCAGTGGACTTTATACCTTAGTTTGGAATCAAGCGTAACCCCAAAACCCTCATCTTAAGTTGGCTAAGCTGGATTTTTTAGAGGCAACACCGCTCCAGTTAGAAAATTGACTTCATCGCCATTAACAAGCTATCAAAAAACGATCACCACAACTGAATAAGATAAAGATTTGTTATGACTACTGTTATACTGACAACAGAGTTGGCATAGCGACGTAATGACGTCATTACGTTTTTTACTTTCGTTCGTATTCCTCAGCACAGAAGATATTTTTCGCAAATCGCTCAAGGGAGCTTGTACCTCCTATGTCTGCCCAGCGATGCCTTGATCCATGAGAGTGTTATCGAAATGTGATAATTATTTGGAAGCCGCACGATGAATTTTTTTAAAAATGTGTCAATCTCAAGATTAATATTCAGTTTAAATGGCATCAAACTGCTATAAGATAAAACTGCATTCCCAAAGCCCGTCGTTTTCTTTATATAGATTTTACCCAATTATCTCGCCGGATAGTATGTTTTTTACTGTATTTATAACCCCAAAAACTTTATCCCAAAAAATTTCGATAACGTTCTCATAGAATTTGTTCAAACTTTACCAACATCAAGGCAGCTATAGGAAGTACAAGTTTCCTTGAGTGATTTTCCTGGTGCCGCGGAAAACGAACGGAAGTGAAAACATGATGACGTCATTAAATTGCTATGATAACTACGATGTCAATAGAACACTGAAATTTCCATTTCATCTAATTCAGCTGTGGTGATCATTTTTCGATAGCATTGTTAATGGCGATGCAGTTAATTCTCAAACTTGAGCGGTGCTGCCCTTAAAAAAATCCAGTCGAGTCACCAAAAGCACTAGGTTTATATTATTTTCGGTAGGTTGAATAATTAGCAATATACTTTTTGAATTATTCGTTTTGGAACTGGTGTTGAATGAGTGTACCTCTGTTTTCAGTCTTAAGTTTAGACATGTTTGCTGTTCTTTTAACAGAGATCACACTATTAAACCGGAAAAGAGGAAATAAATACTTGATTAAAGAAAACCGCTCAGCTTATTTCTTGATCAGCCTGATGAAAATTTTTAGACTGAACACAATGTGTTGTCTCTTTCTGCTGCGCGATTAACATCTCGTGTGTGTCTTATATAACCACTGGACCGTCAAACTCCTAGTAAGGGGCCACTTACTGCACTTCGTAGGTCTCGAAAGCGTATACCTTAACCCCAAATACACAAAATACTAGATTATTGCTTAGCATGTACCCCAACAGCAAATCCGTCTGTTTCTGTTAACATGTGATGCTAATGATTCGACAAATTATCTAAGCCTGGTCTTATCTCAAGTGCTGAAATAAGGAATCACTAGCAATACGCTTCAAATTAACTATTCATAGCGATCTTTAAGGAAACTTCAACGGATGTTCGCTATTCAGCTGTTAGAATAATAATAACAATAAGCTAATAAAGCCGCAGCTATTCACTGCCAACGTTGTCATGTAAAAAGACGTAATCCTTGTGCTACCTTATTAAGGTATTAAGCTTTTAAACGCCTTGTTAAATCTTGTGTAAATAAATTTTATGGTTTCGTCATTTTTAGGTTGATTTTTCAGAACACTTGCCGGATTAAGTCCTTTATTCCTTACAAAGATCGTTTGAATCTCTCAAAAAAATCTAAGATTGTCTACAAAGCGAGTTGTTGGGACTGTGACGCCTTCTATATCGGCAAAACAAAGTGACGACTGCATGACAGAAAGGTCGAGCATTTTAAAGCCCTTCACTTAATTGGGTCACACCTCCGTTGTTGCTGAGCACGCAATCTCCACTGGCCACAACATCAAATGGGACCATTTCAAGGTCTTAGCTAGTGGATGATGTGACTTACATTGTAAAATAAAAGAAACATTGTTAATACTGAATGGTCGCTTGAATAATCTCGACTTGAACCTTGGTTGGTATTTAGAAAACAAGCGACATTCAAGCGACATATAAACTTCGAAAAAATCTCCCCATTGATAAAGTGCTGCTGTGATGCTACTTCCACAGAGGTCCGCACAGAAGAGGAGACCGCTGATCACATGTACCTTCCCAAAAGGTCAGCAATATAAAAATAATCACCCACCGCGCTTCGCGCTAGCTCCCAATACCCCGCTCGAGCTTCGATCAAACTCCCGACTTTAGGCAAATTTCGAACAGTTTATATAGTCTGGAACCACGAATTTCTCAATCAAGCCATTGCCAAGGGGCAACAACAGGCAGTAACATCCATTTATGTTCCAAATACTGCGGAAATAGTTGGCTTAGATATTTCCATTCGCCTCTCTAATGGTTTTGTAATACAATAGTTCTTTCGATTTACTTTATTTGCACATTACATATTTTTTAAACGTGTGTTTGAAAATTGTCATTTCACCTTTAAGCATTATTAGGAACTTTATTTCATGTAAGATCGTCTTAAAATCGACTAAAACTGTTCTAAGTGATAGAACAAGTAAAGTATAAAGCGCTTATTGAGTGAGGATACCGCAGAGGAAAATTGGATCTGATCAAAATATTAAACAACTTGAGTTCTGTCGGACCGACGGAAATTTCAGTTCCGTCTGGATTGAGAAAGCGCATGAAAATTAAATGCGGCTGATTTGGCCTTTCTCTCACAATATATTTATTTGAATAAAATCAATTGTATTAACTGGATGTTGTCTATAGAAGAGCGCAGTGCTGCTGTGATTTTCTCATTGAATGCTTTGAATTAAAGAAAAGATTTAAATATTCGGCAAAATAAGATGGCCTAGACGTTCTTCTCTATTGTTAAAATGGATTTTTTTGTTGATTTTAATACTGTATTTTCTAACTTGCGTAAAGGGTCAACTTATCAAGCCTGGAGTTTGAACACCATCCACCCCTTTATTATTTCATATACATGTATGCTATCTAGACGTTTAAGGTGTATTTGCTGGGTTAAATATTTGTACATTGAAGAAAACGATGGACGTTTGACTGTAAACCGCAATATCTATAGAAAAAGCCAAATGTTAAATATGATGTCAAAGGTAACGCACTACATAAACTTAACAACCATGCACATTACCAAGTTCTATTACGCAGAAGTCAATGTTTTAGACTTCTAAGATAAATGGAATTGCGTTCAAGGTCGAATAAACAAATTAGACTTTATCATCTCTACCCAAAAGAATTCTGTAGTTACAAAGAACATGCGCTTGTTCGTTACTATTTTTGTGATCGGCTGGCTTCACTTTAGAGAGAGGACATGGTTATACACTTGAATCATCAGGAAAACTAACTTTAAAATGACTATATAGCGAGGACTATGTAAACAAAGGATGCCTATTTGGCGTTCGCAGTCTGGCTTTTCGAAGCAGTTCTCGGCTTTAATGACTTTAAATGGTTTTAAGGTATTCCAGAAGATATATATGGAAATATATACACGAACTGTACTGAAAATATACTCTAAAATATACTCTTGCAGAAGTTCAAAATAATGCAAAACGTTTGATCGCGTACCCTGCATTGTAAAATCTCAATGTAGTTGTCCCAAAGAAATCTTCCTTTCCGCAAAATAGTTGCATCTCAGATGATTTAGCTTCTCCCTTGTCTTGTGTTTCTTTCTTCCACTTTGTTCGTCGATTTTGAAACCAGGTTTTCACTTGCGTTTCCGTTAGATTCAGATCAGAAGCAAGCTCAGCTCGTCTGCTTTCTGTGACATATCGACATTTTGCAAACTCCTTCTCCATCGTTTGGATTTGATGAGCTGAAAACAAGGGACGTAATTTCTTTTTCTTCATTGGACGTCTTCGTTTCTTCTGAAAATTCATACCTAATGGTAAAAAAAAAGAAAGTCTCATCAAAGAAGATTGCTAATGTAATTTATAAAGGTGAACACTTTACGAGCTGCGCAGGAAATCAGCTAAAGAGGTGTCACTTTTGGCGAGCCAAAGAAATTATGCAGGACATATCACGAAGGCATCATACGTAAAGCTACTAGCTTGGCACTTAAAGCTTTACGGTACAAAACGTTAACTTTCAAACGATTGCTTTTATTTGTGTCTTTGTTTGACAATTGCGTCGAACAACGCAACAAGTGACAATGCATCGAACTGGCAGGAGTCGAAGGAAGTATCCATTGGCTGTGTTTAAACAACTACTAATTTGAAGAAGCGATAATAACGAGTTGCTAACAATCTCGAAGCTATCTCATTTGTCACTTGAATCAAATTAGGTGTTAAGTCCTCATAAAATAAAAAGAAAGAAACATTCGAAAGAACAAATAGATTGCACACCAGGTCTAGGACACACAATTAGCCACGATGATATCACAAGCAACGCTCAACCCTGCAGTACATTACTATACTTCTCCTATCGATTCTGTAGTCCAGCAATGTTCCTTCACAACGCTTTCAAATAAGGTTAGGATAAAAGAATAGAAACCGAAACAAAAATAACCTGAAGTTGCAAGTATTATTTTGGAGACAGCTGTAACAAACAATGCAGGGCAAATCCAATGATCCTTTGTCTACATCTAAGCTAGAAATGTAAACATCCCTCGCAATTTTGCCATGGAACAGATTACATTAAGACTAAGCCAAAATAACACTTCACTGTAAAATGCTTGAAACTAGCAACCTGGGAAACATTTGGGCGAATTAATAGAAAAAATTCTTGAAATTACAACTTTCAGTGAACATATAATCTCGTCTGTTCTAGGACAATGGTTTGTACCCTTCCTTGTTAAAAAGATTCCAAAGTTTTTATTCCCTGCATAACTGAACTTATCATTAGCAAATTTATATGTGTTTGTAGGAAGAGCTTCATACACTTTTAAGCGATATGTGTAATAATGAAGCTTAAAGAAAAAACTAAAACCAGGAGGTCGAATAAAACTATGTTTATCGCTTTCGATTTCTCTTGATAATATATTAACCTGATCAGGAAGATCTTGTCTTAAAGCTTCCTCGACCGCATCGATGATACAGTGGATTGTATCTGGCCGCGATTTTCACTGAATAGTTAACGTAGTGTTATACTTTACGTAATGCAGAAAGAGAAGTTAAATGCAATTGCATTTAATATGTATACTCCTTTTGTTAACTTACCAAAGGAAGCTACGTTGTTTGGGAAAATAAATGGCGTTATCTGAACAACTGGCTGGGGAGATGGAAGTGAGCAGAATCCAGGCAAACAAGATGACAAATTTGGACGGTGATACCCTGGAGGAAACACTGCACGAGGAGCAACAAGCAAAGATGGCACTGTGCATGGCGCGTCAAGTGCGTCAATTGGTGCGGCATCTTTAGAAACCCATTCCTGCTTCCCCACTGTTTCATCTGATAGATTTAAAATATTCTTGATAGAAAACGAATTTTTACTCGGTGAAAATGATGAGATGCTGGGTGAATAAGATGCAATACCTCTTGTCGCCATTATGTTTTTTTTAACAGGGACATATTTTACCCTCTTGGGCGTGTAACATGGCGGCTTTCTGAAAAAAGGCTCTGGAGTTTATGATAATTAATCCTGTCAGTCATTAGCAGACAGGATGTCGCGCGTTATCAATAACAATATTTACTACACAATTTTAAGGGTTTTACAATATGCTTTCACAAAAAGAATTTGGTTTAGAGCAGTGGCTAGAGATCTTCAAAAGCGTGCATTAAAATCTGGGACAGGTTTCAGACCTACGATTTTTTTTTTTAGTTTTGTGACGATGGGATTTAACTTCCGCTTCCTGTTGTGTCTGGAAAACTTGAAGTGGCAGCAAGACGGAACTCTGCCAATAGCCCACGTTTGATATATCAAAATTCTATCATGACTCCGAGACTTTCCAATCCAAAAAATGCAAGTTTTCGAATATTCATTTATTTTGTGTTAATTTCCACAAGAGACTTGATACAAAGAAAACAAAACCAAATATAGAAGTTAGGAGGAAAGCCTCGATGCCATGTTTGGATTTTGATATATCGAACGTGGGCTATTGCACTCGCCATTGAGAACTGCCAGTTGACACATTGTATAGATATTTCATAGAAAAAACTTTGTGAAAGTGCTTCAAAAGTGTGGCCAGACCAAAGAAGTGATTCAAGTGACCTTTAAATATTGATTCAAAAGACTGCCGAATTGGATGGTAAATTTTCTTAACTGAACTTTACAATAACTAAAATTAGCTACACCTTAATTTGCCATTGTAATATTCTAGAGCCATTAAACCGGCCAAAACTCGAGAACGCAACTCTATTTAATTCAAGTGACTGACAACGTGCCTCATCGCAACTGAGCTACCGGAAAACTACTGGAGGAGCGGTTACACAGCTCACAACATTCTACACTCCCCCACTAAGCCATGAAAACTAGTACAATAAATCAACAACAAAACTTAATTTGCAGTTCTTAAGTGTCTCTGTTCTAATAATCTAAAAAGTCACTTAGTAACAAAATCAGCCAGGTATCGAGGGGCGTGTCTGTTCCTAGGAGGGTATCGCTTCTCTGGAAGGCCTTGGGTAGGTGATTGCACGGGAACAGCTGGCTCCCTTGGGGTTTCTTCCCACTGCAATTCTGGCTGTTCAGCTGGTGGCATTGTCGGAATTGGGTCTGCTGGAACCTCTTGATCAGCAGTAGACGCATGGGGAATGCCGGATCGCTGTATAAGGTGGTCTTGGTGACGTCTCAAGAATCGCCCATCTTCCAGCTGAACTGCAAAGGACATTGGACCCGTTGACTCTTTCAAAATTCCAGGTAACCACCTTGGTCCTCTTCTGAAGTTGCTTGCATAAACTGCTTCCCCTTCCTGCATGGTGCGTTCCTTAGCGTGCCAGTCATGAGCCTCTTTCTGCGAAGCTTGGCTTTGTCGCACTTTTCTTCCGATTTCAGGGTAGACTAGGTCAAGTCTTGATCTGGGTTTCCTTCCAAGAAGTAATTCTGCAGGGGACACTCCTGTTGAAGTCTGCGGGGTGATTCTGTAACGAGCTAGAAATTCTGAAACTCGTGTCTCCACACTTCCTCCACTCATCTTCTTCATTCCCTTTTTGAATGTTTGTACCGCTCTCTCAGCCAGTCCGTTAGACGCTGGGTGGTAGGGTGCTGTTCTGATGTGACGGATCCCGTTCTGTTTAAGGAAATCTTCAAATTCTTTGCTCACGAAGTTGCTGCCATTGTCAGTGACCACAATTTCTGGAAGGCCGTGTGTCGCGAAAGCGATTCTCAACTTCTCAATGGTAGCACTTGAAGTTGACGTATTCATTGGAAACGCCTCCATCCACTTGGAGTGGGCATCCATCACAATAAGAAACATTTTGCCAAGGAACGGACCCGCGTAGTCTAGGTGGAGCCGAAGCCAGGGTTTATGAGGCCATTCCCAGGGATGTAAAGGGGCTTCTGGCGGTGACTTCCTGTTTTCCTGGCAGGGACTGCACTGCTGAACCTTCTGCTCTAAGTCTGCATCCATTTTTGGCCACCACACATAACTTCTCGCCAACGCCTTCATACGGCAAATTCCAGGGTGTGTCTCGTGTAACTCTTCTACCACTCTTGCTCTTTCTTTAGGGGGGACCACTACTCGATTGCCCCACAGCAAACATCCATCTTGAACACTTAATTCATCTTTCCTAGTAAAGTAGGGCTTCAATGCTTCATCTGAATTGTGATTAGGCCAACCGTGCTGAACGAACTTGATTACTTGTGACAGTATTGGATCACATCTGGTTCCGGTTCTGATCTCATTCACACTCACTGGTGTCGAATTGAGGAGTTCCATTGCAAACACAGTTTCTGCAGGCAAGGGTGTAGTTGGAGGACTAACCGGCAAGGGTAGTCGGCTGAGGGCATCAGCATTGGCATGTTCTGGTCCTGGCTTGTACTCAATGGAGTAGTTGTATGCAGCTAGAGTCAAGGCCCAACGCTGAATTCTAGCTGCTGCCATAGGGGGTGTGGCCTTCTTCTCATTAAACAGTGATTCCAATGGTTTGTGATCAGTCACTAGACTAAAATGTCTGCCATAAATGTACTGGTGAAATTTCTTCACACCAAATACCAGGGAAAGTGCTTCTCTCTCAAGATTGGAATAATTTCTTTCTGCATTGGACAGTGTTCTGGAAGCATATGCGATTGGATGTTCCGAGCCATCATCCATTCGATGCGAGAGAACCGCTCCCAAGCCATATTGTGATGCATCGCATGCCAAGGTTAACTTCTTCTGACTATCATAATGGACAAGGAGTCTAGAGGACTTCAGAAAATCCTTAGACTTCTGGAAAGCCTGCATCTGCTCTTTACCCCAATGCCAGCGGGTCTCTTTACGTAGTAACTCATGCAATGGAGCCAACACGCTCGACAGGTTAGGCAGGAATTTCTGGTAGTAGTTGATCATGCCCAGGTACGATTTGAGTTCCGACACATTCTTGGGCGCTGGTGCATTGGTGATCGCTTCGACCTTGTCATCCAATGGTTGGATACCTTCTTTGCTGACCTTGTGACCCAGGTAGGTTACTTGAGGTTCCATGAACACACACTTGTTTTTCCGTAGTCGTAAGCCAACAGTTGCCAGTCGTTTTAAGACTTCTTCCAGGTTGTTTAAGTGATCTTCATCGCAGGCTCCGGACACTAGGATATCATCCACCCGGACGATTACATAAGGAATGTTCTGCAGTAGATTCTCCATGTTCCGCTGAAATATTCCTGGTGCTGACGATATCCCATAGGGTAGGCGGTTGTACTGGAACAACCCCTTGTGCGTGTTTATGGTGGTGTACTGTTTAGATTCATCATCCAGGAGTAGCTGCTGGTAGGCTTGGCTCATGTCCAATTTCGTGAATTTTTCACCTCCTCCTACTGTTGCCAGGAGGTCTTCAACCTTCGGGATAGGATAACTGTCCAGCTTTGACACTTGATTGACGGTTGTTTTGTAGTCTCCGCAGATGCGAATTGAGTCATCTGGCTTCAGGATAGGCACAATGGGAGCCGCCCATTCCGAGAACTGAACAGGTTCAATCGTTCCCTCCTCTTGTAGCCTCTTGAGTTCGGCCTCAATCTTCCCTGTCATTGCATATGGCACTGGTCTTGCCTTCAGGAATTTTGGTTGTGCCTCCGATTCCACATGAATTTTTGCCTTTGGGCCCTTGAAGGTCCCAAGTCCTTCTTTAAACACTTCTGAGTACTGGTCAACCAATTTTTCAAGTGAAGACTCTTGGTTGTTTTTGACAACTTGCATTTTGAACAACTCCTTCCAGTTGAGTGTCAGAACTCTCAACCAGTCCCTTCCCAGTAAGTTAGGCCCAGATCCTTCCACCACGAGTGTTTGCAGTTCCACTTCTTGTTTCTCGTACTTCACAATGACATTCAAAGTTCCTATGACCTTGACTAATTCACCTGTGTACGTTCGGAGCTTCACTTTAGCAGTTTCCAGTTGCTGTCGGTTCTTCACCAGATTCCCTTCAATGATTCTCTTGTAGGTTTCTTCGTTGACGATCGTAGCAGCGGCGCCAGTGTCCACTTCCATGCTCGTCTGAACTCCGTTTAGCTGTAGCTCAACTCGATACGGTTCTCTCTCCGTGGCGGTTATGTGAAACATCGTGTATTCTTCGCATTCTTCCTCACCCGACTCGTCTGTTGCCTCCAGATGATGTGTGTTTCCAAATTTGCCGCTCTTTCGAAACTCCGGTTTACGCTTACCAAGACATTGACTTGCCTTGTGACCCTTCTTACGACATTTGTAGCACTCTTCGTCTTTATATCTGCACTTATCGGGATCGTGGAATCTTCCTCCACAACGATAACATTCTTTTGTCGACTTTCTCGGATCCCTTGGTGGCTGTATCGGTGGGTATTGGGCCACGCGGTTAACTTGTGATTCTTCGGGTTTCTCACTCAGATTCCCAGCAATCAGATCACGTGTATTCCTGTCGGCAGTTTCCATCGCGGTGGCTAATTCCATCGCCTTCTTGAACTCTAGTTGACTTTCAGCAAGCAATCTCCGCTGTATCCGTTCGTCGTTCAATCCGCAAACCAGTCGATCACGCAGCATTTTCTCCAGTTGATCGCCAAATTCGCAGTGCTCCGATAAATTCCTCAGTTCAGCGACATACTGTTGTATTGTTTCTCCCGGCTGACGAAAGCGGCTGTTAAACTTGAAGCGATACACGATAGACGATGGTCTAGGATTCAAATGATTCTTTACCAGATTAACCAGCTCTACGAACGACTTGTCGGTAGGCTTCCTTGGATTAACCAAATTCCTGATGAGTTTGTAAGTTTTCGCTCCACACACACTGAGCAGAACCCCCCGTTTCTTGTTGTTGTCCGTAATCTCATTCGCCGCGAAATACTGCTCGAGCCGTTCGGTGTACTCAATCCAGCTGTCGTTCTCGTTGTATTCCTCGATTTTCCCGATCAATGCCATGGTTTTGTCCGTACCTCGTCGCCAGTATAATATTCTAGAGCCAATAAACCAGCCAAAACTCGAGAACGCAACTCTATTTAATTCAAGTGACTGACAACGTGCCTCATCGCAACTGAGCTACCGGAAAACTACTGGAGGAGCGGTTACACAGCTCACAACATTCTACAGCCATAATTCTAAAAACCACATGAAAAGGCTTTTTCTTGAAAATTAAGAAACAAATTCCTCAAAACAGGAAGATCCCAATGTACTGCCGTGTACTGTTTTCATACCTTTAGAAGTTGATGAAATCTAATATCATGGTGTTTGTTGTATAACTGTTTTTTCTTTTAAAGAACAATTCTTTCGTTTTAGTACTATAAATACCCACAACAGTAGCTTTACGCAGGATCCTAAGCCCTGGACTCTCTTGCTGTCGCTGGGCATTCTTCAGTCTCATTTTACGACGTTATGAAATGATAACAAAAGGTGAACACAGTTTAAACGATGGATGGAAGAATTTTCACTTTGATCTTTCACCGCAGTGTGCTTGCGTGATGTATCACTGCCACAAAAAGGAGACAATTATTTGTTTTCAATTGGCGCCACGTCATCTTGCGAACCACTGTTTAAAAAATCTATCTGATTTTACGTAGGGTATGAAATATAATCCTGTTCTTGGTTATTTTATACACAAAGATTTATTTCGCCACAGTTTAGCTTTAGTTGTAGTGGAATACCGAACACGTCAGATTATAAGATACTCTTTCTGCCTTAGTCGTCCCTGAAGGAGTTGTGAACTTTAAGATGAAAAAAATTATACGCCTTATTCCAAAATGGCGGAAAATAGAAGAAGAATGACTGCTAACACATTCAATGCTCACTGATACATGTCACTCGGAATAAAACTAGGACTAATAAAATATTTTCGTCTGTAGATGAATAAAATGGAGTCGCATTTTTTCTGACAGTTAAAACAATTTGTTTTTGAAAATTTTCAAGCTCACTGCGACCTTAGCAATTTTCCTTGCTTCTATCACTAAACCATTGTTTTTTACGTTATTAAAATATTATTTTGAGGCTTCTTTCGAACTGAAATTTATCGGGACATATCTCATGTAGCTAAAATTTCATATATTCATATTTTTATATTTTATAATCCAATTCAATCGTTTCATAAAGATAAATAAGCGTAAGTCGGTGTATTACTATATTACAGATTAAATTGTTTATATCTTTAAACCAAGCTGGGCACACGGGATCATGAGGAAGGTGGCTAAAGATCATTCACTTATTATTAACAGCAGAATAACTATTTATCACTCTATTGTATATTAAGAGACATTGGATCATAGACAACCAGACAAAGTCAGGGATTATAAATGGCAAACAATTTTCAACCTGAAAGGCAACTGAGCAGTCATTTGCGTTCACTTTGTCTTAGTTTACTCAGTAACACTTATTTTACTTCCAGTGAATTATCATATACATTTTTCAGCTACCAATCAGAAACTTTTACAACGTGCTAAATCTATGGACTTTGTCCTACAGATGCTCACATTCCACATGGAAGAAAACATCCATAGAGAAGAAAGTACCGTAGAAAGTAACTTCTTCCTTCTACTTAACGATTTAACGTCGTGTATTTGTATTTGAATGGAATTGAAGTCAGTTAGCAAAGCACTGCCATGATGTGTGGAACACATCTTCACCTCGCGGCCTTTACAGCGGCTCTACATTTTAAGATATGTCTTTAAAACGATCACATCTAAATGACGATACAAATTTCTGTAGATATTAGCAGAGGAAGCCCCACAAATGTGTTTTGATTTGGTGCGAGTCATCTAATGTGTTGCCCAGGCCGAATTACGAAGAGTATTTTATTTAAAGGCCCATTGGAATAAAAGGACTGTCTTGAGATGTTAAGTATAGCTTTGTCAATTGTAAGCATACGAAGTTAATGTCGAAGATTCGAGTTGTTTTCAGATGTGATGGTCCAATATCGTCAAATTATGTGATCGTTTGTCTCAATCTAAACCGACTGCTTTACATAAACGTTTGGCCATAAAATACGCGCTCTATGTTCTTTCTCGTATTATATATATCGCTATAGTTATAATCTATTCGAAGGTTACAAACCTCAAATACTGCACAAACGATAATTTCCAGGTACCTTAGAGCTTTTTATGAGGATGTTAGTATTGTTTTGGCCTTGTATTTATAAACTCTAACACCCCTAACCTTGAGTTTTGTTTTATCTTTCTTTGATCTTAGTCGATGCTTTAGTTTCTGGCGCCATATCAACAGGTCAGATTCACTAAATCCCGCCCGGCTTCATTGTAATTGTGCCTGTGTTCACTGTTTTGGCCAACAATTAGCCTCCTTCCTGCTCCATTTTGCGAAAAAGCTTTTAGAAGTATCTGTTTATCTTAAACTTGTTCTCGTAGTAGTTCTTTAATTATCTAGATGACTCGATTGTCTGGCGTAACAAGAGACATATCTGCCCTCGTGTTTTTTCTCTCTCTCTTTTTTTTTTTTTTGCCAAAGTGGCATTTGGGCCATTTTAGAAACATTAATCCTTGGTTTGCATGCGACGTCATAAAACGTCATTGTGTAGACGACCTTCAGCCACTGCACACTAGTAGAATTCTACTAATTGCGATTTTGAGATAGCAATACCGTAATATATTGATGGCTAGTTGTGAGAAAATATATTCCGTATTGCGTGGAGTTGCGAACACTACGCGGATAATGAACATAATATTGTTGTTGATTAAAATTCTAATTCTTACTACTCGGGAAAAGTTGTACACGAATACCGAACACAATGACATTTTCGGTTTCGCAACGAGTTGCTATAATTTCCACTGTAAGCCGTACATTTTCTCACAGAAACTAAACAATCTTCATACAATGTATCCAAGTGCTGAAGTGCTGAGCAACGATAAACAGAAAAGCTTGACTTTAAAATTAAGAGACGGTCTCTGTAATTTCGGTCTGCTCGATCTGGCTTGAAAAATAGATTTCGCTTATATATTCTTGTGTGTTGCAAGACTTTCATGTACTTATAATAAAACCACAATCCGCTTGACCAGATTATTTATTTTTCCCGAGTTTTTTAAGGATTTTCGGTTCACCCCAACGAGCGCCCGTAACGACCAATGTCAGGGCTTTAATTTACCACAACTTTCAAGATAAATTAAACAAAAACGAATAACTTCTGCACCAAACAAACACCACAGCCAGTTATATTATGTCTCTTTGATTTATCACACCGACTTTCAAGAACATTGAGTTCGAATCAAGCCAGCAGCAAGACATTAACGACACTCCTATCACACACCTTGATGAAACACGCGAAAACGGATCAGATTCAAACTTTATTTTTTAAAAAGCGAGGCGGTCTATTTGAATCAAACCAACGCAGCCGAAAAGTAGATACAAAAGACAATGTCACTACGGAAAGAAACCTTGCGGTATCGTCTTATTGAAATATTTATAGCTGTGCAAACTTGCCAAATTTCGACGATCTTCATGTTTGCTGGCATTTTGAGGTACTCGTCGGGACGAAGCGTTTCTGATCAACTTGCCTCGCAGGCGTATCTAAAACCATCAAAAATAAAGAAAAAGTTAATATAAAGGCATTACAGTTCAAATGAAAAAGTTAAAATCGTGTTTAAAAACGGAAACTAGACTTAAATTTCAATCATTTCTGGAGATGAAAGATAGGTCATCATTGTTCGAATTTCATTCGATGATTCCATAAGACATAACAGTATCTGACCACAGGCGGACCACCCTATGTGTTCGTGGTTAATAATTGTTGGACAAAAGGTCATGTCGAAATCAATGGCGCGTATAAAAGATATATAGAGAAACATTACGTCGGCTTCGATTTACTACAAAATATAAAACTTACTATAAATGATTCAATAAAAATTAAGATGAAATGTTGATTGAGTCTTGTGTCATGTTTACTCGCCGCTCCGAGCCCTTTAAAGCGTTATTTTGCGAGATGATTTAGCGACCGGTAGTAAACAGAGATAGAAGAGAGAACAAGGCAGGCAGCTTTACCGCCGGCGGTCGCGACCTTGTCCTATTCAAGCTAGAACTGACGCTAAACCATCAAAATTCTCACCTCGAAAAGACGGGCATCCGAACAACTAGATATTTCTCTGTCCCTGTACGGAATTAGAACTTCATCCTTCCAATATTTTCCGAGAAAAGCGACCCCGAAGTCTCAAAAGTAGCTTTCTCCATATGATCAGTGCAAAATTCTGAACCAAAGGAATGTTAGGAACGCGAGCCCATTCGAATCTACCAATCAACGCGTTGCCAGTTCAAATGCCCAAGCCCGCCCCAACGGTCGCGACGCGTTGATTGGTAGATTCGAATGGGCTCGCGTTCCTAACATTCCTTTGGTTCAGAATTTTGCACTGATCATATGGAGAAAGCTACTTTTGAGACTTCGGGATCGCTTTTCTCGGAAAATATTGAAAGGATGAAGCTCTAATTCGGCACAGGGACAGAGAAATATCTAGTCGTTCGGATGCCCGTGTTTTTGGGGTGAGAATTTTGATGTTTTAGCGTCAGTTCTAGCTTGAGTAGGACAAGGTCGCGACCGCCGGCGGTAAAGCTGCCTGCCTTGTTCTCCCTTCTATCTCTGTTTACTACCGGTCGCTAAATCATCTCGCAAAATAACGCTTTAAAGGGCTCGGAGCGGCGAATAAACATGACACAAGACTCAATCAACATTTCATCTTAATTGTTATTGAATCATTTAGAGTAATTTTTATATTTTGTAGTAAATCGAAGCCGACGTAATGTTTCTCTTCTTCTATACGCGCCATTGATTTCGATATATAATAACCTTATGTCAACAATTATTAACCACGAACACATAGGGCGGTCCGCCTGTGATCTGACAGGCAAACTTCGACTCGATGTAAGTTACCTAGTAATTTCCCTTTCTTCCATGCGTACAACGAAGTTGTTTTTACGACAAAACGTCGAACATCGGCGAAGAAGCAAACGAACTGGTCATGTTTATCTATCGGTAAATACTTTATGTAGGAGGTATCGTATTGTACCGTACAGTGTCTCATTCGAGCCTTATACATGAAGTAGTGACCGCGAAGCCGGTTCTTCGGTTGTTGTTCGACGTTCAACGTTTTGCAATGGAAAATCTTTGCTGTGTGCCAGCAAGGAAGGGAAAGGACGACGTTACTACCTTAATGTGATTCATATGCTACATCAGGTCAAAGTTTGCGTGTCAAATATTGTAATTTCTTGTGGAATCATCGAGTGAAATTCGAACAATGATTCGAACTCAATGTTAATGAAAGTCGGTGTGATAAATCAAAGAGATATAATATAACTGGCTGTGCTGTTTGTTTGGTACAGAGTCTTGGTCGTTACGGGCGTTCGTTTGGGTGAACCGAAAATCCTTAAAAACTCGGGAAAAATAAATAATCTGGTCAAGCGGATTGTGGTTTTATTATAAGTACATGAAAGTCTTGCAACACAAGAAATATATAAGCGAAATCTATTTTTCAAGCCAGATCGAGCAGACCGAAATTACAGAGACCCTCTCTTAACTTTTTGAAATTTAACAAGATTACGCCATCTATCGCGAGCAAGCGCGCACTGTAAATTGTAAACAACAACTCGTAGAGATGAATTATGTACAGTTAAAGGTGTTCAAGCTATGCAAACGACAATAACCTACGAGCAAGCTCTCGGTATCGGGGGAAGTGCGATTTTGGCAACGCGAAAAGATGCAATTTTGGCGAGCGAAGGGGGCCGCTGAGTCGCTGAGTCACCGATTCAGCGATAAAGGCTGAGTATGATATGGGAATAACTCAAAATTCAGCCTAAAACAATAGACCTCAGTACGAGGCTCCGGGGAATAAATTATAGAGTTTGTGGGGTTTATTCTCCGGAGCCTCGTAGCGATGTCTATGTTTTAGGCTGAATATTAAAATATCGAAATTGGGCTATTATGCAGATCGAGGACAGTGTTATTTGGCTGAGGCGGATAACACCCTCCGAGATCTGCAGAGTTCCTCATATCATACGAAAGCCGAATTCAATAATTGTTTTATTACTCATTCAAAGCATTTCCAGAGCTCTAAAAACACAAAATGCATTTAGTTAGCTGGAATTAGTCGTGGATTGAAAGCCAATAACAGACGAAGAAATATTTTGAATGAATAATAATGCAGGATAGTTTTGAATTTTTATGCATACGTGAGCGGAACCCAATTCAATGCAGCGATGTCAATTTCAATTTTAGAACCAATCACAGGCCTATAAGCAAACCTAATGTTTAACTCATCTATTGAGACATTTCGTTTCATATCTTGTTTTAAAAATTCTGCTAAATTCCAGTAATACACATGGTTTATTTTTGTTGAAAAGATTTCTTTGTTGTCTTTTTTTCTGAAGGCTTATTTTAGAAAGAATGACCAGCACAATTGTTCCGTAAAAGTTTGTTATAATCCCTGTGTGCCTCAGAATTCTACGCTTCCACACATAGACAAGTGTAAAACTAAACAATGATAAGGGTAGAATGGCTCGAGAAAAGGTTTTTATAATCCCTAATTTGTCACAGTATTGTATACTTCCATGCATCGAGAAGTGTAGAACTATGTAAAGAATAGCACGCGTAGAATGGCTCAGGAAAGGGTCCCTAGCCTGTCAAAGTATTCTACATTTCCGCATATAGAGCGTTTTCACTCACGTGACCAGCAGCCATATTGGTTTGCTAAAACAAAGACGACTTTCGCATAAAAAAGAGTTTCATTCCCCCAGGAATGGCTTTGTACACCAATATGGTCGCCGTTTCTTTTTTTTGGAGCACTAACATGTCTGCCGTGACGTCACATGAAAACCCTCCATAGAAAAGTGTGAAACAACAACAACAACAACAAGCTTTATTTGCATGACTATAAGTACATACAGTATTGCAAAAGCGTAAAACGAAACTTCTAACAATCATAATTATGTAATAGGAGAAAAGCAATTACGTGTGTGTTCCATCACTTTCATTCGATAAAAGATTATTTCTTAAAGATAAGCATCTCAAGATGAACTTCATCAGTTGAGTATTTAAATAATAATTATCAGAATTCATTAATTTTTTGGTGGCTTGCATAGGAGGTAATTGTGTTATGTTTGGTATTTGATTCTCTATTTTTTTGTAAAATTCATCTCTAAAAGTACAGTATTTAGTACAATGGAAAAGTAAATGAAATTCATCTTCAATTTGGTTTGATCCACACGAATGGCAGCGTCTATTATCCCTTGGGATTTGATCATATATGCCAGTTTCGATCAATAATTTGTGATTACCTATTCTAAGTTTCACTAACTCTTTCCTGTTATTTAGTTTTCTTGTAAGATCTAAATAGCAGGAAGGCGTATATTCGTCTTTAAAAGTGTTGTAGAATTCTAATTTCTTAGAATTTCGAATAACATGTTGCCAGTGTGAAATATACTTTTGTTGCATAAGACTTGTATAGTGTTTAATCTTAGCATCAGTTAAGAAAATAGGGTCAAAATCAGGCAGATTATAATATTCAGACATCCTCATAACATTAGAGTAAAAACTATTTTTGCTGGTGTTATGAAGATCATATGACATTAGTCATTTTCCTTATTGTGGAGATATAAGGTGTAATTAATTATTTTTTGATTAGTAGCTATTATTAGAGGAAACCTTCCAAGCTCAGCTCTACAAGCTACATTCGATGCCTTACTGCTTACTTCTAAGTAACGTTTACAATACTAGAGATGAGCTTTTTCAATCTGTGAACTGTCCCAAGACTTAAGGGTTTGGTATATACTCCCCAGATTTCACTGTTGTAAGTTAAAATGGGAGAGATCATAGCGTCAAAAAGTTTATTTGCAAGGAATGGGGACAGATTGCTGACCCCGGGGGGGGGGGGGGGGGGGGTACTCCCTATAATGGCCTATACGGGGAGGCTCCGCCCGAAAGGGGTACCTTTTTCAGTCTTCAGGTATATAAAAGGGTAGGGATTTCACAAGTTTAGGTATATGAAAGGGTAGGAAAATCTTCGTTCGGGTTTTAAAAAGGGCCTTGAATTAAAACAGATCAAGCAGACGCAACTTATGACTGTTTCATTTTAATTTATTACGCGCTACGTAAAAAAAATGACAAGAAGACTTCCTGTTTTAACGATTTATTCATAAGGCGGACCAGTGAGAGTGGCTACAAATTAAACTACAGTAGTTAGGTTCGAATTACATTCAGTCGGAATAAAGTTCATTCCAGGCGTTTAGAAAAAGGAAAACAGTCTTCTTAAGAAGGTATATGAAAGGGGTGCCTTTTTCCAATAAAAGGTATACGAAAGGGGTGCCTTTTTTTAAAAAAATGGTATATAAAAGGGTAAGGGGTTGGACCTCGGGGCGGAGCATCCCCGTATAAAACTTTTTTAAGTACCCCCCCCCCCCCCCCCCCCCCCGGGTTGCTGACATGTGTGTGTTTTCTAAGGCTGAAAAGAGCGTGGAGAGCCTTCTCTTTCAATTTGTCAAGCGCCAATGAAAAGTTTCCTGTTGAAGAGATTAATGTTCCTAAATAGGTGTAATTCTGAACAACTTCAATGTTTTCATTGTCAATGTGAAAATTATACTCAGTACATCTTTTTGCGCGTTTTTGGAAGATCATAACTTTAGTCTTTTTAGGATTGATACTTAACATCCATGAATTGCAGTAGGAGGATAACATATTTAGGCAATTTTGCAATCCCATTTTGGATCTTGATAATATTACTAGATCGTCCGCATAAAAAAGAGAATTTAATTTCGCGCCGTTTGGTAAGACAAAGGGGTCAGATAAAGTTTCTTCGAAAGAGAATGGTATATTATTAATAAAAAGGTTAAACAGTAACGGGCTTAAAATGCAACCTTGTCGAACACCTCTGGCATATTGAAAGGGTCGTGTTTGATTTTGTCCAAGCTTAATAGAACATGTAGAGTTTGAATACAAACTCTTAATCAAATTATAAAAGCACCCTCCGACATTTATTTGTAACAACTTTAAGAGACCAACATGCCAAATTGAGTCGAAAGCTTTTTTGAAATCTACGAAACAAGCATATATTTTCTCGTTGTGGTTATGCACATATTTATCTATTAACGTCCTTATTGTGAGGACATGGTCTGCTGAACGATTGTTTGGTAGGAATCCAATCTGGGAGTTGTGGAGAATGTTACACGAGTTGACATGCTTTAGTAGCCTTTGGTTTAAAATAGAACAAAAAAATTTTCCTAGACAGCTTGAAACACAAATTCCCCGATAATTTGACGGATCACTTCTATCGCCTGATTTAAATATCGGTGTAATAAGGCCGCGACACCACGTTTCAGGCATTGTACCTGAAATAAGAATTGAATTAAAAAGTTTAAGATATACAGGCATCATGTCTTGAAGGCTAGCTTTGATCATTTCATTTTTTATTTTGTCTGAAAACGACGATTTGTTATTTTTCATTTTCTTCGCCGCTGCAACTATTTCATTTTCGGTATTGTTCTCTACAAGGATACCGGACCTAAAGAAAGAGCCAATATAAACCGTAATCGGGAAAAAAAAATTGATTTAGATCTTAAAATAAGCCTACGGATTATATTTTCAGAGAAAATGATAGACTCAAACGAAATGTTTCCCATGGATGGCACCGAAGAGAGTGATAACGAGGAGGAACAAGATAATGTCAGAGCAAAGAAACAACTCATAGCACAAGACTGGGGACAAGGCAGAAGCTTTACATCTATTTTAAAAGATCTTATGGTTCTCCTCACGACTCGCGAGGGCCGAGCAGGCTTGGTACATAACTTCCTTCGAGGACTACAACTACTGTCAGCACCAGTCCCTTCGGGTATATAAGTTAAAATATGCTAAAGCAGTTGATTTAACATAAATGTCGGGGTTCGGGAGAGAACGTGGAAACATTTAGAATCCTTATTCGAAGTAAACCAGATAACTACTCTGAGCAGGCGAAGGCAACAGAATCCCTTAAGCCATTAAGCCCAAAGGCGAATGATATATATTTTCCTTATTTGGTAGTATAAACCGATTGACCATTATAAAAATAGTAACGAGAAATTTACAAAGTAAGAGGTAGCAGGGAACCCTATTAAAACGAAATAATGAAGTTTACGACCATGCATGTGTGTAGGTACGCCGTTCAGTCAATTGTATATTCGACTCATACATCTATAGCATACAATTTTCTGCGAGTACCAATACTCAGTCGACACCCATAAGCCACCAAGTTAATGCGATTCACTAGTGAGCATCAGGAAACAGTTTTCCCTTCCTAACAAAAAAATTTACCTGTTTCATTTGCTTTATTTATCACAGAGCCTGAAGTTGTTGACCAGTTTACTGTGAAGACCAAGCGTCTTTATGTAGTTGACAGCGGGTTCGTGATGGGCTCTCCTTACCCACATTTCTTGATGACTCCTCAGCGAGCTGCGGATATCTTCCTGTCGTTTGAGATAAGTGCTCGTGAGTCTGATGATACCCCGCCGTTTCAGGTATTCTGTGTTCATGTGCTAATATCCACTACCTTTATACTAGACAATCAACATGATCTTCAAACATTTCCTATGAATTTACATCTTAGTCCAAAAAGGAAATGATTAACCTCAGTCAGTTTGAATGGAAATACGATTTTTTTGTGAAAATCCTTCAAGCTATGAGCAGTCGATCTAGTTTTGGCTCTGGAGTGGATTGATTAAAAGAAATTCCAATGAATTAAAAATTCTCCTTTCTTATCGGGGAGAACTGAATGTGCGTAAAAATAATACGCTTGCTCGGTATTCTTTCACAGCTAACACAAGGATCAAACTTAGATATCCCTACAATGCCAAAATTGGTTGCGTAGCAAGACTAAATACGGCCACATATACCGACTTAAAATACATCTTAGACCTCCTTTGTTCAATTCGAGAAACACGGCATGAAGGAATTCTACGTGTTCCGCCATCCAACCGACCCTTCATGTCCGGTCGTTATGCACTTTGTAATGGTGAATAAAACTTTCAGGGAGCAAAGCGCGCCAGGTATTCATAGCACAACGCTAGATTTCTGTCGCAATAAGAGTTAAATATTGTGAGATAGGGCGGCCCGCCGGACTAGGCCGCTTTTAAGAAAAATAATCCATGAATAGTTTCTACAGGCGGCTATCACATTGAATACAACGAGGAAGAAAAATAGTTAACGCTTTATGACGTAAAGGCGCATTTTGGAGTTAGACAAGAAAAATATGGAGTACTTTTGAATCGCCTAGCCTTTGATTCCAAGAGGTTCTCTGTTGGCAAGGGTGAGCGAGGGTTCGGGAATGATTCGGAAGGGAGCGCCAGGGTACCACGTAAATGTCATAAAGGAGAATGTGACCATTGTTGTCGATGGACTGGAACGGGTTCAAAATTAAAAGTAGCCAATTGCACAGCGAGACCGGGTCGCAGCAGCGATGAGCAGCTATGCATGCAATCGCACTGACAGTCTAAAAAATAAACTTCTTTAAACTCTTGTTTCTTGGCCAAACAGCGACAACAAACATAACACATGAACTACGCATGGTTTGAAAAAATAATCTAAAATTAACTTGACGTTCCTCATGCTACAGCACGCATCTTCAGAAGTGACAGTTACAAAAAGACAAAAGAGAAAAAAAGAAAAGAGAAAAAAAAGCCTCTAACCTTTTTGTTTTTTTTTTGTTTCACTTCATTCAGGAGTTATTCGGAAAACTGAAGAAGAGAAAAGCTATGCTGATTTAAAAATATTCGATGATCCGGAAAAATGGTACAGCACATTTCGATACCCTAACCTACAGTTCAATCGCCTCGCAGACTTGGCTTACTTTAACACGGCTCTTGGCGAAGAAGTCATAAAAGATGTCATAGCTGAATGTGTGGAAAATAAGCGTCGAGCTTAATGTGTTCATGAAGCCCGTGATTTGAAGACAGACGTTTATCGCCTTGCTGTAAGCGCTTTGCTGTTATGTCGCTAGGATTAACTTTCAGTGGACTTTATACCTTAGTTTGGAATCAAGCGTGACCCCAAAACCCTCATCTTAGAGTGGCTCAGCTGGATTTTTTAAAGGGCAACACCGCTCCAGTTAGAGAATTGACTTCATCGCCATTAACAAGCTACTTCCACAGAGGTCCGCACAGAAGAGGAGACCGCTGATCACATGTACCTTCCCAAAAAGTCAGCAATATAAAAATAAAATTAGTAAGAGCCTAATGTCCTATCACCCACCGCTTCGCGCTAGCTCCCAATCCCCCACTCGAGCTTCGATCGAGCTCCCGACTTTAGGCAATTTTGGAACAGTTTATATAGTCTGGAACCACGAATTTCTCAATCAAGCCATTGCCAAGGGGCAACAACAGGCAGTAACATCCATTTATGTTCCAAATACTGCGGAAATAGTTTTGCTTAGATATTTCCATTCGCCTCTCTAATGGTTTTGTAACACAATAGTTCTTTCGATTTACTTTATTTGCACATTACATAATTATTTTTTAAACGTGTGTTTGAAAATTGTCATTTCACCTTTAAGCATTATTAGGAACTTTATTTCATGTAAGATCGTCTTAAAATCGACTAAAACTGTTCTAAGTGATAGAACAAGTAAAGTATAAAGCGCTTATTGAGTGAGGATACCGCAGAGGAAAACGGATCCGATCAAAATATTAAACAACTTGAGTTCTGTCGGACCGACGGAAATTCCAGTTCCGCCTGGATTGAGAAAGCGCATGAAAATTAAATGCGGCTGATTTGGCCTTTCTCTCACAATATATTTATTTGAATAAAATCAATTGTATTAACTGGATGTTGTCTATAGAAGAGCACAGTGCTGCTGTGATTTTCTCATTGAATGCTTTGAATTAAAGAAGAGATTTAAATATTCAGCAAAATAAGATGGCCTAGACCTTCTTCTCTATTGTTAAAATGGATTTTTTTGTTGATTTTAATACTGTATTTTCTAACTTGCATAAAGGGTCAAGTTATCAAGCCTGAAGTTTGAACACCATCCACCCCTTTATTATTTCATATACATGTATGCTATCTAGACGTTTAAGGTGTATGTTTTAGATAAATGGAACTGCGTACAAGGTCGAATAAACAAATTAGACTTTATCATCTCTACCCAAAAGAATTCTGTAGTTACAAAGAAGATGCGCTTGTTCGTTACTATTTTTGTGATCGGCTGGCCTCACTTTAGAGATAGGACATGGCTAAATACTTGAATTATCAGGAAAACTAACTTTAAAATAACTATATAGCGAGGACTATGTAAACAAAAGATGCCTATTTGGCGTTCGCAGTCTGGCTTTTCGAAGCAGCTCTCGGCTTTAATGACTTTAAATGGTTGGAAGGTATTTCAGAAGATATATATGGAAATATATACACGAACTGTACTGAAAATATACTCTTTACGAACCTTGCAGAAGTTCAAAATAATGCAAAACGTTTGATCCCGTACTCTGCATTGTAAAATCTCAATGTAGTTGTCCCAAAGAAATCTTCCTTGTAGGATTCTCCGCAAAATAGTTGCATCTCAGATGATTTATCTTCTCCCTTGTCTTGTGCTTCTTTCTTCCACTTTGTTCGTCGATTTTGGAACCAGGTTTTCACTTGCGTTTCTGTTAGATTCAGATCTGAAGCAAGCTCAGCTCGTCTGTTTTCTGTGACATATCGACATTTTGCAAACTCCTTCTCCATCGTTTGGATTTGATGAGCTGAAAACAAGGGACGTAATTTCTTTTTCTTCATTGGACGTCTTCGATTCTTCTGAAGATTCACACCTAATGGTCAAAAAAGAAAGTCTTATCAAAAAGAGATTGCTAATGTAATTTATAAAGGTGAACACTTTACGAGCTGCGCAGGAAATCAGCTAAAGAGGTGTCACTTTTGGCAAGCCAACGGAACTATGCAGGGCATATCACAAAGGCATCATACGTAAAGCTGCTAGCTTGGCACTTAAAGCTTTACGGTACAAAGCGTTAACTTTCAAACGATTGCTTTTGTGTCTTTGTTTGACAAAATTTTTTTTTTTGAAAATTCATGCACCGAACTGGCAGGAGTCGAAGGAAGTTGCCATTGGCTGTGTTTAAACAACTACAAATTTTCTAACAATCTCGAAGCTATCTCACTTGTCACTTGAATCAAATTAGGTGTTAAATCCTCATAGAATAAAAAGAAAGAGACATTCGAAAGAACAAGTAGATTGCACACCAGGTCTAGGACACACAATTAGCCACGATGATAACACAAGCAACGCTCAACTCTGCAGTACATTACTATACTTCTCCTATCGAGACTCGGTTGTAACCATATCTACACATCAATGGTATTTATTACATTCTGTAGTCCAGCAATGTTCGTTCACAACGCTTTCAAATAAGGTTAGGATAAAAGAATAGAAACCAAAACTAAAATAACCTGGAGTTTCCAAGTATTATTTTGGAGACAGTTGTAACAAACAATGCAGGGCAAATCCAATGATCCTTTGTCTACATCTAAGCTAGAAATGTAAACATCCCTCGCAATTTTGCCATGGAACAGATTACATTAAGACTAAGCCAAAATAACACTTCACTGTAAAATGCTTGAAACTAGCAACCTGGGAAACATTTGGGCGAATTAATAGAAAAAAGTCTTGAAATTACAACTTTCAGTGAACATATAATCTCGTCTGTTCTAGGACAATGGTTTGTACCCTTCCTTGTTAAAAAGATTCCAAAGTTTTTATTCCCTGCATAACTGAACTTATCATTAGCAAATTTATATGTGTTTGTAGGAAGAGCTTCATACACTTTTAAGCGATATGTGTAATAATGAAGCTTAAAGAAAAAACTAAAACCAGGAGGTCGAATAAAACTATGTTTATCGTGTTTCGATTTCTCTTGATAATATCTTAGCCTGATCAGGAAGATCTTGTCTTAAAGCTTCCTCGACCGCATCGATGATACAGTGGATTGTATCTGGCCGCGATTTTCACTGAATAGTTAAAGTAGTGTTATACTTTACGTAATGCAGAAAGAGAAGTTAAATGCAATTGCATTTAGCATGTACACTCCTTGTGTTAACTTACCAAAGGAACCTACGTTGTTTGGGAAAATAAATGGAGTTATCTGAACAACTGGCTGGGGAGATGGAAGTGGGCAGAATCCAGGCAAACAAGATGACAAATTTGGACGGTGATACCCTGGAGGAAACACTGCACGAGGAGCAACAAGCAAAGATGGCGCTGTGCATGGCGCGTCAAGTGCGTCAATTGGTGCGGCATCTTTAGAAACCCATTCCTGCTTCCCCACTGTTTCATCTGATAGATTTAAAATATTCTTGATAGAAAACGAATTTCTACTCGGTGAAAATGATGAGATGCTGGGTGAATAAGATGCAATACCTCTTACCGCCATTATGTTTTTTTTAACAGGGACATATTGTACCCTTCTGGGCGTGTAACATGGCGGCTTTCTGAAGAAAGGCTCTGGAATTTATGATAATTAATCATGTCAGTCATTAGCAGACAGGATGTCGCACGTTATCAATAACAATATCAACTACACAATTTTAAGGGTTTCACAAAATGCTTTCACAAAAAGAATATGGTTTAGAGCAGTGGCTAGAGATCGTGAAAAGCTTGCATTAAAATCTGGGACAGGTTTCTGACCTATGATTTTTTTTTTAGTTTTGTGACGATGGGATTTAACTTCCGCTTCCTGTTGTGTCTGGAAAACTTGAAGTGGCAGCAAGACGGAACTCTGCCAATAGCCCACGTTTGATGTATCAAAATTCTATCATGACTCCGAGACTTTCCAATCCAAAAAATACAAGTTTTCAAATATTCATTTTTTTTCTGTTAATTTCCACAAGAGACTTGATACAAAGAAAACAAAACCAAATATAGACTTTGGGAGGAAAGCCTTGATGCCATGTTTGGATTTTGATATATCGAACGTGGGCTATTGCACTCGCCATTGAGAACTGCCAGTTGACACATTGTATAGATATTTCATGAAAAAAAAACTTTGTGAAAGTGCTTCAAAAGTGTGGCCAGACCAAGGGAGTGATTCAAGTGACCTTTAAATATTGATTCAAAAGACCGCCGAATTGGATGGTAAATTTTCTTAACTGAACTTTACAATAACTAAAATTAGCTACACCTTAATTTGCCATAATTCTTAAAACCAAATGAAAAGGCTTTTTCTTGAAAATTAAGAAACAAATTCCTCAAAACAGGAAGATCCCAATGTACTGCCGTGTACTGTTTTCATACCTTTAGAAGTTGATGAAATCTAATATCATGGTGTATGTTGTATAACTGTTTTTTTAAAGAACAATTCTTTCGTTTTAGTACCAAATACCCACAACAGTAGCTTTACGCAGGATGCTAAGCCCTGGACTCTCTCGCTGTCGCTGGGCATTCCTTAGTCTCATTTTACCACATTATGAAATGATAGCAAAAGGTGAACACAGTTTAAACGATGGATTGAAGAATTTTCACTTTGATCTTTCACCGCAGTGTGCTTGCGTGATGTATCACTGCCACAAAAAGGAGACAATTATTTGTTGTCAATTGGCGCCACGTCGTCTTGCGAACCACTGTTTAAAAAATCTATCTGATTTTACGTAGGGTATGAAATATAATCCTGTTCTTAGTTATTTTATACACAAAGATGTATTTCGCCACAGTTTAGCTTTAGTTGTAGTGGAATACCGAACACGTCAGATTATAAGATACTCTTTCTGCCTTAGTCGTCCCTGAAGGAGTTGTGAACTTTAAGATGAAAAAAATTATACGCCTTATTCCAAAATGGCGGAAAATACATTGTTCTTTTGTCTTCATGTTAATTAGCCCTCATTGCCGCGATCGCATCTACAGAATTCAAAAGAATCTTTGGCTTAAAACGAGGTAATGAGGGCCAATTAACGTATGGGCAAAAGAGTAACGTATGTTTTGCACACAAAGAAAAGCTATTGAGAAGCTTTCTACTTTCAGGGTGCATATAATTCTATATTCTACAATCTCATTTGAAACCAACAAACAACAGAAGCGGCAGCTTTGGTGCTTCTCACAAATACTCCTGTTAAAGGCTGACCAAAGATGTGCCATTTGCTATTCCAAAGTGGTGGCAAATCGTCTGAGGAACTGGGGGTGGGGGGGGGGGGGGGGGGGGGTTACACGTAGAAGAATGACTGCTAACACATTCAATGCTCACTGATACATGTCACTCGGAATAAAACTAGGACGAATAAAATATTTTCGTCTGTAGATGAATAAAATGGAGTCGCATTTTTTCTGACAGTTAAAACAATTTGTTTTTGAAAATTTTAAAGCTCACTGCGACTTTAGCAATTTTCCTTCTTTCTATCACTAAACCATTGTTTTTTACCTTATTAAAATATTATCTTGAGGCTTCTTTCGAACTGAAATTTATCGGGACATATCTCATGTAGCTAAAATTTCATATATTCATATTTTTATATTTTATAATCCAATTCAATCGTTTCATAAAGATAAATAAGCGTAAGTCGGTGTATTACTATATTACAGATTAAATTGTTTATATCTTTAAACCAAGCTGGGGACACGGGATCATGATGAAGGTGGCTTAAGGTCATTCTATTGTATATTAAGAGACATTTGATCATAGACAACCAGACAAAGTCAGGGATTATAAATGGCAAACAATTTTCAACCTGAAAGGCAACTGAGCAGTCATTAGCGTTTACTTTGTCTTAGTTTACTCAGTAACACTTATTTTACTTCCAGTGAATTATCATATACATTTTTCAGCTACCAACCAGCAACAACTTTTACAACGTGCTAAATCTATGTCCTACACATTCCACTTGGAAGAAAACATCCATAGAGAAGATAGTACCGTAGAAAATAACTTCTACTTTTCCTACTTAATGATTTAACGTCGTGTATTTGTATTAGAATGGAAGTGAAGTCAGTTGGCAAAGCACCGCCATGATATGTGCAACACAACCTCACCTCGCGGCCTTTTCAGCGGCTCTACATTTTAAGATGTGTCTTTAAAACGATTACATCTAAATGACGATACAAATTTCTGTAGATATTAGCAGAGGAAGCCCCACAAATGTGTTTTGATTTGGTGCGAGTCATCTAATGTGTTGCCCAGGCCGAATTACGAAGAGTATTTTATTTAAAGGCCCATTGGAATAAAAGGACTGTCTTGAGATGTAAAGTAAAGCTTTGTCAATTGTAAGCATACGAAGTTAATGTCGCCGTTTTCGAGTTGTTTTCAGATTTGATCGTCCAATATCGTCAGATCAAATTATGTGATCGTTTGTCTTAATCTAAGCTGACTGCTTTACATAAACGTTTGGCCATAAAATACGCGCTCTATGTTCTTTCTCGTATTATATCGCTACAGTTATAATCTATTTGAAGGTTACAAACCTCAAATACCGCACAAACGATACTTTCCAGGTACCTTAGAGCTTTTCATGAGGATTTCACTATTGTCTTGGCCTTGTATTTATAAACTCTAGCCTTATAAAAGGTAACGTTTGTGAACTAAATAATTCAAATGCGAATATTCGACACCACTAACCTTGAGTTTTGTTTTATCTTTCTTTGATCTTAGTCGATGCTTTAGTATCTGGCGCCATATCAACAGTTTAGATTCACTAAAACCCGCCCGTCTTCATTGTGCCTGTGTTTCACTGGTTTGGCCAACAGTTAGCCTCCTTCTTGCTCCATTTTGCGAAAAAGCTTTTAGAAGTATCTGTTTATCGTAAACTTGTTCTCGTAGTTGTTCCCCTGAATTATCTAGATGACTCGCTTGTCTGGCGTAACAAGAGACATATCTGCCCTCGCGTTTTTTTCTCTTTTTTTTTTTGGCAAAGTGGCCTTTGGGCCATTTTATAGACATTAATAGTCAATTCGGTTAACGGAAATAAATGGTAATGACAGGAATAGAGCAAGTTATTGAATTAAGACGAGGCTGGACTTATGCGGTCTGTTGCCATTTGTGACCCGCTCTTCCACCCGATTCTCGACATCGCTTTATTACTAATAGAAAACCCTAACGAAAAAACTGGTTTTTTTTTACAATTTTTTGTATACTAACACCGTAAACTAACTAAAGATTCGATGAACGTAAGATTCGGATTGATTATGTGTTTCATTTTGGAATTTGCGTTTAAAGCTGAATTTGTAATTTATGATATGTGTCACTCGATTTAGTGAAATAACCCTGATTATTATATGGCCGTGTCTCACAAGGACTGGGAACTACCAAATTCGCGAATTTGATTGGCTAAAATCGATATTGACCGCGGTCTAGATTTTCCCATCTAGACCGGCATCTAGACCGGTTGCACTTACGTTGAGAAGATTACAAACAAAAATGCATAAACGTTGACTTGTTTCTGCTTAAAAGTAATAAATGGAAGAACCAAAAAGCTTGACGCGAAAGAAGTTAACAAGAACGAGCAAACTTTGGCAAAATTTCGTTCAGTTCACAGCCACGAAATCAAAACACCAGCTAGAAACGAATTTGCGAGATAATTGTAAGGTCAGAAGTTAAAGGCACTTAGCACGATTAAAGCGACTAAAATACCGGTTCCGAGTTACTTAAAATATAGTTGCAGAAAATATGCAGGCAGTTCAGAAAATGTACTCTGTTTCTGTTGATCAGAGTAATGAAAAAGAAGTTATTCCTCCACGAGTAGGATGAGGACGACGAAGAGGAGGAGGCAGCCTTAGTGTGATGTGTTGAACTATTCAATAACATGACTCTTTTGAGACAGTGTGATTTCGTGGGCTTTACTCATTATTTCTATGACGCCAAACAAAATGTATTTTTGCAATCAATCAACAGAGGGTGAACAGAGGGTCGCGAGTAAGACTGCCTATCATAAAAGATAACAAGGAGCAAATCCTGGCCCGCAAAGACGATAGCAAAGAGAAAATGCCGAAATTATCAAAGCTGGTCTTGAAACAAAGCGCGAGCAAATGATGGCGATGGAGACAATATTACGCAATGAACAAGGAACGGATCAATCAGAGACTTCCCGTTAAAAGGAACAAGCAGAAACAGGACAGAATGTGACCACACTCTATGGGTTATCAGCAGATCTGGGATCTGAGACCAAGGGAGATGCAAGTAAATGCAGTTCCCTCCGATTATGTTATTAAACTATGGACGTAATTATAATTCTGTAAATAGGTTGCGTCGCATGGCTGGCTCGCGAAGTGAAATAAAAACTGCACTGTGAATTGGATAAAAATTTGTTGTTGCGTGCCTCTTGAGCGTTCATGACATAAATTGTCCGACGACGCTACCGTTTCCGTGACGATATATAGATCAACCTTGTGTTAAGGTTAAGGGAACGGAGTTTTCCCTATTAAGATATTTACCTGAACCAGTTATACATAAAAGAGAAAACCTCAGGTGGAGTGAGGTAAGGGATATAGGGGGTATCCCTCTTTCTTTGATAACCTAAAAAAATTTACCAGTTAGTGCACAGCACGTGAAAGACAAATCGAGGTAAGCCATTGTTTATTCTTATTAGTAACAAAATGCGAATGTGAAGGAAGAAACTAAGTAGATAGCTTGTCGAGTCGGTATGTATAAATCCGACCGATTGAATTAAGACTCAGCGTTTTTTATCGTACGTGAGGGTAGGCGACTATATGGTGTGCTACCATGAAGTCGTTACCGACGTGAGAAGAATGCTTTAAAACACTTGGAAGAAGTCCAAATCAGTTTCCATTCTCCTAGCAGGAAAGAGGGGCCTTTGGTATCCCGAAGACGAAGAGATGCTAAAGGTCTTGTGCGACTTGTAATCCCTACAACACACACGCCAACGAACTCACTCCCTCTTGATCCCCCACTCAATGCACACACACACGTTCATATCTTCTGTAAGTCGGGCGCCGGTTACTAGGACCCGAGGTAAAAACGTCCCACATTTAGGATTTTTGAAAAATAAATACGTTTTGACACTATTTCTGGTTTGTCGTATTCACTTCCGGTCCCTGTAAATCAAACTTGGTTGCTTAGGCAATCGTCACATGAACGTGAGGCAACCTTTCCGGTTTCCTGTCAATCAATCAGATGAATTAATCAATCAGAAGCCGAGTCGTCAAAGGGGCGGAGTTTTTAATTGATGACGTCATTTGAGGATTATTTGTCAAAATGGCTCTAGGTGAGCCGATATGACTACTGGCGAGAAAGTAACGCGAGGGTTTAGTTGCCTACCGAATTTCAGAAAAGTTTAGAGCAAAAATCCGTGAAATCGCCCTGACATTGCTCCTCTAGGTCTTACATATTTTATTGGCAACACACCATAGTTTAAAGGTCAAATGCAACGAAATTGGGAAATTTTTCTTTTTTCCAAAAACCTGTCCTAAATGGTAACACTAATCATAACCAACTCTCAGAATTGGTTTTTGTGCGAATTGTGGCGCACAGGAGATGAAAATCCGACGATTTCCGACGGCTTTACGAAAACGAACCAGAAATAGCCGCGCTTGGAATGGTAACGAATAAAGGTATTTGTGACGTCACGTGTGGTGAGCTTGTTTTCACGTTTCCTTGAACCTATTAATTCACTTGCAAATCCTTCAGAATCCTCGGGTTTGTTCGATGGATTTCCAGAGTTTATGGACTAGCCGTTGGTTGAAACCGATGAAGACCTTCATTCGAGCTTTTAAAATGTCCAAATACAGCCATATCTGTTCGAATCACAGATATCGGGAAATGTATATAAATCAATTTTTCGGGTGAATCCGACTCGGCGAGTGAACAAGATGGCGGTTATGATATCAAGAACGAAGAAATTGGCCAGGTAGATTGGTGAGCCTAATAAATACAATAACAACTGCTGTTAAGTCTATGTCTTGCTTTTATGCTTCTATGCAATTACTTATTCGTCAGTAAAATATGTTATGGATGTGTGTAATTGCGTTTCTGGAAATCATGGCCAACCGGACAGCTGTCATGTCATGATATTTTTACTGAAAGCCATGCAGTTTGCTCGCTAGATTAACACAGCTTGAAATATCTGAAAAACATCTGCTTTAAGCATCAGAGTTCTGCTTGGTGTTGTGTGTTCTTTATGCATCATCCATGTAAACTGGCTTTTATATTATATACTAGATGAGTTTTAAAATTACTTCTTCAATAAAGTGGGGAACGATCTGATGCATGTTGTGTATTTGATCCTCTGTAACTGCTTTTTTTATCCTTTACAAAGATTATGTTTTAGCACTATTTAATTTCCTAAATATATATTGTTAAAATATCTAAATTTGTTTTAATGGGATGGGATGGAGTTTTAGGATGAAGTTTAAATATCTGCAAAATATGTATGTTCCTATGGTGCTGACACAGGACACATAACAGCAGCATGTAGCAGGGATAAATTCACAATGTACACACTTGATTTGTACCACGAAGTCCCTGCTCCCTGCTGCGCATATCCTTGTATGTATATCTGTTTTTGTCCATGCTGCATGTTCCTGTGAGATGTTGATCCTGCAATTTGACCCTTTGTGTGTCAGTCAGTTCCTTTGCTTTATGCATTTAGTAGTATTTGTTACATCGTACATTTGTCATAGCTTGTCTCAGCCTGCTAAGAGGGCAAGTTAAAAACGTGGCATCCGTGACTGGTTTCGTTGTGCTTTGGTTGTCCCACAACAGTATAATTTCTTTCCTGTTGGTTATGGGTGTATGGGGTTGGAGGTTGGGGGGGGGGGGGGGGTGGCATTGTGAACGAAATTTAATCAAGAGGTCTTTGTTATCAGGTATAAGTGGTGTACATTTACTTTTAGAAAGCCTGGGCATATTGATCATAATATTGATTTTGAGGTCAAATCCGTTTAAACACTGCATGATAAGGGATGCTTTACCCAGGACAGGAGAGGGGGAACTCTCAAGAATTTGGCTGGAAGTATGCTTCAAGACCTTGCAAACCTGTACCCTATTTCAGACTAAACAAAGTATTTCCCCGCCATATTTCAGACCTAGCACAGACAATGATCGAATAGTATCTGAGGATGCATTTTCCATTTTCTACCTTAAACCAGACCAGATCTTGCTTGTCAAGGGATGAAATACAAATAGAGGTTTCTTCTAAAAGTATTCCCAATTCTAGGCCAAAGCTCACAAAAAATGGTCAATATTTTTAATATTTCAGAATTGCTCAAACACACCCATATAGCTTATTAAGGATGTACCCTCAAAGCTGTCAATGAGGAATTTTTAATACATCAATAGCTGTGGGGCTGACAAAATTATGAAGAGTAGTAGTTACAGTAATACTATTTATTATAATGTCATGATACATGTACTGGAGTGGTTGCTGATTCTCCTGAGCCAGTGGGTCTTGATAAAAGTACTCAACAACAACAAAAAAGTGAGCTAGTCTAGCCAGATTTTTGCCTTTGATTTCTCCTAAATAAATACCAGGAATTAAAACTGAATTACCATTCAGTTTTACAAACCAGTTTAAAGGCCAGATTAGGCCTGATTTGCAGCTGATAATGAGTGCGAGGAAGTACACCAAATAAAGAATTTGCAATGTAACAGATGGTGTCTACTATTTGCATTCAATATGGTCGTGGGGGTTGAAGGTCCACCATTTGTAGATTCGTGTGGTATATTTTGGACCAAATTGTGTGATTCTAGGTTAATTTCAATGATACATTCTACCTAATGTCCTTCACTTTTACCTGCCTTGTTTCCAAAGAAACTGTCTTCAAAATGTACAAAATGCTAAGATAACCTATGCTTTCAAAATTTCCTAGGGGAGGACACCGCCACACCCCCCTAAGTTCTCGTGCCTGCGGCACTCAGAATTAAGTGCCAGAGGCGCTCATGTGCACCCTCCCCCCCCCCCCCCCCCCATGCAAAATCCTGGCTACGGGCCTGAATATGTATGGGGCTGATTTACATTGCAAAACGAATGCTGGCCAAAAATTAAGCAGGTAAATAGATCATTTTCTTATTTGGTATTGGACTGGAACTAGCTTGCAATGGAGGCTAAGTGCAGGGAATGTCATGAAAAAAGGCTTAATGTCATTTACATGTGGGGGAATTCCCTATATAAGCCTGCATTGTAAGCTAGTTTCAGTCCAATACTGAGGATACGAAAATGGTCTATTGGCCTTCAACTCCTCCACAAATGAATATTGCCAGAAAAATTGTTGTATGTACATTTGCCTTGGGCACCAACAATAGGGACCTTCAGATTGGAGTATGAGTACGACTCTCGAATTTCAATCCAGTTATGTTCCCAAAGCCCTCACTCCTCCCTGTTGCTGACCAGTTGCGAAGAAGACTACTGGGAAGAGATTGGAGAGAAATGTGACAATCTAATGTATAAGCACTAGGTTTGAAGTCATACTTGTACTCGCACAATGATCTGAAGGCCCCTTATATTAAGCCAGGAGGACTTCTGTTATTGTATTTTGCATTCATAATAAATTTCAAATAGCAAACAATTCAAGTCTCCCTCGAGATCAAGAAGCAGTTTTATTAAATGTTTTATTGTTCTGTACATTAAAACCATTATTATTATTATTCAATATCTACACTATTTAGATTTTTTAGACGATCAACATAATATAGATAAGAAGAATGTAGAAGCATCCGACCAGTCACAACACATAGTGCATGCTACAAGTAAATTAAATTTCTGTAAATTTATTCAATATTTCCTTGGTGTACTTCATATATTATACAGGCCTCGTGATTCACAGTTTAAGTTATAATTTTGGTAGAAGTTTATGAAGTGACTAGGGCTATATTATTAATTAAGAAAGTAGTCTGTGCATCTGTACGGTTGAATCTGATATAAGTCCGAGGCAATACACCTGTCTACAGCGTTTATTTCATAAGCGACTTTACCTCTAGCTCCAGTGTAGCTTTCTCCCAAAGGATTTCGCATTAGTGCCTTGCCAAACGGCTTTCTTTCCAAGTTGGCAATAGTTGGTGCAGCGCCAGGTCTCATTCGAAGTTTTTGGAACGCAAACTCGGACAACAGTGCAGAATTCTGCTCGAAGCTTTCAGAGAAAAATATGGCGGATGATAATGACATGCAGTTGGCGTAAAATCCCCGGTAAAATCCTCTCCTTTTTTCTTTCTAAACCATCCTTACATCGCTCCTCGTCTTTTAGAGGACATTTCGAATGTTACAATGGCTTAATCGGGATTTTAAATATTGAAACAACCCAATAGAAAATCAAAACAACAACACTTGGTTGACCTTGGTTATGCTTTCGTTCTTATTGCGCGAGGAAGCTCACCACATATGACGTCACAAGATCCATTTACGACAATTTTCCGAAGTTTTGCCGAACCGTTCCGTTTGTGAAGCGAAGAAAAAGAGCTGTTTTCAACGTCGAAAATCTCGGCGACGTTTTAACCAAATCGTTTAAAACTTCGGATTATGATTATTCTAGGTATTTTCTTTCATTTAAATTTAAAATGGGTCTAAAATAAAATTTGGCCAAATTTCGTTGCATTTGACCTTTAAGGTGTTTTTAATAGCTTTTTAAATAGAAATCTGGGTCATGCACAAAATTCAAGCTTTCCTAATTTCTAGTTTTTCTGTTACTCGTTGTCATGCTAACATCGACCTCTATGAAAATGCACCATAGCAAACTCAATTTAAAGGGAACCTCTTCTTTTGAGGTACGGTTTAGCACATTTTACCGGACAAGGGAGAAATAAGGTTTCATTATACAGTGGAACCCCGCCTTGCGGCCATCTCGTTACCGGCGAAACGCCCATATATTTTCTTATAATAAAACCCCGTTAATGCGGCCACCCCGTCAATACAGCCAATGCTCACATTCTCGGAAATCCCAACCTATACAGTGTGGCGCCCAGTTCTCGGCCACAAAGACGTAAGCTTGCATTTCGTACCTCAGGAAAACCACGGGAGCTTGAAATTTCTCCCACAATTAGCTTAAGCATTAAGTTTATATGTGTAAGGCTATCGATTCGTCAAAACGTTTTCTGTCCGAGCAAGAACGAAAATGGAAGCTCCGTTTGCGGGCCCAGTTCTCGGCCACAAAAAGAGCGTGCCCAATTATCTGTATTAAATAAGGTTTAATTACTTTTTCCACATATTAGATCAGTCTTATGAAACTTATTTTTGTCATTATGATGACAAATTATGTTTAAGGGGCTTTGCTTTATTTTGTTACTGAAAGTTTGTAACGTTCATTACCCGCCTGAGCTGAGTGCAGTAAAAAGGTCAAAAGTGTTTGAGTCTTTTAGACAGTGGTCAAGCAAGGGCTCAGTTTTAATTCATCTTTATCAGTTTTATTGTTAAAGTCTTCAGTCTTTCTTTCATTCTCAGACTTTTAATTCATCTTTTCTGTCAAAATTCTTCAGTCTTCTTTTATTCTGGCCCCAGGAGATGATATTGTATTAGAAATTTCGGTTCCTTGGTGATTTGAGAGCAGTGTGGCCGAGAATAGGCAAATACGCAAACGTCGCCAGGAAAAAAAATAAGGAGTGAATTTTAGCCAAAAATTAAAAGCGTTTAACAACACGTTTACTGTAAAAGAAAGCTAGATCATTCTTCACTGCATATGCCAAAAATTGACTCTTTTGGTTAGAGAATAAAGACAAAATAATATATAGATTTAGGCAGGCCTAAAAGCGGAGCTCGCATTTATTAATTTTATTATGAAATGGGTAGCCACACGATATTCCTAAGCTTATACCGTGGCCCCATATAAGTACAAAATAAATTTTAATCGCTCATGGTTAAAAACCTCTCATGATTTTGTTGACGAAAGTGACGTCAATATATTTCGTGGTCCCGTCTGAATTTTCTTTCCTGTGACAGCCTGTTACTGACAGGTTCTAAAATTGAATTTGACGAGAGCATTTTATTGGGTTCCTCGCGTACGCACGTCGGCGCAAAACAAATCTTAGTTAAATTCTTTATAACGTTTTCTGTACACTAATTAATACACCTCCAGGACCTATATATGAGTTTTTCAATGTAAAAAGAATCTTGACCTTGTTTTGATTTACTACCAAACTGTCAGGGCAAGAAGATCAACTCAAGGCAAAAACAAAACAGAAAAACAAAGTGAACTCGCTGCTAAACACAGTAAAGAAAATGAACTCACGCCACGGCAAACTGAGAAAATCGAGGCGGCAAAATAAACTCTGAAAATTTATGGTGCCGGTATGTAAGTCATTTTAAAGCAGCTTTTGTGTAAGAATTGTGGCGGTTTGCAATTTGGGAAGTAGTGCACGCTAACTTAGAATGAGCTTGCAATGTTGTTTTGACTGTTTGAATCATCTTCTTTTCGTTGCGGTTTAGTGGAATGATTGACTAATCCTGCTTTATCGTACGCGTTGCTAAGTACCTTAGAGAATTTTATGTAGAGAACTGAATGAATTTTCTTCATTTCTGGTAATTATAAATATGCGGTAGGTAAAGTCTGAACTCACTCAGCCAAGCACAGGTATATAACTCGCAACGAAACCGGCGAAATATTTGTTTACGCATCGAAGATATTTCAACACACTCACTCTGATAAGCAGGGACAAGAGAAACAAAACAAATGCAAGCGAGCCGAAATTGTGATTTTGATCATGAAGCTAAATAATTTGTTTTCAAAATCCAGTAGTGAACATCACTGGTCTAAACGAAATATTTAATAAACAATGTCTGTATAAAATGTACAAACCCGAACAGGTTTGATAAATATTTACCGGAAGATCTGAAAAGCGACACAACTGCAAATTTGTTCATAAATGAAGTAAATTCTCTCAATATAAAATTAGGCTTATGCTTAGTGCATATCGGAGACGAACACGGCAATTTCGTTGTAAGCTTTCTCCAACACCACCGACATATACATTATATGAATTATCAACGAAGATCAATTTCTCAGTAAGGCACTACCTCTCTGGAACCTCTATTTTCATTCGCCCGCTGTAAACACTACCTCTATTGTTATTCAGGGCTAGGGGCATTGTTATGACCTAGCTGTTATCTATTGTTTTAGGAACCAATGAAGTAACTCGTTCCGAGAGGTAGTGGGCGACCCCAATTTCTCTCTTTCCATCGGTGTAGCCTTTAACAGTCTTTTATCCTTCACTTCAGTGAACTTGATCGGCTTTGAGTTCACTTTTATTTGAGCTCAATTCAGTGATTTTCAGCCCTGCTCAGCCGCACTGAGGTCGAACCCTGGACATCGCTCTTTTGACTTGTAGTCCGATATATCATGTTCAAGTCCGCAATGACTTCGGTTCTTCCCGTTACAAGGTTGTCCTAAATGGTTTGGAATAAGTTTCCATGATGCAGGTGGGTAAATAGAGCGAGAAATATCCACAAAGATCTATGTTCTTCAGCAGCTTTCTTCGCGTGTTTCATTCAGCTTTAAACGTGAACAGCGTGCCAAAGATTTTGGCGCCTTTTCTTGCAATGGCTTCGTTTAAGTTGATGTGAAAAGTCCAGATAAATTTTTTTATGTGAGAAAAAATCTCTGAAGTGATGGGTGAAAAATGATAAGGAAGAAATATTTTCTGCTGCTCACTTTCTTCACAAGTTTTTATTCCCGCGGTTGAGCAACCGCCAAAGATTTTGTCGCCTTTTCACGCAATCAATTCGTGTAGTCGATTTTCAACATGATTTAAAAAAATGTGCAGTGTCCTACAAACTTCTAAGATAGGTAACTTTTAACGAAAAGTGGACGGTAAATATCAAACACGTAAGATGCCCAGGTCAAGCTTTTTCTGGAGTATGGCCGCCATTTTGGGCGACGTCGTCGCTAGGCGCACGCGCCCGCGAGCCATGCCGCTAGCCACGATGACCATGAAAACTCAAACGCATGGTTTTCCTAATTTCTATCCTCGCATGGTAGTTATGGGGCTCCGCACTGCGGCCCTTCGGGCCGCAGGAGAGCTCCGCTACAAATTTAATTCAAAGCATGAATTTTAAGGAGCCGTAAACAAACACGTTTTCAGAAAAACAAATTCATCTTGCTTCGCTTCAACTCAACGTGTCAACGCCCTCCAGCAAGTGGAGGGACAAGACTTAAGATAACGACAGAAGAGGAAGTAGTCTATCTTTGGATAAAATACTTGTTTGAAAAAAATTCATTTGTGGCCCAAAAAGACTGCGTTGAACAGTAAGTGGTCGAGAACTGGACCTGGTCGAGAACTTGGCCCCATACTTATAATCCTTTTATCCCGTTTATTTAGCCGCTCGAACCAAATAAAAATTATTATTATATGGAGGAGAGTGTTTTACTGTAACTAAGTCGCTCGTAGATCAGTTCCATACGCCACTCCATCCGGGACCCGAGTGGCGTATTTTCCGTATGACACGCTTGCAAGTGTCATATCGCTCATTGACGTCACAATTCGCGTCTTTTCTACTTGAATTAACTTGATTTCTTGTCTCGTTGTTAGCAAGCATCGACAAGCAGGTTTAATTTTTTCAGTAAGTGACGAAAAAGTATTTTGTCTGATTGGAATTCAGTAAAACTGTTAAACTGGCTTGATTATTAGAAATCGGCAATACTGAACTACATCCGGTCCCCATATAATAATAACCGGCACGCGATGCATGCAGAAGCAGAAGTGATGACGTTTCTTAAAGGTACTTAAATAATTCTCAGGAAATGTGGAAAAAAAAACGTAAATATATGTAGCTGACAGTGTTGAATGACTGTTTAACAAAAGTTGCGTTACTTTGTAGCCCGACATCCGATTGGCGACATGCAATACAAGGCCAAATGCTGTCTTGAAATTGTTTACAATAATTGTTTTAAGAGAATGTAAAGATTTCTGTTTACTAAATCCAACATAATTCATCCAATAAAATTTGTCTGTTTCGTTTACACTTAGTATCAGTCCTTTCTAACTGCCTGGTTAGTTCTACGTTGAGTCTTTCTTTTATGTTTATTTCGGTAGTTAGTTCCCAGTCCTATTCTGTTCTAATGATCGGTCGATCTCGCGCAAGAGATCCCGTCCACTCGCACGATGACATTAAGTGATGATGACGTCATCGCTTAAAAAGAACATTACACGTTAGCTCAAAGATATAAAGTTTATGTTTTCATGAGATATCGTTTCTGAAATTCGTATCTTCTCGCCACCGTGTAATACCCTCCATTTATTAAATTCTCAACCTCAGATATTGCATTTCTGGCTTTGTGATTGGTTTACTGAATCTCGGTTATCAGCCATTATTAAAAACTAGCAATGGTGTATTGCAATTCCTGAGTTTTGATTGGTTAACAGGCAATGGTATACGAACTCCTATACCATTCACCACAAATCTCGTAGCCAATACGCGTCAACGAAAACAGCTGGGGAGCTCAAATATTGCAATGCATTTGGGCCTTTTTTAATAAAACAATTATTCCACTTGCGCTTGTTGGATATGAGATCGTTATAGCCAACTGGACGCTAAGCGCCTCGTTGGCTATCTACCATCTCATATCCAACGCGCGCTCGTGGAATAATTGTTAGATATACCTACGTTTGACCTTATATGGAAAACGAGTACGGCAAATGCCGCTTAGCTTAAAATTGTCCTGCGAGAAGAGAAAATAAAATAAATAATAAATTTGGCGAGCTTTATTTACAAGAAATAATCGGCAGTGCCTTCCCCAAAACCACACAAATACCAAACGAATGCCATAGTTGACTCGACTACGCAAAAAAAAAAGATTGATGCGAAAAGTTTAATTTAAAATACTTGTATGTGTACGACAAGAGCGACTGAACGAAGAAGAAAAGCAGCAAATAATTTACGGAAAGACCAGAAAACAGATACAAGTTCATTCAGTGTTCGACGTAAAATTGGGCTCAACACTTTAGTTAAGTTTGTTACCTTTCAATCTTGATCTTGTCCTTAAATACTTCAATAAACTTCATCGACTCTGAGTGCATTTCCGTTACAGCATAATGTAGTAGTCTTGATGACAGCCGTGCAGCCGCAAACAAGTACAATGTGTAAACACTTGCTTCGCTCGTCTTGCATGTACAAGGCGTATAATTTCCAGAAAAGCTATTGCTTCGGATATTTCCGTAAACCTGAATTGTTGTCACATTTTTCAAATAGATGATTTAAGAGGAGACTGTCCAGGGAAATCTTTCGAGGGTCTTTGGAAGAATTAAATTCTCTCGCCCGCTTTTCTCGCGTGTTTCATTTAACTCAAGAAGTGAACACCACACCACAGATTTTCCCGCCTCCTCACACAATCACTTCAATTAAATCAAAATGAACTGCCCAGCGATTTATACATAAAGTAGAATTTAATAAAATAATGATTTCATTCGCCCTTGTTGGATAGGAGTGGTTATAGCTAACTCGGCGCTTCGCGCACCTCGTATCCAACGCGAGCTCATGGAATAATTGACAAAACAAAACAAATGGAGTACTCGAGAAACAATCTTGAATGATACTATTTTATTCTAAACGCCTATAACTTTTCATGCCATTAATAACAATTTGCATGGAAAGGAAATTGGATGATTATTAAAGAACAGTTGTTTAGAAGTGCAATTGTGTTATGTATCTGACGCCACTTGAAGTAGACCAGTCATGAAATATAATTTGACAATACCCCGTTAAAACGGCCACCCTGTTAATACGGCCAAATTTCCATAGCCCGTTGGTGGCCGAATAAACACGCTTCCACTGTAACGATAAACGGAAAAGATTATTGCTTTTAAATTCCCGGAGCCGCCATTTTGGACTTCATGATGTCAATGTGCTGCCGCTATTGTTGGGAAGCGGAGGTTCCATTGTGTGAATTCTTGCAGTTAGCAGCGGTTTGACATACAAACGAGGAGAAATGGCTGGCTTGTTAACAAGGCCAAGCTCGAAACCAAATTTCGCGCTGAACAGCTTATCGAAATATCAGTTCACAGCTGAATTTTTCGAGAAACAGACAATTAACTATCCAAGGTTGGTGTCTGGAAAGAAAGCGAGTTTCCAGCGCTTATGAAATTTCCATCAAATCTCCCCAATTAGATAACTGAAAGATCGAGTGCCGCTGTGATGCTGCTTCCACAGAGGTCCGCACAAAAGAGACCGCCGATCGCATGACCTCCCAACAAGGTCAGCGATATGAAATTAATATGCGCTATATTTAACAATTATCCTGCGAAATCGCGCGGAATATCGCCTGATAGTTAGCCGACGAGGCCGTAGGCCGAGTTGGCTAAAATCAGACGATATTCCGCAAGATTGAGCAGGATAATTGTTTTATTATTCAACAAATTGTCAATGAAACGGTTTTTGTAGCGAGAATAACTGTGGTTGCGCGGCGCTTTGCAAGATTTCGGACGAATCTTGGCGATCTACGTATATCGCAGGATATCTGTTACAGATAACAATGGCTTTCTGACCATATATGGGCATCGCACGAGCTTGTTGAATAATAAATGGGGTTATTTGCAATCGCCAACCGCTCATGCATCGCGCTTGCTCCCAATCCTCTCGCTCGCGCCCTGTGCTTGCTCATGAACTCGCTCGGCGGCCTTGGAAAAGCCTGTGAAGAAGGCATTTTTTAGAAGCTTATATAATCTGGAATCACGAATTTCTCAATCAGGGCATTGCGAAGGGACAAACATCAGGCTATAACACCCACAGGAGAAATTGGCTTAAAAGCGCTTATTGAGTGAGGATGCTGGAAAGGAAAACAGATGATCAAAATATCAAGGTCCTTCCCCGAAATAGAACTGAACATAGATTTTCAAGCAAACTTTGCCTACCGGTTCATTACCTTAAAATGAGGTGACCTAGACGACCTTCTTCTCTATTTTTAAAATGGATTCTTTGTTGCTTTGTTGCAGAAATTAATGAAAATAACGAAACAATAGTTGCAACCAAATATTAAAGAGATTTCCTGAGTAATTCACATTAATAATTCATGAGGTGATGACCCAATCAGCTTGCATTAATTCGGTCAGGTGCACGTATGTTGATACCCAATGAACATACCGATCTAAGACACATTCGATTAGTTCAAAAACTGATCAAGACACTGATCAAGAAACTTGAATTTTAATCAGTCTTCACTGAATTAAAATCAATGAATATTTATTAGTCCGCAGTAACCTTGAAATTTTTTAACAATGCAGCCCATGAAATCGGTAATAGTGCTAACAACAATTCCTTAAATACAGAAAGCATCGGATACTAAATACTATTACATAAATTGTTCTTGGTGGATATCACCCTTCGTTCTTTTTGCTCAACTTTAATGACAAATTTCCTTTGCCAACAATTCAGGGAGTCGAACCCTTCGAAACCTAATGCAAATTGTAATCCGTTAACGGGCCTCCTGAAAGAATGGAAATTTTTCTCCACCCGAGTTCTTCGCCATTATTTAAAAACGTTAGCGCGTATTATTTTGTTTTTATACCTCGTTGACGGGGAATACGGCTTTCTTAACTTAATTCTCTTCCTCGTAAACCATTTTCGGCTCCTTTACCACGCCGCTCCTTCCTCGCACATGGCTGGGACGCTAATGAATCATGCATGCATCGTGTTCTTACAGAAAAGGGCAAAAATTTGACACTACATAATTTCTTGTTTTATTTGACAAAACATGTCACTGCATAATTTCCTATTGTTGCATTTGAGAGTCAAAAACTCGTGCTTCGTTTTTCATCAGGGGTTCCAAACACCTCGAAATAATCTTTTTCTCGGTGTTTGGAACCCCAGATAAAAACCTCGCACTCATTTTTGATCTATTACTTTAAAAGCGAACAACATTCACAATCATGCTGCATTTTCAAACTTGCATAAAAGAGTCAACTTCAAACTTGAAGTTTCTAACATCAACCATCACTTTATTATTTCATATATACAAACATATGCTAGCTACTAGACATTCAAGGTGTATTTGCTGAATTAAATATCCATGAGTATTTTCTGTACATTCAAGAAAACGATGAACGTTTGACTGGAAACTGCAATTTCTACAGAGACACGATGAATTGTTAAATATGCTATTGAAGATAACACACTGCATAGACTCAACAATCACCGCAAGCACACAGTCAACCAAGTTTTACGCAGAAGTCACTGTTTTTGACTTCAAAGATAAACGTAATTGCGCACAAGGTTGAATAAACGAAACGTATTCTGTAGTTACAAAACAGATGCGCTTCTTCGTTACTATTAGCGAGGACTACAATCATATTAACAAGGGGCCTATTTGGCTTTCGAAATCTATATTTTCAAAGCTGTTCTTCTTGGTTGACTTTAATGTCTTAAAATTGTTGCAAGGTACTCTCTCTTCCACTGTACTGATATAATATATTTTCGAACTACACTGAAAATATACTCTTTAAGAGCCTTGCAGAAGTTCAAAATAGAGCAAACCTTTTGATCCCGCACTCTGCACTGTAAAATCTGAACGTCTTTGTCCCAAAGAAACTTTCCTTGTAGGTTTCTCCGCAAAAGAGTGGCAACTCCGATGATTTAGCTGCCTTGTGTTTCTTTCTTCCACTTTGTTCGTCGATTTTGAAACCAGGTTTTAACTTGCATTTCCGTGAGATTCAGATCAGAAGCAAGCTCAGCTCGTCTGCTTTCTGTGACATATCGACATTTTGCAAACTCTTTCTCCATCGTTTGGATTTGATGAGCTGAAAACAAGGGACGTAATTTCTTTTTCTTCATTGGACGCCTTTGTTTCTTCTGAAGATTCATACCTAATGGTCAAAAAAAGAAATTCTTATCAAAGATCATTGATAATGTAATTTATAAAGGTGAAGACTTTACGAGTTGAGGTGCCACTTTTGACATCCATAGGAACTATGCAGGGCATATCATAAAGGCATCATACATAAAGCTGCTTGAAACTTAAAGCTTTACGGTACAAAACGTCAAGTTTCGAACGATTGCTTTTGTGTTTTTGTTAGACAAAATTTCTTTTTTGAAAATCAATGTAACGAACTGGCCGAAGGAGTCGAAGGAAGTTGCCATTGGCTGTATTTAAACAACGACTAATTTGAAGAAGTGATTATAACGAGTTGCTAACCGGCAATCTCGAGGGTATCTCACTTGTTACTTGAATCAAATTAGGTGTTAAGTTCTCACAAAAAGAAAAACACATTCCAAAAACCAAACAGATTTCACACCTGGTCTGGAACACACAATTAACCACGATGATATCATAAGCAACGCTCAACTTTGTAGTACATCAAGGGCAATATTTACCATACTTCGTCTATCGAGACTCGGACGGAGGCACATCTACACATCAATGGTATTTATTAGATTCTTTTAAGTCCAGCGATGTTCGTTCACAACGCTTTCAAATTAGGGTAGGGTAAAGGAAAAAAACTTAAATAACCTGGAGTTTGCCAGTCTTTGGAGTCAGTTCTAACAAAAACAATTATGCAGGGCAAATCCAAATCCTCTGTCCAAATCCAATCTAGAAATGTAAACATCTCACGCAGTTTTGCCTTAGAAAAAATTACATTAAGACTAAACCAAAAAAACACTTTACTGTAAAACGGTTGAAACTAGCAGCCGGGAAACATTTTGCTGAATTCAAGTCAGAAATCTTGAACTAAAAACTTTCAGTGAGCATATAATCTTGTCTATTCTAGTACAATGATTTGTACCCTTCCTTGTTAAAAAAATTCCAAAGCTTTTATTTCCTGTATAACTGAACTTATCATGAGCAAATTTATAGCGTTTCTAAGAACAGCTTCATACACCTTTAAGCGATATCTATTGTAATGAAACTTAAAGAAGCAAAGAAGTCGAACAAAACTAGTATGTTCATCGCGTTTCGATATCTCTTGATGATATCCTAGCCTTATCACGAAGAACTTGTCTTAAAGCTTCCTCGACCGCATCGACGATTCAGTGGATTGTATCTGGCCGTGATTTTCACGGAATAATTAACGTAGTGTTATAGGTACTTTACTTAATACATGCAGAAACAGAAATGATGCAATGGGCATTAACATGTCTGCTCATTTGTTAGCTTACCAAAGGAACCTACGTGGTTCGGGAAAATAAATGGAGTTATCTGAACAACTGGCTGTGGAGATGGAAGTGAGCAGAATCCTGGAAAACAAGACAACAAATTTGGACGGTGATACCCTGCACGAGGAGCAACAGGCAATGATGGCGTTGGGCATGGCGCGTCAAGTGCGTCATCTTTAGAAATCCATCTCTGCTTCTCCACTGCTTCATCTGAAAGATTTAAAATATTCTTGATGGAAAACGAATCTCTACTCGGTGAAAATGAAGAGATGCTGGGTGGGAAAGATGCAATGAATCTCGTTGCCATAATGTTTTTTTTTTTTATCAGGGACATATGTTACACATGTAACATGGCGGCTTTCTGAAGAAAGACTTTGGAATTGATGATAATAAATCCTGTCAGTCATTAGCAGACAGGATGTCGCGCGTTATCAATAACAATATCAACTACGCAGTTTCATAGGATTTATAGTATGCTTTCACAAAAAGAATATAGTTTAGAGCAGTGGGAGAGATCTTCAAAAGGTAGCATTAAAATATGGGACAGTTTTGTGACCGATGATTTTTTTTTTAACGTGGCCTCTTAATTTTGTTACGACGGGATTAAATTTCCGCTTCCTGTTGCGGTTCGAAAAGTTGAAGTGGCAGCAAAACGGAATTCTGCCAAGGCCTAAATTTCATATGTCAAAATTACTATGTCGCTCCGAGGCTTTCCGCTAAAAATGCAAGTTTTCGAATGTTCCTTTTTCTCTCGTAATTTTCACAAGAGACTTGATACAAAGAAAATAAAACCAAATATAGATTTGTGCCTGTTTGGATTTTGATATATCGAACGTGGGTTATTGCACTCGCCATTGACAACTGTCAGTTGACACATTCTATAGATATTTAATGGAAGCAAACCTTATTAAAGTGGTTCAATATTAGGACAAGGTTGAAGAAGCGGTAACCAAATTAAAAATTTCTTCTTCCAGACAATTTAGAAACCAATCCCTCAAAAACAGGAAGACACCAGTAGAATGTCGTGTACTGTATTCATAACTTTTAAAATTTTCTAAAATCTAAATGTCATGGTGTATGTCGTATTTTTTTTAAAAAAGAACATTCCTTTCGTTTTTGTACTAAATACCTGCAACAGTAGCTTTACAAGGGATGCTAAGTCCTGGACTCTCTCGCAGTCACTGGGCATTTCTCAGTCTCATTTTACCACATTATGAAGTAATAACAAAAGGTGAGTCAAGGACACAAGAAAATTCACTTAGACTTACGTGATCTATCACTGCCAATTAAAATCAATTTGTGTTACGAGCCATTGTTTATCAGTGTGTCTGAATACTGAGATCAACATGAAATATAATCCTGTTCTTGGTTATGTTACACACAACGATTAATTTTTCAACAGTTGCAGTGGAATACATACCAAACACTTTAGAGAAAGCCGCCCCTGTGTTTCACTTTAAGTTGTCCAAAAGAAGTGTGGACTTTAAGATGAAGAATTCATGTAACAAAATTAAAGCTATTAAGAAGCTTTCTACTTTCAGGTTGCAGTTCTAGATTCTACAATCTTAAACCCAGGCTAAACGAGGATGGGAGTTGATGAGAGTCGACTCTCAAGAGAGTTTTCGTCAACTCTCATCGACGTTCGTCAACTCGGGCCAATAAAGAGCGAAAGTATGAACTTTCATCAACTCTCATCTTTATTTAGCCCGGGCTTTATTTGAGACAAACAAACAACACAAGCGGCAGTTTTGATGCTTCTTGCAAATACTCCATTAAAAGGCTGACCATCAGAGCGCAGCCAAATCATCGGTTATTTCATTTTAAGGCTTCTTTCGAACTGAGCCTGTTATAGTGACATATCTCTCCAAATTAAAGCTAAAATTTCATATTCTCATTCTGTTTATAGTTTGTACTCTACTTCAATAGTTTCATAAAGATGAATTAAGTCTTTGTATTTCTCACACTAGTACACTGATGTCAACTTGCCAAACTTTACCCAATTTTTCCTTCTTGTTTTGCCTTTTTTCTAACTTATTTAATAATTACTTCGAGGCTTCTTTCGAACTGAAACATATCGTGACATATCTCATCTTAGCTAAAATTTCATGTTCGCAATGTTTTATATTTTGTACTCCACTTCAATCGTTTCATAAAGACATATTAACTTTGAAACCAAGATGTGAACATGTAACACCAGCTGTTTCCACTGAATAATCATTTACATAGCTTCCAAACAGCAACAACCTTTTCAACGCGCTAAATCTGTGAGCTTTGGTCAACATCCCATATGTAAGAACTGCTCCCATATAGGAGCATAGAGAATAACAGACATAACAGTGGAATGCGGCTTGTACGTTTACCGCTAAACGATTTAACGTCGTGCATTTGTCTTGCAGATGAGGACTAATGCGTAACTTTTGCTCACTTTGTATTGCAGAACAGAATATTAAGCAAAATGCATTTTCACGCACAGCGACGTAACCGACAGAATAAGGACTGTAAATTTTCATATGCATGTTGTCAGCTTTAATAGAAAGTTTATTTCACACGACAGAAGAACAATAAGTGGACTGTTAATGGCAGTGAAGTAAGTTGGCAAAGTACGGCCATGATGGCTGCAACATTATTTCACCTGGCGGCCTTTTAAGCGGCTCTATCTCTTTATATGTGTCTTAAAAACGATTGCGTCTAAACAAGAATACAAATTTCTGTAGATATAAATTGAGGAAACCCCACAAATGTATTTTGGTGCGAGCCATCTACTTAGTGTTTTATTCATAGAACCATTGAAATAAAATGACTTATTTAAATGTAAAGCCATAGCTTTCTCGATTGAAACCATACGAAGTAAACGTTTGGTAAAAAACACGCTCAATGTTCTTCCTTGTATTGTATTACCATAGTTTTAATCTATTTCAGTGAAGGTCACAATTCCCAAATACTGCACAAAAGCTAAAAGATCCTTTCCAGGTACCTTAGAGGTTTTCATGAGGATGTTAACTAGTATTGTCTTGGCATCGTATTTATAAAATCTAAGTAAGTAAGGTAAACTAAATAATTCATATGTAATATTCGACACTACTAACCTTGAGTTTTTGTTTTATCTTTCTTTGTTCCTTATTCGATGCTTTAGTATCTGGCGCCATATCAACAGTTTAGATTCACTAAATCCGGCCTGTCTTCATTGTAATTTGTGCCTGTGTTTCACTGGTTTGGCCAAAAAGTAGCCTCCTTCTTGTTTCCATTTTACGAAAAAGCTTTTAGTAGTATCTGTTTCTCTTAAACTTGTTCTCGTAGTAGTTCTTGAATTATCTAGATGACTCGATTGTCTGGCGTAACAGGAGACATGTGAGCCCTGGCGTATTTTCTCTTTCAAAGTGGCCTTTTGGACATTTTAAAGACATTAACAGTCGATTTGGTTAACGGATATAAACGGTGATGACAGTAATAAAGCAAGCTGTTGAATTAAAGCGAGACTGGAATGTTGCTTTTTGTGACCCTAGTCTCGATATCACTTTATTTACTATTATGAAATGAAATAACCTAAGATACTACGCACACTTTGATTGGTCAGTAAAATCCCGCTCCCCGACAAGACAGCACTACGCTCGACTACGCTTAAGGACGAATAATTAACGTTAGATTGATGACTTATTTTGGTCTATCAGATGATTAAAACAGAAGACATGATTCTCATAAATGATCATAATGAATATTTACTGACCGCAATTGGAACGAAAGAACTAAGAGTATAGCTAGAGGAAAATATAACAAAACAAAACGCAGAGACAATCATAAGAGAAGGAAAACAATAATCAGCTACGCTTTAACCGGGCTGCAATGTAACGAACTTATACATGGATATCTTTTCATTCAACATTTACTTGAAAACCTCATTTGAAAGAAAAAATCTGCGTAAAAATGATTACGATGAAAGCTTACTTGAATTATGATGCCAGAAACTCACGCTGTCCTTCAACGCGCGTAAACTAATTCTAGTTTCATGCAAGTTCATTGCTTTCTGTAAAGTCTGTGATTCGGCGAAAACGAAAAAATACGTGACATATAAGTTCGAAATAAAATTTCCGAAGCAGAGTTTCTAAAACTAACTATTCTAAATAATTTCGGCAGTCTGCGAGGTTTGTAAACTTGCAAACTTTCCGTGCAGTCCTTTGTTTTCGCGATGAATGACTCCGGCCAAATTTCCTCGATAAAGCAACTCTTAATCATTGAAAACATTTTCTTCGGCTTAACGTTTGCCTTTTCCCTTTCCTTTCTTAACTTTTACAGCTTTTAATAAACGGACTTTTAAACGTTTTCGTCACCCCGTCGGTTGGTGGTTTTCGGTGTAAGCGATCGGTGAAGCTGAACCTGTGTTTTATGCTTTCAGCCGCTGTGACTGGTTTCCCGCTCAATTCGATGAACATGTTGAGAATAAAGTACTTGATGACAAAATTAAAAAAAAATATTTCCATTTCTTAAAAATCATTTTCCATAGTTAGTTCATAAAAGCAATAGACCACACTTTTTAGGGGTTAGCCAACACTAAGCAAGGTGTGACCATGTGATGCGACCATACAGGTTTTCTTTGCTTTGAAATTAGTGGGAGATGCAGTCTGTCTTGGTCTAAGAATACGTAGTTCCTTGCACTAGACATTACTCAAGTTGGAACAACTTCATGTTAACACGTAGGCTAAAATGAAAGGTAAAAGACCAAGAATCTTACCTTACCAGATTTCGAACTAAATAAATGTAGCCACCGCAGTGGGCGGGAAATGTGTGACCGAGCTACGATTGGTGTTGGTTAAACTTCTGACTGGTCGAGAAAGTAGCGCGAGATTTTTAAAACTGAGCATAGTGATGCAAAACCAACGCAATTCCAGCTATCTTTTGTACTCAATCGGAAACTTCCTCATATTACTAAACATTTATCCAATAAAGAATTGCAGCATTTAAAAAAAACCTGCTAGTTCGCGAGCTACATTGACTTGCAACACCAATAATTCATGCAAAAAAAGATGATTTGAGTTTTCAACTAGTGAGGAAATGTCACTTGTGTCCAGGCGTTTAAAAAGGAATGCCTCTCTCTATCCAAGAAAAAAGTTCTCAGTATGATGCTTTTGTCCAATTACGTAGTTGGATTGAGGAATCCACTGAATACAATATTATGACCGAGCCTGCACGTAACTCGTTCCAGTCTCGATCCAGTTTTTTTCCTAACATTTTAATTCAATTGACTCGATATGAAAATCACACCGGTTGTTAAACTTAGATTAACGTTTGATATAACATATTTTTAGGGTAATCGATATTTCCATAGCAACGAAAAACAGAAAACCAGGAAACCAGTAAAACCTGAAATTTAGGCGAATCAGATTTCCTTTCCTTTTTGTAAAAAGCCAATATGAAATTATTTTAAAATGTTCAAGTCAATGACTATTACATTCTTACGTGTGGACGCAGAAAGAAAATACGACAGGGAAGATTACAGCGCATCGTATTTATCACGGAGGAATGCACAAGACACTGATTTCAAAAGTTTAGCATAATCTTGAATTTAAAACATAACATTTTCGTCGGTTACAGAGCCTCCTCCATCGTTAAATTTGAAAGTGTTCCATTGAAACAATATTAATTAGAATCGCATAGCTCGAAGAATTCTCGCGCTCTAATTGGCTAGAGATGCGAGGGTATTCAGCGCGGTATTGCGACTTGAAAAAGAGGCTGCGCGATATTGCACCGTAGCAACAACCGTAGCCACGCCAACGCTGCAATAAAACAATTTGGAAAAAAAATTAGAAACATTGCGTTTCCAATCAGTTTTTCAAAGCCATTACCATCTACAAAAGAAAAAGAAAAGAAATGGAAAGCGTTTTTTAAATTGATGAATAAAGAAACTACAAGAAAGCGACGAAGTGACGTGGAGAAAATGGCTGAAGCCGAAGCGGGCCAAGAAAAGCTTGCTAGCACAAGTTCAAACGCCAACGAAGTAACAGCGTCCTTTGAGTCAATTGTTAAATATACAGAAGAAGAACTGACCGCCTTTAAAGAAATGAAATGCCCAGCGATTTATAAATAAAAAGAATTTAATAAAACAATTTTTCCATTCACCCTTATAGGATACAAGTGGGCTTCGCGCACCTCGTATCAAACGCGAGAGGATGGAGTACTCGAGAAACAAAATTGAATGATACAATTTTATTCAAAACGCCTATAACTTTTCATGTCATTAAAAACAATTTACATGAAAAGGAAATTGGGTGATTATTAAAGAACAGTTGTTTAGAAGTGCAATAGTGATATGTATCTGTCAAGACGCCACTTGAAGTAGACCAGTCAAGAAATAGTAATTTGACCCTACCCCGTTTAAATGGCCACCCTGTTAATACGGCCAAATCAGTCCACAGCCCGTTGGTGGCCGTATAAACGCGGTTCCACTATAATAATAAACGGAAAAGATTATTGCTTTTAAATTTCCCACGCGCCGCCATGTTGGATTTTATGACGTTAATGCATTGCCGCTATTGTTGGGAAGCGGAGGTTCCTTTGTGTGAAGCAATAGCTTTTCTTGCAATTATCAGCCGTTTGACATACAAACGAGGAGAAATGGCGATTCTCCATTGTTTTAGCAGATGTGTTGACCCTTTTGCCTCGTTCGCATACCTTCTTAGAAGCTCTTCGGAGGTAGTGCGCAAGCGGCGAAACCGCAAGTTTCGTCGGACAACGAGAAACGAGAAACGTTGTGAGTTGCACCGAGCGAAGCGAGCGTGCGTGGAGCGAGAAATGCGAAACGTTGCTCGCGGACTAGCTTCGCTGGCCAACTCAGCGGCTCGCTTCACTCGCTGAAACCACGAAGCTCGCTGCCCCCGAAGAGAGCCTGCTCGCAGGCCAGAGCAGATTTTATCCTAAAAGCAGCTAACCTGCTTCATAGCTCCACCTTTAGCCATTCGAGATGGTTGAATTCCTTTACACCTCCCGCAAAATTTACTTCGATTTAACTTGTCAGGACGGCTTCTATGAGCCTCTTGCTTGTTAGCAAGCCAAGCTCGAAACCAAATTTCACGCTGAGCAGCCTATCGAAATATCAGTTCACAACTGAAGTTTTCGAGAAACAGACATCCAAGGTTGGCGTTTGCAAAAAAAGCGAGTTTCCGGGGCTTATGAAATTTCCATGAAATCTCCCCATTTAGATCGCTGAAAGATCAACTGCCGCTGTGATGCTGCTTCCACAGAGGTCTGCACGAGGTCTGCACCTTCGATCCCAACAAGGGGTTATTTGCCATCGCCCACCGCTCGCGCTTCGCACTTGCTCTCAATCCCCTCGCTAGCGCTTCGTGCTCGCTTCCGACTCCGAATCCGTCTCGCTCGGCGGCCTTGGAAAAGCCTGTGGAGAAAGCATTTTTTGAGAAGCTCATATAATCCGGTATCACGAATTTCTCAATCAGGGTATTTCGAAAGGACAAACATCAGGCTATAACATCCATTTAGTTCCAATAGAGGCTGGTGAATACAGCAGAAATTGGCTTAAAAGCGATTATTGTGTAAGGATATTAGAGAGGAAAACGGATGATCAAAATATTAAGACAACTTGAGTTCTCACGTACCGACGGAAATTCCAGTTCTATCTGAATAGAGAACGCGCATAAAACACTAAATGCAGCTGATTTGCCCCTTGAACTCCAACTATATTTATTTCAACAATTAGTTGTATTAGCTGGACGCTGTCTATAGAAGAGCACAGTGCTGCTGTAATTTTCTGATTGAATCCTTTTAATTAAAGAAAAGATTTAAATATTCAGCAAACTGAGGCGTCTTAGACCTTCTTCTCTATTTTTTAAAATAAATTAGGCTTATTAGGCTAAGTCCTGAACTCTCTCGCAGTCACTGGGCATTCCTCAGTCTCATTTTACCACATTATGAAATGATAACAAAGGACACAGTTTAAAAGATGGATGTAATAAAATTCACTTTGAGAAAGAGACAATTATTTGTTGTCAATTGGTATCATTTCGTGTTACGAGTCATTGCTTATCAGTGCTGTCTGAATACTTAGAGCAACATGAAATATAATCCTGTTCTTGGTTATGTTACACACAACGATTAATTTTTCAACAATTACAGTGTAATACATACCAAACACTTTAGAGAAAGCCGCCCCTGTGTTTCCCTTTAAGTCGTTCAAACGAAGTGTGAACTTTTACATGAACAATTCATGTAACAAAATTAAAGCTATTGAGAAGATTTCTACTTTCAGGTTTCAGTTCTAGATTCTACAATCTTAAACCCGGGATAAACGAGGATGAGAGTTGATGAGAGTCGACTCTCAAGAGAGTTTTCGTCAACTCTCATCGACTTTCATCAACTCGGGCCAATAAAGAGCGAAAGTATGAACTTTCATCAACTCTCATCTTTATTTAGCCCGGGTTTTATTTGAGACAAACAAACAACACAAGCGGCAGTTTTGATGCTTCTTGCTGATAATCCATTTAAACGCTGACCAAAGATATCCCTCTTGCTGTTTGAGAGCGCTGACAAATCATGTATCATTTTATTTTAATGCTTCTTTCGAACTGAGTATGATATCGTGACATATCTCGCCAAAGCTAAAATTTCATATTCTTATTCTCTTTATACTTTGTACTCTACTTCAATAGTTTCATAAACATGAATTAAGTCTGTGTATTACTCACACTAGTACGCTGATGTCAACTTGCCAAACTTTACCCAATTTTTCCTTCTTGTTTTGCCTTTTTTCTACCTTATTTAAAAATTACTTCGAGGCTTCTTTCGAACTGAAACATATCATGACATATCTCATCTTAGCTAAAATTTCATGTTCTCAATGTCTTTATACTTTGTCCTCAACTTCAATCGTTTCATAAAGATATATTAACTTTGAAACCAAGATGTGGACACGGTCGCTAACACGTTTGTTTCCACTGAACAATCATTTACATAGCTTCCAACCAGGAACAACCTTTTCAGCACGCTATACCTGTGAGCTTTGGCCAACATCCCACATGTAAGAGCTACATCCATAGAGGAGCATAGAGAATAACAGACAAAACAGTGGAAAGCGGCTTGTACGTTTACCGCTAAACGATTTAACGTCGTGCATTTGTCTTGGAGATGAGGAGAATGCGCCACTTGGGCTCAGATTGTATTGCAGAACAGAATATTAAGCAAAGTACATTTTCACACACGGAGACGTAGCCGACAGAATAAGGACTGTAAATTTTCATGATTTCAGCTGTAATAGAAAATTTATTTCACACGACACAACTACAATAAGTGGACTGTTAATGGCCGTGAAGTAGGTTGGCAAAGCACCGCCATGATGTCTGCAACATTATTTCACCTGGCGGCCTTTTCAGCGGCTCTATATCTTTATATATGCCTTAAAAACTATTGCGTCGAAACAAGAATACAAATTTCTTTAGATATTAATGGAAGAAACCCCACAAATGTATTTTGGTGCGAGCCATCTACCCAGTGTTTTATTCATAGAGCCATTGAAATAAAAGCACTTATTTAAATGTAAAGCCATAGCTTTCTCAATTGAAACCATACAAAGTAAACATTTGGTAAAAAACACGCTCAAAGTTCTTCCTTGTATTGTATCACTATAGTTTTAATCTATTTGAAGGTTACAAACCCTAAAATCTAAGCTTATAAAAGGTAACGTAGGTAAACTAAATAATTTAAATGTAATATTCGACACCACTAACCTTGATTGTTTGTTTTATCTTTCTTTGATCTTATTCGATGCTTTGGCGCCATATCAACAGTTTAGATTCACTAAATCCGGCCTGTCTTCATTGTAATTTGTGCCTGTGTTTCACTGGTTTAGCCAAAAATCAGCCTCTTTCTTGTTTCCATTTTACGAGAAAGCTTTTAGTAGTATCTGTTTCTCTTAAACTTGTTCTCGTAGTAGTTCTTGAATTATCTAGATGACTCGATTGTCTGGCGTAACAAGAGACATGTGAGCCCTGGTGTTTTTCTCTCTCTTTTTCTTTTTGAAAGTGGCCTTAATTAATATTAATAGTCGATTCGGTTAACGGATATAAACCGTGATGACAGTAGAAAAGCAAGCTGTTGAATTAAAGCGAGACTGGAGTCATGTGATCTGTTGCCTTTTCTGACCCGATTCTCGATATTACTTTATTTACTTTTATGAACCAACCTCAGATACTACGCGCACTCCGATAAGCTGAACTCTTGCCACGAGAACGTAAACTTTACAATGGAAATAGCCGAGCAGGATACTATTTCCTTTGTTGGCATGAACATTACTAAATGTGGAAACAGACTTGAAACATCAGTACACAGAAAGTCCACAAACACGGGCCTGCTACTTCATTATCACCCCGGGGGGGGGGGGGGGGGACTTCCATATTAAAGGTACGGGGATGCTCGTCGTCTCGCTTAGGGTTGTAAATTTCGGATTTTGGTCTCGCTTAGGGTGTTCTGGGCAAAATGTTATGTTTAGCCGCCAAGGTCTCGTTTAGGGTTGCACACGAAGAAATAACAAAAAAGAAAGAATTTTGATTCGTTATATTTCGATTCATATAAATAAGGTTTTCCATAGCATTAATATCTTAAGTCCATTGTAACAAAATGTCTTTGTCTATTGTTTTACAAGTCTGTATTTTAAACTATTCTCTTTTAGGGGTCTATATAACCTTCGGCGACGCCCAGATTGGTCTCTTTTAGGGGTTAAATTTAAAATTTCCGACGAGCATCCCCGTCCCCTCCGTATGGGAGTCCCCCCCGGTTTTATCACAGCTATGTGGACAAACGTTACTGTGAACAATGCTAAACCGCGCTTATCGCCTGTCATTGACTTCTACCGCGTTTTTCGAGGAATACGACAAGCTTCGAACTACCTTTCTAAACCTGGATTATCCTGTAAATTTGATCAATTCTTCGATTAACAAATTTCTACGCAATATCGACAATAATACTGCGCTTGATGATGCAAGTGATGGCACTCTAATATCGTGGTACCACTACCATTTAAAGATCAACAATCAGCTAACTCAGTAAAAAGAGAAATGCAAAATCTGAGCGCAAAAATTGGAGTACAAATAAAGCCTGTCTTTCAGTCAAAAAAGATTGGTCAAGACCTCACCGATTGTCAACAATCAGTGCGTGGTCTACAAATTTCAATGTGATATGTGCGACACAGATAATGTCGATTATGTCTGACACTTGTACCAACGCATTGGCGAGCAAAAATATTCTGCAATTGGAAGACACTTGGAAGACCATGGCCTATCGAAGTCTGATTTAAAGGACAAACAATTCTCGATTTTGAGGAAATGTACAACGAAGTTTGACGGCTTAATATTCGAGTTGTTGGTTATTAAGGAGCTGAAACCTGGGCTAAATACCCACAAGGACTCCGTTTGTGCTAACCTCTTTACGTGACATTGCGTGCAAATGATTCTCGTTTGTAACAATGTTTTATTTAAGACTCTAAAGATTTGTTTTGTACATTTATATTCAAATAACGTTTTCTTACTCATTTTGACTTGAAAATGTCGTTGAGTAAACGTCGAAACGTTGTCGCTTTTTAGAGTTTTTTTTTGTTGTTCAGTTTTTAGAGTTTTTAACCGTGATGGTTTTAACGTTTGTCTTATCGCAATGTTTTATATTTAAATTATTTATATGGACATCGCACTCATCGCCTCGCGATTCGTACGATATCAGTTTTTCAAGTGAAAATTAACGTGGAATTCACGAGTCAGGTAATGGATTTTCCTATATAATTTGCAATACGATTATGTGCGTTATTAACCATGTATGGTAAATGTTTTAAGAGAATATATCGAGCTGTTTCCAAAATATTTGAAAAATTATAACGGGGTTGATGTTAAGGAAAAATAAACTTCGCTGGATCACGAGGAATTTCATTGAGTGAAATGCAGAATCAGCTGAGAAATAAAAAAAAATGACGTTATGGGCACTTTAAAGGAGTAAATTATTCATGGCTAGTTGGTTGCGAGGATTCTTGAAGGCTATGATGTAGTGAGCATTCCTGGAAATACTCTTGGCGTATTTATTTGGTGGTGACATTTTGATGATGAGAGTGTTTGGTGAACAAATCGAGTAACTCTTTAGATCGTCCAACATAAGTATTCCACCGCTCGGAAACGACTTTTGCAATTGGATGGTCGTAGGAACCCCTTCGTGAAAATGCCTTTTCCGTGTCCACGAAACCATCCTGCCAGGAATGTATGAATGGTCTCGGGGTGAGTGTTAAACAACTCGGGGTGAGTGTTAAACAACTCGTCTAAGTGTCTCGGTAAAACAAGTCTTGCCGCAGCCAGAGGGTCCCACGATCAAAATACTCAAGGGTGTCCTGAACAGAAACGCCTCTCCCATTCCATGACTTTCCTCAGAAAAGATCAGGTGGAGTGATCACTAAAGGGAGTTGAGAGATATAGGGGGTATCCCCTTTCTTCGATAACCTAAAAAATTTACCAGTTAGTGCACAGCACGTGAAAGACAAATCGAGGTAAACCATTGTTTATTCTTATTAGTAACAAAATGCGAATATGAAGGAAGGAGCTAAGTAGATAGCTTGTCGGGTAGGTATGTATTTATCGTACGTGAGAAGAATGCTTCAAAACACTTGGAAGAAGTCCAAATCAGTTTCCATTCTCCTAGCAGGAAAGAGGGGCCGTTGGGATCCCGAAGACCAATAGATGCTAGAAGTCTCGTGCCATCGGACTTGTAATCCCTACAACACACACGCCAACAGACACTTTGCTCCCTCGTGATCCCCCACTCAATGCACACATACACGTTCATATTTTCTGTAAGTCGGGCGCCGGTCAATAGCACCCGAGGCAAAAACGTCCCACATTTTAAGAGTTTTGACACTACTTTCTGGTCTGTCGTCTTTACTTCCGGTCCCTGTTGATTAAACTTGCCTGCTAAGGCAACCTATTGCGACGTCATCGTCGCATGAAAGTGAGGCAACTTGTCCGGTTCCTTGTCAATCAATCAGATGAGTCGTCAAAAGGGGCGGAGTTTTAATTGATGACGTCGTTTGGCATTTGCCATTTGACGTCATTCCCTTGTCAAAATGGCTCTAGGTGAGCCGTTATGACTACTGTCGAGAAAGTAGCGCGAGGTTTAAGTTACCTACCGAATTTCAGAAAAGCTTAGACCAAAACTCCGTGAAAACGCCATGACAGTGCTCCTTTAGGTCTTACATACTTTCTTGGCAACACACTTCGGCATCGTTTAAGGTGTTGGTGTTAGCTTTTTAAATAGAAATCTGGGTCGCGCAAAATTCACGCTTTGCTAATTTCTACTTTTTCTGTTTCTCGTTGTCATGGTAAAATCGACCTCCTTAAAAGTGCACCATAACAAACTTCAATTTAAGGTGGCTCGACCCAGTATTTTTGTTCCAGCACCCTCCGACTTTGATCGTCCTAGTCCTAAAGAGCTCGATTCCAATTACATAGCCATTATAACACATGGACTACATATAGACTGAACACCGAGCTAATGCTAATTTTTTGGAGATCGGAATGAATATCACTTGGTAATGACGTCACAATTTATTTAGCTCTGAATCGAATTTAGCCCGTATTTTCCTTTTTTTAAAATGCTTTACGCTGCTTATAGCTTGAGTGGTTGCATTCTACTGAGCGGAGTTTCATAAAAATCGAGGAATTTTGAAATATTTTGGAATTTCTATAGAAAGGGCATAATTTATGCGTAAAATAAGCTAAGACTTCTGATAGTTTTTACCACTCATTCTTTGAACAAATGTTCCGTATACTTTATTCAAACCACTAGATGCAAGTAAACTTACGCGATTTCGAAAAACGTGAAAATGTATGAATAAGTGTGAAACTCAATCTTGAGCTTGTCACAATTTCTAAGGCTACTTTCACGAAAACAGCAAATTTTCCTCTGTATTGTTTTGCCCAATCGGCGAACAGTAACTTCAAAGTCATTTTCGTGTGTTCTTACACGGCGGTTACTGTATGACCTGTATCGGGCATATTTTATTTTAATTAACATAAGATAGCCGAAAAATGTCGGAAGCGGTTTCGGATGTCAGTAAGAAAGATATTTAAACATCCATCGCTTATTTTTGTCTGGACTGATCAGAGGAATCGAAAACTAAGTTGTGTCTTGTTTACCTGTGCGATTCATTGGGGGCGGTTCGGCATATTCGTCTGGCCTGCACTGCGTGCATTTCTTTGCAGCACGGGAATATTCCAGTTGGCCGAAATATCCGAAAATAAAAAATATATTTAAAAAAATGAAATGGGTGATGGATGATCTTCTAAGTCTCAATTTTCTGAAATCTTTATCCGGATAAATTTGAAAATGGAGTTTTCTCCCCGAAAACGGATAAAATGTTTTGACCTGTTTTCCATCCACACTATCGTTTTCGTATCGTTTTCAATATTTTCACCGTCCACACTAATCCGGATAAATTTGAAAACGAAACGCAAAATCAGCCCTAGATGAATGGTAGAGCATGCGCACATTATTACCACAGCCCGCACTAAATTCAAATTAGGGAATTTAAAATGTTTTTGTCGACGCCGAAGATAACGTTGGTAAAAAAAAAAACTACTTATTTCTATTTAACTTAAGAACTTCGCGATAATTCATAGATTAGATAGAAGAAAGACGAAAGTCGAAACTTTACAGAATGCAGTTTAATAATTTCACGTTGCTCAGAGAACGGCGAAAGAAACGTGCCAAAGATGTAGATTTATAACTCACGTGCAGTGCTATTGTACTGCCAGTTAAACCGAAAGGGGAGATCACGTGGCCATGCATTTGACGTCAGCGTTTTCGAAAAGCTCCGTTTTCGGCCGTCCACACTATACCACCTATCCGGAGTTTTCAAATTTCTCCACTCTGGATACCGTTCCGTTTTCGGTGAGCGAAAACGCCGTTTCAGTGTGGACGGTTGGCCAATCCGGAAGAAAAAAGATGCGTTTTCAAATTTATCCAGATTAGTGTGGACGGGGCCTCAATATTTTTCGGCCGACTGCAATTTTCTCGCACTGCGTGCATTGTTTTACCGCACGTGCCAGACGAGATCAGACGAGTGTACCGAACGGCCGCCAATCCGTCGCATATAGGTAAACAAGCCACTATTTTTTATTTCTCTGATCAGTCCAAGTGACAATTTCCCGGTAAATCTTGAAATATATTTCTTTCTGACATCCGAAATGATTTCCCGCCTGGTTTATTTGGTTCTCTGATGTAAACTGAAATAACTGTCGGTGTTCGCCGATTGGGCAAAATAATACAAGGGACTTTTTTTTTGCTCAATCAGGAGCCAGCATTCGCAGAGAAGTTTGGAAATGGTCTGGAGAGACTCGTTTCCAAGGGGCTTTTATAATTTTAGAAAACTTTCGCCGCTACGATGTCTGCCCGGTTTACTTCGTTTTGCTCCGACTTACTGCCCCTGTGTCTCCGAGGATGTTCCAAAGAAAGCGACTGCGTCACACGATCTCAAAAATCAGTTATTTTTCGATGCCTTCACGGTGAGTTCAAAAAAAGCTATAAGAAAGGAAATATAAAAAAAAAACTTATTAACTTGGGCATGTTGAACACCCATTTCAGCCTAGACAACACTAGCAAAGCTGATGCGTGACAGTTTTTACCCATTCCTTTCTTTAGAAAGATTTCGAACTATCAGTGTTAGTTTGTTTATTTGAAGTCTTAGCTTATTTTACGCATAAATTATGCCCTTTCTGTAGAAATTCCAAAATATTTCAAAATTCCTCTTATCCGCTCAGCAGAAGGCAAACACCCAAGGTATAAGTAGCGTAAAGCATTTCCAGAGAAAATTCAGATACGGGCTAAAATTCGATTCAGAGCTAAAACAATTGTGACGTCATTATCACGTGATATTCATTTCGATCTCCAAAAGATTGATATCATCTTGTGGTTCAGGCTATATGTAATCCATGTGTGATAATGGCTATGTAATTGAAATCGAGCTGTTTAAGAATGGGAGGGTCAAACTTAAGTGGTGCTCCTGCTAAAATACGGCGCGAGCCACCTCAAAGGGAACCTCTTCTCTTGAGTTAAGTTGAGGTTTAGTTGTTTGAAATGATGTCTTAATTACACCTTTTTGCCGGACAAGGGAGAAATAACGTTTAATTATACGGTAGGAACCAGCCTTGCGGCCATCTCGTTACCGGCGGAATGCCCATATATTTTCTTATAATAAAACCCGGTTAATGCGGCCACCCCGACCAACGACCACCCCAACGGCCACATTCTCGGAAATCCCAACCTGTATAACCCTTTATTATTTTATCCCGTCTATTCAGCCTCTCGAACCAAATAAAATTATTGTTAAATGGAGGAGAGTGTTTTACTTGGAACTAAACCACTCGTAGATCAGTTCCATACGCCACTCCATCCGGGTCCCGAGAGGCGTATTTTCCGTATGCCACTCTTGCGAGTGCCATATCGCTCATTGACGTCACGATTCGCGTCTTTTCCACTTTGTTGAATTAACTTAATTTCTTGTCTCGTTTGTTGTTAGCACGTATCGACAAGCAGGTTTCATTTTTTTAGCTAAGCGACGAAAAATAATGAGTTTTCCGAAAAACTTACATGTAATAACAAGAACATGATAATGGAAGCCTTGACGATTTCAAGGTTTTTAGAGGAAATTCTTCGTAAGGAATTTCGCAAAGTGCAAGATGTTGTAAAGAAGAAAAACAAAAGCAGTTGATAACTATCGGCCGTCAAGACAGTGCCCCATCGAATTCAAGTCAAAGTCAGTGATGTTCTCAGTTCTAAGTGTTATTAAGTTGACAAGTATTCTGTCTGATTGGAATTCAGTTAGTGTTTCTATATCCTGCAAAACTGGCACAATGCTTAGAAATCGGCAATATCAACTGCATCCGGTCCCCATATAATAATAATTTTCAGGAAATGTGAAAAAAAAAACGTAAATAAAAGTAGCTGACAGTGTTGAATGATTGTTTAACAAAAGTTGCGTTACTTTTGTAACGTGACATCCGATTGGCGACATGCGATACAAGGCCAAATGCTGTTTTGAAATTGTTTACAAAAATTGTTTTAAAAGACTGCAAAGATTTCTGTTTACTAAATCCAACATAATTCACCAGATAAAATTTGTCTCTTTTGTTTATACTTAGCATCTGTCCTTTCTTACTGCCTGGGAGTATTTTGCCTTGAGTTCTACGTTGAATATTTCTTTGTGAGTCACGCGAGCGAAGCGAGTGCGCGATGAGCGAGAAACGCGAAACGTTGCTCGTTGCTTCACTCGCTGAAACCACGAAGCTCGCTGCCCCCGAAGAGAGCCGCGCTCGCAGGCCAGAGCAGGTTTTATCCCAAAAGTAGCTAACCTGCTTCATAGCTCGGAATTATTCCACCTTTAGCCATTTTCCAATCTTGCAGATGGTTGAATATCTTTACAGCTCCCGCAAAATTGACTTCGAGTAAGCTTGTCAGGACGGCTTCCACGAGTCTCTTGCTTGTTAGCAAGCCAAGCTCGAAACCAAATTTCACGCTGAGCAGCCTATCGAAATATCAGTTCACACCTGACTTTTTTGAGAAACAGACATCCAAGGTTGGTGTTTGCAAAAAAGCGAGTTTCCAGGGCTTATGAAATTTCCATGAAATCTCCCCATTTAGATCGCTGAACGATCGAGTGCCGCTGTGATGCTGCTTCCACAGAGGTCTGCACAAAAGACATCGCCGATCGCATGCACCTCCCAACAAGGGCCTGCCATCGCCCACCGCTCGCGCTTCGCGCTTGCTCCCAATCCCCTCGCGCTTGTTTATATGAAGTCTTAGCTTATTTTACAAGCTTCCGACTCCGGATCCGTCTCGCTCGGCGGCCTTGGAAAAGCCTGTGGAGAAAGCATTTTTTGAGAAGCTCATATAATCTGGTATCACAAATTTCTCAACCAGGGCATTGCAAAGGGACATTTATGGTAAATACAGCAGAAATTGTCTTAAATGGGCTTACTGAGTGGGGATACCGGAGACGAAAACGGATGAGCAAAGTATTGAGACAACTTGAGTTCTGACGTATCGACGGAAATTCCAGTTCTATCTGAATAGAGAACGCGCATAAAACACTAAATGCAGCTGATTTGCCCCTTGGACTCCAACTATATTTATTTCAACAATTAGTTGTATTAGCTGGACGTTGTCTAAAGAAGAGCACAGTGCTGCTGTAATTTTCTCATTGAATCCTTTTAATTAAAGAAAAGATTTAAATATTCAGCAAAATGAGGCGTCTTAGACCTTCTTCACTTTTTGTTGCTTTTAAATCTGGAATTAATGAAAATAACAAAACAATAGTTCCGACCAAATATTAAAGAGGTTTCCTGGGTAATTTAAAAGCGAACAACATTCAAAATCATAGTTCATTTTCAAACTTGCATAAACTCTCCAAAAAATATGTATGAAAATATATATTGACGAACTGTAGTGGTATAATATATTTGCGAACTATACTGAAAATATATTGTTTATGAGCTTTGGAGAAGTTCAAAATAGAGCAAACCTTTTGATCCCGCACTATGCATTGAAATTCTCATTGTTTTTGTCCCAAAGAAACTTTCCTTGTAGGTTTCTGCACGAAAGTGTGACATCTCCGATGATTTAGTTTCTCCTTTGTCTTGTGTTTCTTTCTTCCATTTTGTTCGTCGATTTTGAAACCAGGTTTTCACTTGCATTTCCGTGAGATTCAGATCTGAAGCAAGCTCAGCTCGTCTGCTTTCTGTGACATAGCGACATTTTGCAAACTCCTTCTCCATCGTTTGGATTTGATGAGCTGAAAACAAGGGACGTAATTTCTTTTTCTTCATTGGACGCCTTCGTTTCTTCTGAAGATTCATACCTAATGGTCAAAAAAAGAAAGTATCATCAAAGATCATTGCTAATGTAATTTGTTCAGGTGAAGACTTTACGAGCTGTACAGGAAATTAGCTAAAGAGGTGCCACTTTTGACAAGCCAAGGGAACTATGGAGGACATATCATAATAGCAACATATATAAAGCTGTTTAACGGTACAAAACGTCAACTTTCGAACGATTGCTTCCGTGTTTTTGTTAGGCAAAATTCTTTTTTGAAAATGCATGCATCGAACTGGACGAAGGAATCGAAGGAAGTTGCTACTGGCTGTGTTTAAACAACAAATAATTTGAAGGAGTGATTATAACGAGTTGCTAACAATCTCGAGCTTTCTCACTTGCTATTTGAAACAAATTAGGTGTTAAGTCCTCATAAAATAAAAAGAAAAGGGACATTCGAAAAAGCAAATAGATTGCACACCAGATCTAGGACACACAATTAGCCAAGATGATATCACAAGCAACGCTCAGCTTTGCAGTAGATGAAGGGCAATATTTACCAGACTTCGTCTATCGAGATTCGTGCGGAGGTAGACACATCTACACATCAATGGTATTTATTATATTCTGTTAAGTCCAGCAATGTTCGTTCAAAACGCTTTCAAATTAGGGTAGGGTAAGGGAAAGAAAACTTAAATAACCTGGAGTTTGCAAGTCTTTCAGTTGGATTCAGTTCTAACAAAAACAATTATGCAGGGCAAATCCAAATCCTCTGTCCAAATCCAAGCTAAAAATGTAAACATCTCACGCAGTTTTGTCTTGAAACAAATTACATTAAGAATAAACCAAAATAACACTTTACTGTAAAACAGTTGAAACTAGCAACCGGGAAACATTTTGGTGAATTTATGTAAAAGAAACCTTGAACTCACAACTTTCAGTGAACATATATTCTTGTCTATTCTAGGAGAATGACTTTTACCCTTACTTGTTAAAACGATTCCATAGCTTTTTTCCCTGCATAACTGAACTTATTATTAGCAAATGTACAGTGTTTATAGGAAGAGCTTCACACACTTTCAAGCGATATTTTTTATAATGGAACAAAAAACTAAAGCGAAGAAGTCGAACAAAACTAGTATGTTTATCGCGTTTCGATATCTTTTAATGATATCCTAGCCTGATCAAGAAGGACTTGGCTTAAAGCTTCCTCGACCGTATCGATGATTACAGTGGATTGTATCTGGTCGCGATTTTCAGTGAATAGTTAACCAGGTGTTATAATTTACTTAATGAACAAAGAGAAATGAAGCAATTGCTATTTACATGTCCGCTCCTTTCGTTAACTTACCAAAGGAACCTACATGGTTCAGGAAAATAAATGGAGTTATCTGAACGACTGGCTTTGGAGATGGAAGTGAGCAGAATCCAGGCAAACAAGATGACAAATTTGGACGGTGATACCATGGAGGAAACACTGCACGAGGAGCAACAAGCAATGACGGCGCTGGGCATGGCGCGTCAAGTGCGTCCATTAGTGCGGCGTCCGGCTTTAGAAACCCATTCCTGCTTCTCCACTGTTTCATCTGATAGATCTAAAATATTCTTGATGGAAAACGAATTTCTAGTCGGTGAAAATGAAGAGATGTTGGTTGGGAAAGATGCAACACATCTCGTTGCCATAACGTTTTTTTTTTTTTTATCAGGGACATATGTTACACATGTAACATGGCGGCTTTCTGAAGAAAGGCTTTGGAATTGATGACAGTAACTCCTGTCAGTCATTAGCAGACAGGATGTCGCGCGTTATCAATAACAATATTTACTACACAGTTTTAAGGGATTTACAGTATTCTTCACAAAAAGAATCTAGTTTAGATATATGGGCAGAGATCTTCAAAAGGTAGCATTAAAATTTGGGACAGGTTTCTGACCTATGATTTTTTTTTAACGTGGCCTCTTAATTTTGTTACGATAGGATTAAATTTCCGCTTCCTGTTGTGGTTCGAAAAGTTGAAGTGGCAGCAAATTAAATAAATAGCCTAAATTTGGTATGTCAAAATTCTTGTCATTCCGAGGATTTCCGCCAAAAATCTAATCTCATGGTGTATGTCGTATTTTTTTTTTAAAAAGAACATTCGTTTCGTTTTTGCACTAAATACCCACAACAGTAGCTTTACGAAGTATGCTAAGTCCTGGACTCTCTCGCAGTCACTGGGCATTGCTCAGCCTCTTTTTACCACATTATGAAGTGATAACAAAAGGTGAACCAAGGAAACACTTTAAATGGTGGATGTAAGAAAACTCACTTAGACTTAAGTGATCTATCACGGCCATAAAAAGGAGAAAATTATTTGTTGTCAATTAAAATCACTTTGTGTTACCAGCCATTGTTTATCAGTGCTGCCTGAATACTGAGAGCAACATGAAATATAATCATCGTCTTGGTTATGTTACACACAACGATTTATTTTTCAACAGTTGCAGTGGAATACATACCAAACACGTTAGAGAAAGCCGCCTCTGTGTTTCTCTTGGAGTCGTCCAAAAGAAGTGTGGACTTTTAGATGAAGAATTCATGTAACAAAATTAAAGCTATTGAGAAGCTTTCTACTTTCAGGTTGCAGTTCTACATTCTACAATATTAAACCCGGGGTAAACGAGGATCAGAGTTGATGAGAGTACAGTCGACTCTCAAGAGAGTTTTCGTCAACTCTCATCGACTTTCATCAACTCGGGCCAATAAAGAGCGAAAGTATGAACTTCCATCAACTCTCATCTTTATTTGGCCCGGGCTTTATTCGAGACAAAGACACAACACAAGCGGCAGTTTTGATGCTTCTCGCAAATACTCCATTTAAAGGCTGACCAAAGATATCCCTCCTGCTGTTTCAGAGCGCTGCCAAATCATCAGAGCGCTGCCAAATCATTTGTTATTTCATTTTAAGGCTTCTTTCGAACTGAGCCTGATATCGTGACATATCTCGTATGTCACGATAAGACGTATCTTGTATTACTCTCTCTAGTACGCTGATGTCAACTTGCCAAACCTAACCCAATTTTCCTTCTTGGTTTGCCTTTTTTCTACCTTATTTAATAATTACTTCGAGGCTTCTTTCAAACTGAAACATATCGTGACGTATCTCATCTTAGCTCAAATTTCATGTTCTCAATGTCTTTATATTTTGTCCTCCACTTCAATCGTTTCGTAAAGATATATTACCTTTGAAACCAAGATGTTAACATGGTGCGCTAACACCTTTGTTTCCACTGAATAATCATTTAAATAGCTACCAACCCGGGGGGTGGGGGGTACTCCCTATAATGGCCTATACGGGGAGGCTCCGCCCGAAAGGGGTACCTTTTTCAGTCTTCAGGTATATAAAAAGGTAGGGATTTCACAAGTTCAGGTATATGAAAGGGTAGGAAAATCTTCGTTCGGGTTTTAAAAAGGGCCTTGAATTAAAACAGATCAAGCAGACGCAACTTATGACTGTTTCATTTTAATTTATTACGCGCTACGTGAAAAAAATGACAAGAAGACTTCCTGTTTTAACGATTTATTAATAAGGCGGGCCAGTGAGAGTGGTTACAAATTAAACTACAGTAGTTAGGTTCGAATTACATTCAGTCGGAATAAAGTTCATTCCAGGCGTTTAGAAAAAGGAAAACAGTCTTCTTAAGAAGGTATATGAAAGGGGTGCCTTTTTCCAATAAAAGGTATACGAAAGGGGTGCCTTTTTTGAAAAAAATGGTATATAAAAGGGTAAGGGGTTGGACCTCGGGGGGAAGCCTCCCCGTATAAAACTTTTTTAAGTACCCCCCCCCCCCCCCCCCCGGGCTACCAACCAGCAACAACCTTTTCAACACTATAAATCTGTAAGCTTTGGTCAACATCCCACATGTAAGAAATACATCCATAGAGGAGCATAGAGAATAACAGACATAACAGTGGAAAGCGGCTTGTACGTTTACCGCTAAACGATTTAACGTCGTGTATTCGTCTTGGAGATGAGGACTAATGCGCAACTTTGGCCCACTTTGTATTGAAGTACAAAATATTAAGCAAAATACAGCCACGCACAGCGACGTAACCGACATAATAAGGACTGTAAATTTTCATGTTGTCAGCGGTAAGAGAAAATTTATCTCACACATCACAACTACAATAAGTGGACTGTTAATGGCAGTGAAGTAAGTTGGCAAAGTACCGCCATGATGTCTGCAACATTATTTCACCTGGCGGCCCTTTCAGCGGCTCTATATCTTTATATGTGTCTTAAAAACGACTGCGTCAAAACAAGAATACAAATTTCTGTAGATATAAACGGAGGAAACCCCACAATTGTATTTCGGTGCGAGCCATCTACTTAGTGTTTTATTCAAAGAACCATGGAAATAAAAGGACTTATTTAAATGTAAAGCCATAGCTTTCTCAATTGAAACCATACGAAGTAAACGTTTGGTAAAAAACACGCTCAATGTTCTTTCTTGTATTGTATCACCATTCACCATTATTTTAATCTATTTGAAGGTTACAAACGTGAAATACTGCACAAAAGCTAAAAGATACTTTCCAGGTACCTTAGAGCTTTTCATGAGGATGTTAGTATTGTCTTGGCATCGTATTTATAAAATCTAAGCTTATAAAAGTTAAAGTAGGTAAACTAAGGGAACTGGTCAAAACTATTTTACATGCTCGGGACCCACTTTTGAGGGGTGGGGGTAAGGAAGAGACCATGGGCCTCGAAGGCTAGGTGGGGGGATGGGTGAGAGACTATGGGTCTCCAAGACTAGGTGGGGGGATAGGTGAGAGACCATGGGTCTCCAAGGCTAGGTGGGGGGATAGGTTGAGAGACCATGGGTCTCCCAAGACTAGGTGGGGGGATAGGTGAGAGACCATGGGTCTCCAAGACTAGGTGGGGGGATAGGTGAGAGACCATGGGTCTCCAAAACTAGGTGGGGGGGATAGGTGAGAGACCATGGGTCTCCAAGACTAGGTGGGGGGATAGGTGAGAGACCATGGGTCTTCAAGACTAGGTGGGGGGGATAGGTGAGAGACCATGGGTCTCCAAGGCTAGGTGGGGGGATAGGTGAGAGACCATGGGTCTCCAAGGCTAGGTGGGGGGATAGGTGAGAGACCATGGATCTCCAAGGCTGGGTGAGGGGATAGGTAAGAGACAATGGGTCTCCAAGACTAGGTGGGGGATAGGTGAGAGACTATGGGTCTCTGAGGCTACGTGCGGAGATAGGAATTCTTGGTTTTCACGTGACGTCATCAAAAATTCTAAAATCCAGAATCCCAAGACCCCTGAAGCTTTATCCTTCACTGGCTATTAGACATCCTTAATATGTATCTTGTTGAAGATTTTTAGCTCGATAGCAGCCGCCGTCTTTAAGATAGACCATTTTGAATTTCGGAATTTCACGCCACACGACATCAAGACGGCCGCCAGAAGGCTGTCACGTATGCTTCAAAATAATGCCTTATCCTACGAATTTTAACAATCTGAACAGTTGAGGTTTTGTGAGAAGTGTTTATGCGAATGCTTACTTGTTCATGAGAGTGATATAACTGCCTTTTGTAGCAGAAGTGAATTCCAGATGTTTTCATTGATTTCCGGCCGCCATGTTGGTGCCCAACTGCGCTGCATGGGCACCAACATGGCGTTTCCATACAGAGCTCTGTAAATTTGTGGGGAACATTTTGACGGATAACTCGAGTACGGAATACCGTACAAACCCGAGACTTTGACAAACAGAATATCTGGTAATTTTCTACAACCTATGATATTCTTGAGTTTTTTCACTCGATAGTTTTGGATTTACTTTTTTGTGGCGTGACAGTGAAAACCAGCAATAGGTGAAAAACCATATGGGTCAGCAGGGGAAGGCTTACAAGAGGTCATAGGCCTCTCTAAGGCTAGGTGGGGGGAGGGATGTACAAGCATTTCCTTGGGAAAAACAGTTAAATTAAGTTTGTACACATTTTGCAATTTTACTAGTAGTAAGAGTGTTTTCAGTATTTTGGGGTAAGAAGTCATTACTTTAAATTTCTAAGTGAGAATACAAAAGGGTTTGTAAGGTATACAACTTTAATTTTGTACCCCTTTTTGTAACTTACTACGTCATATCTACACCTGAATAAAGAAACGTTGACCTGTGACATCAGTGTACTGACCAAAAACAATGTGACCAAATTTTTAACAGGGAAATGGGAAAAATGAATGGTTGTCCATTACAGAATAAAGATGTGAATGACATGTTGCAACAATCATGCTAAATGCTTTCCACTGAATGTTTCATATATGTAAAGTCGTTGCAGAATTACCTACATAACATGTACATACATGAACACAAGAAGAAATTTTAATATACAATTCATCTTAAGTCATGGATATGGATTCATAGGCTACTTATATTTACTAGATAACATGCTCGAGGAAATGTTACAGCGCAACAACTTCAAACAAGCCCACCCAACAAAACGTTTTGTAAACCCTTCCCAATGTAATTTCCCATTGTACCTGAAGAAGGCTGGTTTGGCCAGCCGAAATATAGTACACAAATTTAAAACCTTTCTACGTTGTATCGGTTTCTGCTTTTTTATAGTCTTCATTTTTCTATTTTAAACCGATCAGGTCATTATTGATCCAACGTATACCAGTAGGATCATCGTCCACGGTTGCTTGCTTGTTTAAACATTTTTGTAAATTAAGGAACGAAAACTGATCTCATTTCAACAACAGATTATGGACAAAAGAGTGATCTAAGCAAACTGCACACTACAGAGAAGCAATTCATAGAGGACAATCAGACTTGCCTACAAGTTGAGCTCACTGAGCACGATAAAATTATTTTTAGACGCTAAAAAGTTTGGGTTCAAATATCCCCGCATTTCGGTATTGCTGCCTTCATCAAGGTAAGCAAAAACTTTTCTTGCTTTCCCTGATGAAGGCAGCAATGCCGAAATGTTGGTATATTTGGACCGAAACTTTTTAGCGTCTAAAAATAATTTTATTTTGTATCACATAGCACAAGACGCTATTAAAAAAACGCAGTTGTTATCAACTTTATCAACTCACTGAGCACGAAGCGTAAGGAAAACGAATCAAATGACATCATTTTGGCGCGAACTTCTCCGGGACTGCAGTCGGCGAAGGCGTCAGAGATGTCAAATCAAAGTGCATATCGCTTGTAATGTCATAACCTGCGCAGCGGGCGGGATTAGCGGGATTAGTGAATTTTTCTCGCGCGGGCAAAGCCCGCGTCAGCGAGCGGCGGAGCCGCGAGTGAAATTCGACTCCTCACCATGCCCCTCGCTGCTTGGCGGGCAAGACCAAAGTATGCTGCCTCTGAAAAAAACACTCGCCCGCGAAATCCCGCCAGCTACGCAGGCTAGTAATGTCAGTAATGGCTTTTTTGAGATAAAAGCCGCGCTCCTCGATTTGATAATGTGGTGTGCTAGTAGACAACCCTGCCTTTAAATACAAAGATTGTTTTCCAGTTCGCACCAGACAAGAACTTAAAATATGGAGCTTCTGTTCGGAGATGTGTTCGAAGCGGCACCAGCGTGAAATTGAAAATTATCTAAAATTGTTTGCTTATTTAAGGCCGCGCTGGACCATTGCTCATTAATAAATTCATTAGCAATTTATTTTGACGGGGTGTCATGTTGTAAATGTTTAATTCTTCGAATTTTGAACACCGATTCCTTCAAAACTTATCAAGGATAATAGGGGTTGATGGAATTTTATCATGATTGTCGTTTTACTGAGAGATGACCGTTTACTTTGATGTTACAAGCTCTTAAGTGTTAATCTGCAGATAATGCGATTTTGTGTCCAAGTTTCCAGCTAGAATAGCGCACCAAATTAAACGACTATATAACCTAGTGGTAAATCACAACCTCTTTTGTGTTCTGGTCAGAACGAAATTCTCGAATTCAATAATTACTAGGAGTTATTGGCTCCTAAGGGGTAAAAATGTGAAATCTAAACTTTGAAACGTGCTATCTTCTTTTTGAAAAGGGATTTTAAAAATCCGTTTTGACCAGAACACAATAGAGTACACCAAGTTTATGTTCCCTGCAAATCAAGTCATGAAATTCTGTATCGGTGGAGAAAACTTGGACACAAAATTGCACGTTTTGCCGCTTCCGAAGACCTACCGAGTCAGTGTTTACAACAACGTGCGCTTTATTCGAACCTTCGAATCTAATTATGCTGAATTATAATAATTCCCTACGTTCCAGCGCACAGGACACAAAACGGAGAACAATTTATTTATTTATTTATTTAACATTTCTTTATACACGGTTAAAAATCATCAGGTAATATACTATTATTTTAAGTTATAATAAAAATTAATACTAATAAACTACTAATAAACAATCCATGCTATATACTAATTAATAAAAATTGAAGTACATGTAGTAAAAACTAATTTAAATATTAAACTAATCCTGTTTTCCATGAATGCCGTGTCTGACTTTGCTTTTAAATTGATTATAGGATTTTATCATCCTGAGATTGCAGGGTAGGCTGTTCCAGAGGGGTGTGATTACTTAATATACAAAGAACTTTTAGAAATATATTCTCATGAATATTTCGATTGTTGTCGGCTTCAGTCGTCGCAGTTCGTGCATACTCTTAAAATAAATGCATACATAATTATAGCAAGGGTCCAGCGCGACCTTAATTGCAGACAATGGCCGTGTTTTTACGAGCGATTTTTCAGGTCGCTTAGCGAGTGACAACCGGAAATCTCGTGAAAACAGTTACTTTTCTCACTCGCTTAAAGTTAAGCGAGTCGGCAAACTTCAATGCAATTCTCATTAAATTTAAGCCACCAAACCAGGTAGCTTAAGCGAGTCGGCAATTAATTTCTGCCAATGAAAAGCAACTTGCGGTCATTCATCTGACAAGGCTGTCAAATCGGAAATAGAACACGCATTCTTTTTTATGCCTCTTGGGAACTTAGTGCTGAGCAAAACTCGTCTTTTAATTTTAGTTCAGTGCATCTTCCAACTCCAAAAACAAGTCCTGTATGAATTTTCTGTTGCAAGCCGCCACAAAGCAAGAAATACTCGCTTTGCCACTGGAATCGCTCGTCGCATGTTCATGCCTTGTCGTAGTAGACTTGGTCTAACAAACTTGCAAACAAACTGGAACATATTCCTCGAGATACGGAAATGTTCTCGCCAAATAAAGCGCATAAACACACTAATGAAAAGAAGAAGCGAAGACGCACATGCGAGCTTCGTCGGCATCTCCCGCCATTATTCAAATTGATTTAGTTGCGCTGCTGCCCTCCTCAAGTTACTTAAATCTCACTCATGAAAACACCTATCATTATTTTAAAAGTCGCTTAACGATGTCTGTAAACAAAGCACATTCAGGAATGTTAAGCGAGACAATCGGTGTCGTGAAAACACGGCCAATAAATTCCACGCAGCTGGCTACATGGTACGCAGAAACTAATTAAAAGTTAATTTATTTAAATGAGAAGTAATTTCAAAATGACATCGCAATTTAATGTGCTGGTTACGCGGTGAGAAAAAGCTCTATAAAATTTCTTGTTCTAAAGACGTGACACAAAAAGTAATAAGTATAAAACTAATCGGTAGATTAAGACGAAAAGCACACGCTTTTAAAAACATTCATCAACGAAGATACCTCGCCATCTTGAATTTAATTCTTTCTGCTTACCACGTACCTTCACCGCGGTCAAACGTCTGAGGCTGTTTTTGTTTTCTTATTTCGAGAGAAATCATTCACGTTAACGTGGAAGGATCGGTAAGGATATGTAAAATACCTGCTGAAGGTAAATATATTTTTCACTTCCCTCAAACGGGTTTCTTTACTTTTAAAATGCTCCGCACGCGAACAAAATTGCTTTGACAATGGCGCCGACTGTCGGCATTTCGCCGTTTTCAAACACTTAGAACTTTTTTAGTAAAGTTCCAAACAATTTAGTAAACCAGGAGAATACTTGTTAAGTATCAAACTTTGAACAGTGAAAATGAAAACCTTATCTTTGAAGTAGTTTTCTTATTTTTTACGTTTTACCGCGGTGAACCACGTACCACGTAGCCAGCTCGCCATCTTGAATTTAATTCTTTCTGTGAAAAAAATGACAAGAAGACTTCCTGTTTTAACGATTTATTCATAAGGCGGGCCAGTGAGAGTGGTTACAAATTAAACTACAGTAGTTAGGTTCGAATTACATTCAGTCGGAATAAAGTTCATTCCAGGCGTTTAGAAAAAGGAAAACAGTCTTCTTAAGAAGGTATATGAAAGGGGTGCCTTTTTCCAATAAAAGGTATACGAAAGGGGTGCCTTTTTTGAAAAAAATGGTATATAAAAGGGTAAGGGGTTGGACCTCGGGGCGAAGCCTCCCCGTATAAAACTTTTTTAAGTACCCCCCCCCCCCCCCCCCCCCCCCGGGCTACCAACCAGCAACAACCTTTTCAACACTATAAATCCTACCAACCAGCAACAACCTTTTCAACACTATAAATCTGTAAGCTTTGGTCAACATCCCACATGTAAGAAATACATCCATAGAGGAGCATAGAGAATAACAGACATAACAGTGGAAAGCGGCTTGTACGTTTACCGCTAAACGATTTAACGTCGTGTATTCGTCTTGGAGATGAGGACTAATGCGCAACTTTGGCCCACTTTGTATTGAAGTACAAAATATTAAGCAAAATACAGTCACGCACAGCGACGTAACCGACATAATAAGGACTGTAAATTTTCATGTCAGCGGTAAGAGAAAATTTATCTCACACGACACAACTACAATAAGTGGACTGTTAATGGCAGTGAAGTAAGTTGGCAAAGTACCGCCATGATGTCTGCAACATTATTTCACCTGGCGGCCCTTTCAGCGGCTCTATATCTTTATATGTGTCTTAAAAACGACTGCATCAAAACAAGAATACAAATTTCTGTAGATATAAACGGAGGAAACCCCACAATTGTATTTCGGTGCGAGCCATCTACTTAGTGTTTTATTCATAGAACCATTGAAATAAAATGACTTATTTTAATGTAAAGCCATAGCTTTCTCAATTGAAACAATACGAAGTAAACGTTTGGTAAAAAACACGCTCAATGTTCTTCCTTGTATTGTATTACCATAGTTTTAATCCATTTGAAGGTCACAATTCCCAAATACTGCACAAAAGCTAAAAGATCCTTTCCAGGCACCTTAGAGTTTTTCATGAGGATGTTAGTATTGTCTTGGCATCGTATTTATAAAATCTAAGCTTATAAAAAGTAACGTACGTAGCTAAACTAAATAATTCATATGTAATATTCGACACCACTAACCTTGATTGTTTGTTTTATCTTTCTTTGATCTTATTCGATGCTTTAGTATCTGGCGCCATATCAATAGTTTAAATTTACTAAATCCCGCCTGTCTTCATTGTAATTTGTGCCTGTGTTTCATTGGTTTGGCCAAAAATTAGCCTCCTTCTTGTTTCCATTTTACGAAAAAGCTGTTAGTAGTATCTGTTTCTCTTAAACTTGTTCTCGTGGTAGTTAATTGTTATTGAATTATCGAGATGACTTGATTGTCTGGCGTAACAAGAGACATGATGTGAACCCTTGCGTATTTTTCTCTCTTTTTCTCTTTCAAAGTGGCCTTTGGGCCATTCTAGAGACATTAATGGTTGATTTGGTTAACGGATATAAACGGTGATGACAGTAATAAAGCAAGCTGTTGAATTAAAACGAGACTGGAATGTTGCCTTTTGTGACCCGATTCTCGATTTCACTTTATTTACTATTATGAACCAACCTCAGATACTACGCGCACCCCGGGCCTGATTGGTCAGGTCAAAATCGTATGTTCTATTGTACCGGTAAACTCCCGCTCCCCGACAAGCCAGCAGTACGCTCGACTACGCTTAAAGACGAATAATTAATGTTAGATTGATGTCTTATTTTGGTCTATCAGATGATTAAAACAGAGGATATGATTCTCATAAATGATCATAATGAATATTTACTGACCGCAGTTGGAGCAAAAGAACTAAGCGTATAGCGAGAGGAAAATATAACAAAACAAAACGCAGAGACAGTCATAAGAGAAGGAAAACAATAATCAGCTACGCTTTCACCGGGCCGAAACGAACTTATACATGGATATCTTTTCACTCAACATTTACTCGAAAACCTCATTTGAAAGAAAAAATCTATCTAAAATTGATTGTGATGAAAGCTCACTTAAATTATGATTCCAGAAACTCACGCTGTCCTTGTACGCGCTTAAACTAATTCTAGTTTCATGCAAGTTCATTGCTTTCTGCATAGTCTGTGATTTGGCCAAACGAAAAATTGCGTGACAAATAAGTTCGAAATAAAATTTGCGAAGCAGAGTTTCTAAAACTAACAATTCTAATTAATTTCGGAGGTCTGTGAGGTTTGTAAACTCTCAAACTTTCCGTGCAGTCCTTTGTTTTCGCGATGAATGTCTTTAAATCATTGAATACATTTTCTTCGACTTAAAGTTTGTCTTTTCCCTTTCCTTTCTTAACTTTTACAGCTTTAAACGGACTTTTAAACGTTTTCGTCCCGTCGGTTGGTGGATTTCGATGTAAGCGATCGGTGAAGCTGAACCTGTGTTTTATGCTTTCAGCCGCTGAGATTAGTTTACCGCTTAATTCGATGAACATCAGTGAGAATAAGGGAAGATTACAGCGCGTCGTATTTATCACGGAGGAATGCAGAAGTTAATAGTAGTTAATAGTAGTTAATCCGATTTGGTACCGGAAGGTCAAAATGCTTGCAACAGAATTTTTATTTTCAGGGACGTTTTCGTTAAGGACTCCAGATTAACATATTAAAAGTCAATTAAAATCAACCCAGGCGAAATACGAAAAAAATGCAAGTTTTTTACCTCTGTCATTTTGCCCTTACGCCATGTATTTTTGCAAATTAGCCTTATTTCGGATACGTTTTACGAAATTTATTTTTAAGAGCCATTAATCGCCTAACCTGTTTTTAGTTATGTGTTTTTTAAAGGGCGAATTAGTGCTGTGGGTTGCTCATCGAAGATTTTCGTAACGAAATATTACTATAACTATTGTTACTATTACTGTTACGAAGTTTTAATTTTTTAGCGCTGCAGGGCACTTTGATATTACAATTGTAAAGTACAGTGTAAAGGCATAATTATAGCATTAAATCGCGTTCTAGGGTAGGTTAAAAAAATAACAATGAATGTTAGCATACAAAAATATTGAGTTCGCTCCAGTTTTGCGTTGAAACTGACAATAGTGTATAAGGTCGACACCAGTTCCCTAGAAGATTAGTAGGGTAGAGTTTATGTGCGACAGATGACGAGCAAGTCCCGCCAGTCCCGTTATGTAAGCTTCAGGCAGACGATCCTGAAGTCTACGCAGGGACAAAGCTTAAGTATCATGAGTATTCGTTTTTAAACGAAAGCAACAAGCTACCACCATTGGATCAAAGGCGGCTGCTGTGGCAAAAGAGGATCATATGCAGATTGATCCACAGTTGCTCTTTCAGCGATTGCTCATTGTTGCCACAAATGAATTTACGGAATTACAAGACCTGTTCAAGTACGATCTTTGCAGCAAAAATGAGGTCAAACTTGAACAAATGTCATAACCTAGCCAACCACTCTATGTTCTTGGTGGAGGAGCACTGCTTCATCGTATCCTATGGAAACACGACACAACCTTTGGTGGCATCTGCAGCTGCTATGTTCATTATGTTACCAACTATATGGCAGGTGTATTGCTGTATTTGACGGTTATTGCGATGGGCCTCAGTTAAAGACGCAGTACACTTAAGAAGAGGATCAACCAACGCTGGAGCTGTACACTGTGATCTTATGAGGACACTCACTGTAAAGAATTGAAAATTCTCTTCGGTTGCATCGCATTAGAAGAGAATTGATTCCTGTTCGCTATTGTTTAGAGCTGTTTTGTAACGAGTTGCGAGGTGTTATGATGATGTACAGTTATGAGGAATGTAGGCGTGCGTTTGCATGTGCATTGACTATGCGTCCAATGTATTTGGTATAAATAGTTCGCTCTTTAGTATGCGAGTCAGTTCTCGGTCGTTACACCTACAGTTAGAACATTTTACTTAGGTTTGTTCCATCGGTTGTTTTGGTTAATTAAGTCAGTTTCGTCGTCTACTTTATGTCAGCTATTTAGTTTATTGATTGCGGCTGGGTCATTGCTTATTTTTAATTGCAACAGTTCTTTTTTGTTCTTGGCCCCGTAGGAAGGGTCGGAGTTTTGAGCTTTGGTTCCTACCCAGGTTTCCTACATTTTTCCCGTTCAGTTGCGGTTTTTTTAGGTAGGTTTTTCCTGGCCTCCGAGTGTCTTCGGACGCGCACTCAATTCTCCGCATAGGCTTTTCGTATATGCTATTTCAGAGGATTTAATCGCGTTCGACTCTTTGTCATTCACATGTAGATCGTCCTCGCCTTCTACGGCGTTCATGTGCAATAAACTTAGTGTAACGGCCTACTACGGCACAATACACCAGTTATTATATTCGTTGTTATGTCATGATTGGTTTGAGGGGTGGTAGTTGTAGCGTGATGTTAAGAACAGAAAGACGTTGTCCAGCGAAAAAAAAAAAACAAAACAAACAATGCTTCATCAATATGGTGAGTGAGAAGTTAAAGGAGGCGGGTTGTTACAGCATTCATGCTGCAGGCGATGCTGATGTCTTGATAGCTCAGTCTGCGGTTTCTGTAACTGCTACCAGAGACACGGTCGTCATCGCAGATGACACACAGACATTTTAATTTTATTCTGCCACCAAGGAAAAAACTGCAAGAAGAAACTTAACTCAAACCAGAGCCGAAATGAGGGCTCGCGCAAGGCAAGGTTTGGGACATCCAGGCTACTTATGTTGTGCTCGGGTCAAACCTCTGCAGATATCTTGCATTTCTACTCGCGTTCATACCAGATCACGCTTGTTTGGTATTGGAAAGGCCGTCCGTCTTAAGAAGAGATCACAGTTGTATCAGCATGCCAAAGTATTTTACTTATAATACTAATTCGTTGAAAGAAGACGTTATGAAAGCAGAACGCACATTGGAAGAGGTATGACGGCAAAGTAAGCGACAGTTTGGAGGCCTTGCGATATCGACCACTTTGTGAAAAGACAGCTAAAAGCACAACCGCAGTTGAAGTAAAGTCCTTGCCTCCGAAGTCGTCTGCAGTGAAATATCATTCCCTTCGCGTGTAATGCCAGGTGCAACATTGGACTGGAAATCCAGAGGTTCAACGGGTGACTGGCGATATAAAGAAACAGACGGTACTCTAATGCCCGTAATGACTGACGAACCACCTGCTCCGGAAACTTAAATTTTCCCCCGAGTTGTCAGATGCAACTGGAAGGTTGACTGTAACACGGCTTGATGTAGTTGCACTGAGAAAGCACGGACGTGACTATTCACCTGCCTGTGGCGAGTGCCGTGTAAGTGCTTGTTTCAATTCACCAGTTAAGTTCTGACAGATCCAGGTAGCGATAAAGAGGACGTTGGGGACGCAGTCGATACGTTATGACTTCACCTTACTGTTAGAAAGGTACCGAACGATCAGGTGATGCTATATCAGGGGTATATGTTTTAGAGACATTAATATAAAGGATAGTCGTCCAGATACTGAACAGCAAGGGTTGAGAAATTACTATGTAAACACTTTTTTGTTGAATATTTGTTGTAAAACGGTCTATGATAGAACTTAAATATATACTTTACTTAACAGTCCTTTGTTTTTACATGTTGAGTGTAACTAAAAGTGGAGAATGTCTTAATGGAACAGTTTACAATGGCTAATTAGCATAAAAACATGGCGGTCGTCAACTCTTGGATTTTTTATGTATTTCCCATGAGTTGATTTTTGTTGAGTTTTAGTATGTTAACATGCATGCCTTAAAAGCAAACAATGTAAAAAGAAAAATTCTCTTGCAAGCATTTTGACCTCCTGACATAACTTTATTGGGCTAAAGACACTTATTTCAAAAGTTTAGCATAATCTTGAATTTAAAACACAACATTTTCGTCGGTTACAGAGCCTCCTCCATCGTTAAATTTGAAAGTGTTCCATTGAAACAATATTAATTAGAATCGCATAGCTCAAAGAATTCTCGCGCTCTAATTGGCTAGAGCTGCGAAGGTATTCAGCGCGGTATTGCGACTTGAAAAAGAGGCTGCGCGACATTGCACCGTAGCAACAACCCCAGCAACGCCATCGCTGCAATAAAACAATTCGGAAACAATGAGAAACATTGCGTTTTCAATCATGTTTTCAAAGCCATTACCATCTACAAAAGCAAAAGAAAAGAAAAGCGTTTTTGAAATTGATGAAGAAAGAAACTACAAGAAAGCGACGAAGTGACGCGGAGAAAATGGCCGAAGCCGAAGCGGGCCAAGAAAAAATTGCCAGCACAAGTTCAAACGCCGACGAAGTACCAGCGTCAGCTGACTCAGTTGTTACATACACAGCAGAAGAACTGACTGCCTTCAAAGAAAACATGGCCTCGGAAAATACGAAGAAAAGTACAGGGACCTCCGTTCGCCGCTTGCAGTCGTGGCACATTGTAAAGTACCAGTTTGAACTGAACTTGAACAGCATTTCTAAAACAGAAGCTCCTCGGCTTCTGAAGCATTTCCTCATTGAAATACGGCAAACGACCAATGAAAACAAAGGCAAAGAATACGAGCCAGGCACTCTGCAAACCTACCGTAATGGTCTCCGGAGGTATTTCCTCGAGCGGGTACGTCCGCCGGCTTCTGACAACTTTGACATCGACAACTTTGAAGACGTCGCAGAAACTCTCTCCGTGAAGAAAAGAGATTTGAAGAAGAAAGGCTTCGGAAAGAAACCGAACGCAACCCAGCCACTTGAAGACGATGAAGTCGAGAAGATGTGGTCAACAGGAGCAATTGGTTTACAAAACCCCCGTTCGCTTTTTCGTCTTGTTTGGTGGAATAATGTTACGCACCTCGGCATGCGAGCTTTCAATGAGCAGAACGATTTTCAGCTGGATGATTCTACAATCACTGAGCAGTATGTTGAATACAAAAAAAGGAAAACTAAGAACCGCCAAGGTGACGAAGAAAGGCGTTCAAATAAAGTTTTTTGATTTTTGTGATTTCTTGCTTGATTCTTATTCGCTGGCGCCTGACAGTTTGACAGTTAATTTGAGTAGCTGTTCATGATGGCGTTACTCCAGCGCGCGAAAAAATTCGCAATGTTCACCACAAATTTTTATTTTTAAAAGGTTATGCGATTCAAGGAAAAACCATTACCTGACTCGTGAATTCCACGTTAAATTTCACTTGAAAAACCGATATCGCACGAATCGCGTAGTGCGATATCGTTTTTGAAGTGAAAATTAACGTGGAATTCAGGAGTCAGGTAATGGATTTTCTTATAGAATTTGCAATGAGATTATTTGCGTTATTATCCATGTATGGTAAATGTTTTAAGAGAATCTATCGAGCTGTTTTCAAAATATTTGAAAAATTATATTTGGGTTGATATTTCCATATTTCCTTGTTAGCAATAGTAAAATAACTATTTTAAAAAACACGAAATAACTTTTGAAAGACATGTTTCGGCATGACTCATGCCATCTTCAGTTTATTAGGAATTTAAAATCTGGGGCTGTATTTATACCCAAGCTACAAATACAAAAATAGAAATGTATACAAAGTAAAATTACAATAACAAAATATAACGGTAAAGTCGTTACAAAGTGGCAGGTACTGTCTGGTACTGTCTGGAACAGTTATTACTCACAGTGTGAGCTTTAGACCGTTACTAATAAAACAAAAGGATAAAATATAAAGGTGTTGACATGCTGCACTTGAGTGTTTAAATCAGGTTTTAAACTGTTAATGTAAAATGCCTCTTTTAATTTAAGAAAGTAAACGGTTTTAGCAGAATCCAAAATTTTAAAACAATCAGTTGTGTATAAATTTTTGCAATTAGATGAACTGTTCAGGTTTTTAAAAACATGTGAATTTTTATCGGTTAAAGTATGTTCTTTGATCCTTGTTGAAAAATGACGAGATTTCTCGCCAATATAACGGGAGTTACATCCCGCACAAGTAAATTGATAAACAACAAAGGATCTAATAGCATCAAGTTAGTTTTTTCCTCTTCACTGGCTATTAGACGTTCTTAATATATATCTTGTTGAAGGTTTTTAGCTCGATTGCAACCGCCGTCTTTAAGATGGACCATTTTGAATTTCGGAATTTCACGCCACACGACATCAAGATGGCCGCCAGAAGGCTGTCACGTATGCTTAAAACTAGGAATAGTTGACGCTACAGCTGCCCCCGCAGTTCATCAGTTTTTTAATCGCATCCATTACCACTGTCAATGCTTTCGCTTGATATTTTGGCTCTTCTACATGGCTCTTTTATTATCTGGGGGATGTTTACGAAGAAGATACTCGGTGGCGGCGCGCGTATTCTAAAACATTCTCGTGTTGTGCTAACAATCTATGATATGGTTTTTGGCCTTCTCTTCTCCAAGGTGGGACGAGGACGTGTAATTTGAAAGAAACTTAACAAAGCGAAATTATGCAAAAAATAATAATCACGTAAACAAAACAGTGACTATAACAACTTGTTTTGCTATTATGAGTAATCTCGGTTAGGATAAACGTAATATAGCAAAACGTTTTATACTACGATTTGAGCCCAACTGTTTTCAATATATTTAGGCTTGGAGTTATCCACTAACTATGGAGTTATTAAGCAAGAATTACAAACTCGAGAGCTGAGTCGGAAAGGATGCCGAAATATTTTCTCACCTCTGTCAATGCAAACGCCTGCCGCGAATTTTAATTATCTCGAGAAAGAACTCTTTTAAACTGCTCTCTTTTTCCTGTCAAGTCTCAGTTACAATCTTCATTTTGTTAACCTCAAATGCCGCTGGTCGTCTTGCAAATCTCGACCTGTGGGCTAATCGAGTCTTTTATCTGGTCAAGTAGTTTGTGTCTGGCAAATTGCGGCTTTGCACTGAGTCTTGCTATTGTTTATCGCGATCAAAGTTTTAGATAACAAATAAGCTCTGTATCTTTCTTCTTCGAGACCTTGTAAAATGACACTGAAATGCGAGCATGCGAGCGTGTCGTTGATCCTTTGCGAGCGTTTCGGCTATCCTTTGCGAGCCGCTTTGACGAAAATCGAGATTTTTTCCGGTACCGTTCTCTGAATGCATGCTGATGCACACATTTTACCAATCTACGCGTGGACTTCTAAGGTGCCTCCTCGGGAACATAATTAGCTCCGAGTTGCTGATTTGCATAGTATAAGAACGTGCTTTTTAACGAATTCCTTTTCACTTTCCCCTGATGAAGGCTGAAGTTTCAGCCGAAACGTTGGGACTTTTACAAAAAATTTTACGAACATTTTACATTTTTAACCAGAGTAACGTTTTATTTTATTTTCAATCATGAATCAACCACCTGGTTACAGGACCATTTTTAAAATTTGGAGGAATGTTCATTCAACCACTTGTGACATCACCAGTTTGCACATCAGCAGATTCTTGTGATATGCAACTAATACCGGTTGGAGAGATCTTTCCACAGGACTGTCCACTTTGACGATCGACTGCATTCTGACAGAGCTAATCGCAAAAAAAAGTGATCAGTTTTAGGTGCAAAATTGGTGGTAAAACAGGCCAATAAACTTTTACTTGATCATGGTCTCCTTTCCACAACTTTCCATTGAAAAAGATCGAAACTTTTCAGGTCAAAAGAAAGGATGTACAGTGTGAAGGTAGAGAGAATAAGAAAGCAACTGTTAGGCAAAAAAAAAAAAGGTTGGCTCATACGCATGCGCCAAAGTAAAATATTGTACATTTTTTTACATGAAATCTTCATCAAAAGCTTACTGCAGCGTAAAAAAGCTCATTTCTGGCAAAGTTTAGAGAAATTTAGCACCGTAGCGCCCAAAAAACCAATTTAACAGTTAAAAAACATGTTTTTTCGAGTAAATTCAGCATATTAAGGGTTAAGAGAACAGGTCAATTTACTTCATGTGCTTTTTTCACGTAAATCTAATTTATGAAGCTAGAGAAACCTGAAGCGAGCAAAATTTCGTACGATTTAGGATTTTAGGAATTTTAGCTTAACAATTTGAACAGTTGAGGTTTTGCGAGAAGTATTGCTGGCTTGCACTGTCACGCCATAAAAAAATAAATTAGAAACCGTTCAATGAAAGAAGCTAAGAAAATGAAATGTTATAACAGACCTACACTGGAAAAACTTCTCCAAGTCTCAGGTCTCTGTTATGCGCCGTTTCTGAGTTATTTGCCAAAACGTTTCACGCAAATTTATAGAGCTTTGTATGGAGACGCCATGTTGGTGTACAACTTTAGTACACCAACATGGCCGCCAGATCATCTGAAATTCACTTCTTCGATGAAAGCGCTTACTCTTCGCTCGTGAGCTCTTATATATGCGCATAAACACATCTCCTAAGACTTTAATATGTTTTAAGTGCTGAAAACCACAAGAGGAGACCTTTTTTCAACCATTACAGCTTTGTCGCGGCCACTATCTCCGTGTCACGCAAGGTTAAAATTAGGAAATTCAAAATTCTGTATTTTTAAAGCGACAGACACTACAAGACTGAAAACTTGCAAAACGATTTTTTTCTAGGTCATCTTCAACCTAGTGTAGGAAAAAAATATTAAAAGACCTCACAATAATGAGTTTAAAATATTATGACGTCACATGCAAACCAAGAATTTATGTGAATGTTTACTCGTTCACGAGAGTGATCGGACTGCCTTTTATAGTGGAAGTGAATTCCAGAATTAATTAATTACATGCATTGTCTGATTGGAATTCACCTCGATGATTTCAAGGGTTTTAGAGGGAATTCTTCGCAAAGAATTTTGCAAAGTGAAAGATGTTGTAAAGAAGAAAACAAAAGTAGTTGAAAACTATCGGCCGTTAAGCCAATGCCGCATCGGATTCAAGTCAAAGTCAGTGATGTTTTCAGTTCTTACGTTTTATTAAGTGACAAATATTTTGTCTGATTGGAATTCAGTTAGTGTTTCTATATCCTGTAAAACTGGCTCGATTATAAGAAATCGGCAATATCAACTACATCTGGTCTCCATATGATGTTTTGATGATGTTTCTCAAGGGTACTTAAATAATTTTCAGGAAATGTTAAAAAAAAGTAAATAAAAGTAGCTGACAGTGTTGAATGATTGTTTAACAAAAGTTGCGTTACTTTGTAACGCAATATCCGATTAGCCACATGCGATACAAGGCCAAATGCTGTCTTGAAATTGTTTACAAGAATTGTTTTAAAAGAATGTAAAGATTTCTGTTTAAAAAATCCAACATAATTCATCAATTAAAGTTTGTCTCTTTCGTTTACACTTTGTATTTGTCCTTTCTAAACGCCTGGGAGTATTTTGCTTTAAGTTCTTCATTGATTTAAACTTGATTTCTTTCCTTTTATGTTTATTTCTTTAGTTAGTAGATCGCGCGCAACAGATCCCGTCCACTCGCACGATAACATTAAGCGATGATAACATCATCGCTTGAAAAGAACATTACACATTGGCTCAAAAATATGAATTTTATGTTTTCATGAGATATCGTTTGTGCCACTCGTGGCACAAACGATATATAATTCAGGGACCGCGATGACCATTTAAAAGTGGTAGGGCTAAAACATCTGGCCGAGACAAACAATTTTTAACAATTTTTGGCCAAGACAAACAAACATGAGGGGCCACTGTTCCGCCATTTAGCTGCATTTGCACGCCATCATATATACAACCCCAGTAAATATAACATAGCCGTCCTTTCTTGGTATACCATCCAATACAGTAAATATGTTAAATAAAACTACATAAGCTCTCTACTTTTTCTCTTACGATTCTCGATGCGAGAAGGAAACTCTTGTGCGTCTTCAGCTATACAAAGACTGCCTGTTGAGGCCCCACTGGTCTCTGTTCTCTGCTTGTGGCCATTCAACACGGCTTGGCTTCTATAGCCTCGGTTCCAGGCTCTCGGTCATTAGGGCGAAAAGGCGCGTAATCGCGAGCGAAGCGAGCGAAGGAAAGTTGAGGGGGGTCTTGGGAAGGCGGGAAGGCGCCTTCCTAAGACCCCTCTCAATTTTCTTTTGCTCACGCTAATCACCCTAATGACCGAGAGCCTTGAAAGGCAAAGGCTGCTAAACCTTTCGTCGTCCACCCTGGATCTAGCCATCCTGAATCTAAGCCAGAAAGAACGCTCGCCAGCAGCATAGGTAGCAGCATTTACAGCAAGCAGCCAGTAGATAGTTTGAACTTCCTGAACGAGCTTCTTCTCTGGTTCTGGAACCTTCGTCACCGCCAACAGGATGTCGTCGAAACACGATATCTTCAACATAGCTTCCAAAACATTTGGCTGCCGGGTAGCGTCCCACTAGGCAGTACGATGCTTCAGAAACTAGAACTCTGACTCATAGTCGTCACCATGAGCAGCTTTAACCAAGAGAGTCTCTATCTGGGCTTAGGAGCTGAAGATTTCCTAGTTAAAGCGCTTGTCAAGAACACTGACGATAAGATCAAAGGCCCCATAATACACCCCTCTAAAGTGATCTTTGGCAGTACGGTAGGTAGGGTTGGAACGCCTGTGAAAATAACTGCCACCGCGCAGCTTTGCCGAGTCTTTGACTTCGTGCATATGCAAGAGTAGACGCGTTTTGTTCCTTTCAAGTGATAAGATTCATAAAATATCCATGTTATCTGGAGCCCTAAAAATCAACCAAGAAAAAAAAGTGGTAGGGCTATAGCCCTACCAGCCCTTCCCCCTCCGCGGTCCCTGTGACTAAACAAAACAAATCGAGCACTTGAGAAACGATATTGTATAATACTATTTTATTCAAAACGGCTATAACTTTTCATGTCATTAATAACAATTTGCATGAAAAAGAAATTGGATGATTATTAAAGAACAGTTGTTTAGAAGTGCAATAGTGATATGTATCTGTCAAGACGCCACTTGAAGTATTAAGACGGAATCCGCCAGGACTTCGAGTAGTTATTGGACAAAATTATGTACCAAAATTATTTACACCTTATTGCAAGCTTTTGTGTCACTGCTTCAAATATCCTATCAAAAGAAATCTTTTCTAACAACACCAAACATCGAAAACCAATTTCGAAGTTCCGCTGAATTCCACTAAATCGCTTAAAAGACGTGAGCTTTTGCCTATAGCTTGTGAACTTTGAATTTCATTTTCTCCGTCTCTGATAAGAAATTGTTGTACCAAAATTATTTACACCTTATTGCAAACTTTTGTGTTACTGCTTCAAATATCTTATCAAAAGAAATCTTTTCTAACAACACCAAACGCCGAAAACAAATTTCGAAGTTCCACTGAATCGCTTAAAGACGATTTCACAAAATGGCTGCACGTAAGAATTTTCCTATAGCTTGTGAACTTTGAAATTCATTTTCTAAGAGAAATTGTTGTTGATGTTATCAGGGATTATTACTTACATCTTTACCTTTTATTTAGGGTAGAAAATAACGCAATACGATTTAAATTATTCTGGTACTCGATTTTTGTCCAACTTAAATAAATATTACTCGACTTCCTGGTGGATTCCGTCTTAATTTGACCCTACCCCGTTAAAACGGCCACCCTGTTAATACGGCCAAATTTCAATGGCCCGTTGGTGACTGCATAAACGCGGTTTTACTGTAATAAAGAACGGAAAAGATTATTACTTTTATATTTCTCGCGCGCCGCCATTTTGGATTTTATGACGTCAATACGTTGCCGCTATTGTTGGGAAGCGGAGGTTCCTTTGTGTGAAGCAATAGCTTTTCTTGCAGTTATCAGCGGTTTGACATACATACGAGGAGAAACGGCCATTCTGCATTGTGTTAGCAGATGTGTTGACCCTTCCGCCTCGTTCGCATATCTTGTTAACAACAAAATACATTTTCCAGGCTCGACTGGAATAACAGCTATTGGCAACGCGCTGATGTGGCCTGCGTGCGAGCAGGCTCTCTTCAGGTGCACTACGCAAGCGGCGAAGCCGCAAGTTACGGCAAGAAACGACAAACGAGAAACGTTGCGAGTTATGGCGAGCGAAGCGAGGGTGCGAGGAGCGAGAAACGCGACACGTTGCTCGCGGACTAGCTTCGCTGGCCAACTCAGCGGCTCGCTTCACTCGCTGAAACCACGAAGCTCGCTGCCCCCGAAGAGAGCCTGCTTGCAGGCCAGAGCAGATTCTTATCCTAAAAGCAGGTTATCTACTTCGCAGATCGGAATTATTCCACCTTTAGCCATTTTCCAATCTTTCAGATGGTTGAATTCCGTTACAGCTCCAGCAAATAGGCTAAACTTGTCAGGACGGCTTCTATGAGTCTCTTGCTTGTTAACGAGCAAAAGCTCGAAACCAAATTTCGCGCTGAACAACCTATCGAGAAATCAGCTCACAGCTGAATTTTTCGAGAAATAAACAATTAACTATACAAGGTTGATGTTTGAAAAATCCTGCAGATGGTTGAATATCTTTACAGCTCCCGCAAAATTGACTTCGAGTAAACTTGTCAGGACGGCTTGTCTCTTGCTTGTTAGCAAGCCAAGCTCGAAACTAAATTTCACGCCGAGCAGCCTATCGAAATATCAGTTCACAGCTGAATTTTTCGAGAAACAGACATCCAACGTTGGTGTTTGCAAAAAAGCGAGTTTCCAGGGCTTATGAAATTGCCATCAAATCTTCCCCATTTAGATCGCTGAAAGATCGAGTGCCGCTGTGGCGCTGCTTCCACAGAGGTCTGCACAAAAAGGTCACCGCCGATCGCATGCATCTCCCAACAAAAATTGATATGCGCTAAATATGGGCGGCCTTGGAAAAGCATATGAAGAACGCATTTTTTGAGAAGCTTATATAATCTGGAATCACGAATTTCTCAATCAGGGCATTGTGAAGGGACAAACATCAGGCTATAACATCCATTTAGTTCCAATAGAGGCTGGTGAATACAGCAGAAATTGGCTTAAAAGCGCTTATTGAGTGAGGATACCGGAGAGGAAAACGGATGATCAAAGTATTTAGACAACTTGAGTTCTGACGTACCGACGGAAATTCCAGTTCTATCTGAATAGAGAACGCGCATAAAACACTAAATGCAGCTGATTTGCCCCTTGAACTCCAACTGTATTTATTTCAACAATTAGTTGTATTAACTGGATGTCGTCTATAGAAGAGCACAGTGCTGCTGTAATTTTCTCATTGAATCCTTTTAATTAAAGAAAAGATTTAAATATTCAGCAAAATGAGGTGACCTAGACCTTCTTCTCTATTTTTAAAATAAATTCTTTGTTGCTTTTTAATCAGTAATTAATAACAATAGTTGCGACCAAATATTAAAGAGGTGTCCTGGTAATTTTAAAAGCGAACAACATTCACGATCATACTTCATTTTCAAACTCGCATAAAAAGTCAACTTTAAACTTGAAGTTTCAAACATCAATCATCACTTTATTATTTCATATATATAAATACATGCCAGCGACTAGACATTCAAAGTGTATTTGATGAATTAAATATCCATGAGTATTTTCTGTACATTCAAGAAAACGGTGAACGTTTGACTGGAAACTGCAATGTCTATAGAAACAGGACATTTGAATTGTTAAATATGCTATCGAAGATAATATACTGCATAGACTCAACAACCACCGCAAGCAAACAAGCAAGTTTTACGCAGAAGTCACTGTTTTTGACTTCAAAGATAAACGTAATTGCGCACAAGGTTGAATAAACGAAAAGTATTCTGTAGTTTAAAAACAGATGCGCTTCTTCGTATTTGAACTTTTAGCGAGGACTACAATTATATTAACATGGGGCCTATTTGGCCTGCGCAACCTATATTTTCAAAGGAGCTGTTCTTCTTGGTTAGCATTAATGACTTTAAATCATGTCTCTATTCCAAAAGATATGTATGAAAATATATATTAACGGACTGTACGGATATTATATACTTGCAGACTATACTGAAAATATACTCTTTACGAGCCTTGCAGAAGTTCAAAATAGAGCAAACCTTTTGATCCCGCACTCTGCACTGTTTTATCTCATTGTCTTTGTCCCAAAGAAACTTTCCTTGTAGGTTTCTACGCAAAAGAGTTGCAACTCCGATGATTTAGCTTGTCCTTTGTCTTGTGTTTCTCTCTTCCACTTTGTTCGTCGATTTTGAAACCAGGTTTTCATTTGCGTTTCCGTTAGATTCAGATCTAAAGCAAGCTCAGCTCGTCTGCTTTCTGTGACATATCGACATTTTGCAAACTCCTTCTCCATTGTTTGGATTTGATGAGCTGTAAATAAGGGACGTAATTTCTTTTTCTTCATTGGAGCCTTTGTTTCTTCTGAAGATTCATACCTAATGGTCGAAAAAAGAAATTCTTATCAAATATCATTGATAATGTAATTTATAAAGGTAAACCCTTTTCGAGCTGAGGTGCCACTTTTGACATCCAAAGGAACTATGCCGGGCATATCATAAAGGCATCATACATAAAGCTGCTTGAAACTTAAAGCTTTACGGTACAAAACGTCAAGTTTCGAACGATTGCTTTTGTTTTTTTGTTAGACATAATTTCTTTTTTTGAAAATAGATGTAGCGAACAGGCCGAAGGAGTCGAAGGAAGTTGCCAATGGGTGTGTTAAAACAACGACTAATTTGAAGAAGTGATTATAACGAGTTGCTAACAATGTCGAAGCTATCTCACTTGTTACTTGAATCAAATTAGGTGTTAAGTCCTCATAAAATAAAAAGAAAGAGACATTCCAAAAAGCAAACAGATTTCACACCTGGTCTAGGACACACAATTAGCCACGATGATATAACAAGCAACGCTCAACTTTGTAGTACATCAAGGGCAATATTTACCATACTTCGTCTAACGAGACTCGGACATAGGCAAATCTACACATCAATGGTATTTATTATATTCTGTTAAGTCCAGCAACGTTCGTTCACAACGCTTTTAAATTAGAGTAGGGTAAAGGAACTTATTTGGAGTCAGTTCTAACAAAAACAATTATGCAGGGCAAATCCAAATCCTCTGTCCAAATCCAATCTAGAAATGTAAACATCTCACGCAGTTTTGCCATGGAACAAATTACATTAACACTTAAAGCCAAAATAACACTTCACTGTAAAATGGTTGAAACTAGCAACCTGGGAAACTTGAATTGAAACGTGAATTTAAGGTGGCTCGAAATAGTATTTATTTTCCGCAGACATGTGTTACAAATTATTTTCTTAATACAGTTTGGTTCATCGTACCAGCATGAAATTTGTCACAGAGATAAGAGAAACATGATAGATTCATCTGACCATATTTTTTTCACAAAACCTGTTACCATGGCAACCATATGACGTATTCAGTTGAGCCTTCAAAATCGAAAACTATTGTCTTATTTTAAAAACAGGTCGGTAAAATCTTATCAAACTTTTATATTATATGTTATCAAGAATAATCTTTAAAATATCTCAGTCTAAAAAAATTCTGTAGGGCAGATTAAGAAAAAAACTACTTTTTAACTATTGCTTTCTCAATCATTTTTCTGCCTACCGAATTTTTTTAAAATCGGCATACATGCGCAGCCAGTTGATCTTAATCGTCACCAAAAAAATGAAAAAAATCTACCGAGCGGAAGCGGAAATATAAGCGATAAAAGTCACAAAATTTTAAAAATTTCGACACGACAAGATCAGCATTTGCGCATGTGCGTCAACTGCACGCGCGTGATTCGCGCGAGTAATGCGCGTTTCAATGGCTTTTAGATTTCGCATGTGATGCTTCGTTCTCCGAGATCCAGATCCAGACACAGATGGGAGGAACGTTTCTCCTGGACGAATGTTTGTCTCAAACATCATTTTTTATCAAAGTGCTCTATTATTTTTGCCAAAGTAGCCGGATGTTTTGTTCCTCGTGGCGTAGATCGACTTGATGTCGAATTTGTTGGCGCCTTGCAGAGAATGGCGACCAATGCTTCTTTGCCAGCCTCGGTAAATATATTGAATAGATCCTGATAGGATATGCCGCTTTCTGCAATTTTTTGGATGACTGTTTGCTTAACAAGCCCATCGTCACCTTGAGAATTGAGCTTGTTTTTAAAAGTTTGCATACGTTCGAGGCGTTCATCAAGAAATTGCATGTCTTCGTAAGCGAAGGACGTGGATTTGACATTGCTGTTGTTGACAATGTCAGCGACTGTTAACTTCAAAGATGATTGAAAAAGTACGCGACGAAGTGCAAGAACGTCTTCTAAAGCATCATGTGCAGCAAATTGTTCATTGAATACAGTTTGGAAAACAGCAGGAAGATTTATCTTGCACGCTTTCCCTTCAGGATTTAGCGACGGGTTAACAGCTTTGATGAGTGCTCGAACGAGGGGAAGACTATCGGCGAAGAAGACATTATTTGATGAAAGCAGTTCTTTAACAACAGGTCCAGCGCATCGTAGCAGAGTTGGTGTGTCGAAAACAGACGAATTGTGGCCAATTAAAATGGTGTGGCAATCCGTATTGTCATTTAACAGGAAAGTGGTGAAGTTTTGAAGACATTGACTGAGAAGAACCGACTGCACTGGCACGCTCTCCTTCAGCAAAGTTCTTTGACCGTTTACTACTTTGACAGATAATTTGTTGATTCGAGAAGCACGGTGGTCGATGTCACATGTAGGTAGAACATACTCGTTGTAAGTTTTTCCTTCCTTTGTTACAGCCGCTAGTTGGCAAATCTGTGTTTGTTTACTTAAACCAGTTGTCTCAATGTCAAAAACTACAAATTGATATCTTATTGCTTCGTTGTATGAGATTTTAGGTTGTGTGGGCCGTGTTTTAAATGGTGGTACCATCCTTTCATACTCTTGAAACCTAATTTTGTCCAACTGTTCAGCTGACTTCAGTAGTTTAGTGATTGAGTTATCCTTCGTAGCATCCAAATTTAAACCGACGTTCGTTTCGTAAGTGGTCCCTTCTTTTGCCTCACTCCTCGCATTGGAACTCAATTTAGAACGATGTAATTGTGATCTTTTTTTCTTGAACGAGATGGTAGATTTTCTAATCTTTTCTTGTAAAGACTTAACGTCAGCGGCTTCATTATAAGTGGTGCAGTGAGAATCAGGCTCAATGTTGACCTCTTTTAGAGTTTTGCAGACAAAACTGTGTCCTTCGTTAGTTTGACTTACTCCGCAAGCAACCCGGAAATCGTTACTTTCGCTGCCGCCATAAAAACGAATTTTGATATTTCTAGATCCGACAACATTATTAAATGACTCATTTCGCTGGGAGCTCGTGGCTGGGGCAAGTTTCTTTACCACAATGTCAGTTGAATAATCTTCAAAAACTTTTGTCAAGGCCTTCTCTAAGTCATCACCGTGTAAATCTTTACCAAATGGCAGCTCACCATGTCTGTAGGTTAATGGATCTTTCTTGAATTGGCACCATGCTTCATTGCAATTTTCATGTCTACCAAATGCGTGTGGAATAATGTTTCTAAGTGCTGTTTGGAGGGATTGGGGATTGTTCTTATTTTGAGCTACGCAGTATCCAAAGCATTTAGCTAAGTATGAAATAACTTTGACAGAGAGGGAAGAGCAGCCTGGAAACTTTTGTTGTGATTTAAGTGCATAGAGTTTTGAAAGCAAAGATCTTTTTGTGTGTATTACATCAGACTGTTTTTCGACTTCATAGGAAACTTTTTCTCTTATGTGAGACTGAGTGGTAGCGTCGTCGTCACCTGTGTAAACGTTATATTTAATTTTAGACTGAACTGCCCTTTGAAAAAGGTCCACTGCAACATTGGGCTCCATGCTCTTTGATGAGCCAACGTGATTTCTACGGCAGTCGTGGGTTTTAGGGTTTTTCCCCTTTTTGGCTGCACTGTCACAAAACCGGCATAATTTACATCTTGTACCATAGTCGAGAATTTTTCCAGTGAATGCACCCATAACTGCCCCATGACCTGTGCTAGAATTATGTCCACCATTGCGCCGTTGCCATGCCATATCGTATGATACGGCTATGCCAATGAGGCCACTTTCGTCAGCAGTTCCTACACCTTAAACGAAAATGTTGACAGTTAAGTGAGTTAAATGTCCGAAAAAGGCCAAGCTTAGTTTTAAGTTTGTTTTTTAAGCATTTTTGAGGAAGGGCTTTGCAAAAATAATATTTTAAGCCATGTTTGTAAGTTTGTTGAAATATGTTTACTCTTAGTTTGTAGTTCATGATAATAATTATTATTACTGAAACATTGTATTGAAATTATTTTTTAAAAAAATAATGAATTCAATATCTTCCCATGTGATTCTTGGTTTGTTTTTTGTCTTCTCCTAGCTCTTAAACAAGTGGAATTATAAACAAGAGAGCATGAACAGTTACTTATTAGAGTTACAGTAACCATTATTAGATTTTTACTGAATTGAAGAGAACAAAAAAATGGTCAGACTCTGTCGTCATGGAGTAACTTTATTTTTATCTGAACCGAAATGACTCAAACCTGTACCCATGTGGCACACACTTTTTATATAAACATGTGCTGTGGTTTTTAATATTTATCTTTGGTTTGTAATATTAAAAACAAGTTTGATTTTTGTTTCATAAATAAAAATTAAGCTTGTTTTAAAATTTTAAACCAAAGATAAATATTTAATCCACAACACATAGAGCTCATAAAGTACTTTTAAACCATTCCCCTTTCCTCCCATTCATTTTTAGATGATCAATTTACAGATCAATAAAAATATAACTACATGTATTATATAACTACTATTTCCATTATTACCTTTCAAAACATTTTCCTTTTCTGCTTCAATGAATTTACTGCAACTATTTCGTGCAACATTTTCTAAGGCATGACCAATTTCTCGTTCCCTTGTTTTAAATGTCACATGGCTCATAGATGGAGCATCCAGTGTAGATGTTATGGCGCTCAGGTGTGTGTGACCGATACCAGCATTTAAAGCACCAAGGGCTGCTCTTGTGTTCACGTCAAATGGTTGTGGCCCTCTGTGGCAAGTGCTGTGTGTTTTTGAAGTTGACACCTTGTTTTGAGCACCACAAATGGGGCAATTGACAAGAAAGGTACTTGCCAGACCATACTTTTTTTCACCATACAAGTGAATGAAGGGCAAGGGGCCTAAAAGTATGAATTTGACATTGTTTACTACAGTGAATGTAACAATAGTAAAGAGATGGTTGCTCTCCTTAATCAAAATTATTGTTCTTGTTTTTATTTTGGTTTGACAAAAGTTATCTTCATCATGCCCTTTAATTTTCATTGTTCTCAAAACTACAAATCAAACAGTATATTGAATATTTTAAAACAATACTCGTTCTGTACACAAAATTATAAAATACCTTTTAGACAGCTTGAACATTTCTTTAAACCTTCTCGTATAGCGTCAAAATCGACAATCCGTGTTCCTGATGGAACAGCTCTTTCAAGATTTTCGTGGTACTGAAAAATTAGTCAAGTAACGAGTTCTTTATTATGGTTTCATTCAATTGCAAACCTCGCGTGACCGGTCTTGGGTCAAAAATTGAAAGGAAACAATACAAATATCTCACCGTAACAACGCTTGGGCTGTCCTTCGTTTTTTCTTTCCTCTTCCCCATCAAAATGAAGTTTTCTTTTCACCATATCACTTTTAGTAAACCTAGTGCTCGGGCATATTTTTGGTCTTGCTTTTGCTTTTTGTCAGATGACGAAAAGCGACCAGACATGTCACGCACTACACCACTATCGATCTTTGAGGGAGGCGTTTTAGGTGTTTTTCCGTCCACCTCGTTTTCATTTTCACAGCACGTTTCCTCTCCGACACATTCTGCATGAAGGCTGCCCCAAACAACCGAACAAAAAACACCTCCAAGCCCTAGAAATCCGTACGGGACTCGACGAAACAAGCTACGATCTTTTTCATGAGATTTATCTCGGCTGCTTCGAGTTGGCGAGAACGCACAAACATGACGTTGCAGAAGGGAAGAAGGTGAGGAAGACGTATGGCAGATAGATGTAAACAAGCCATTAAAATATTTGCCATGAGCCCTGCAGCGGCGCCCAAAAAGGAGGCGAAAACACATCACAGTCGCCATATTGTTTACACTGCTTCGTGGGTTTTTTAAAAATCGCGCGCGAGAAATTAGAACCCAGTCTGCGCGCGCCAAAAAACTATTTCGAGCCACCTTAAGTCAGAAATCTTGAACTAACAACATAGCATATAATCTTGTCTATTCTAGGACAATGATTTGTACTCTTCCTTGTTTAAAAAGATTCCAAAGCTTTCCTGCATAACTGAACTTATCATTAGCAGATTTATAGTGTTTCTAAGAACAGCTTCATACACTTTTAAGAGATATCTATGGTAACGAAACTTAAAGAAAAAACTAAAGCAAAGAAGTCGAACAAAACTAGTATGTTAATCGCGTTTCGATATCTCTTGATGATACCCTAGCCTGATCACGAAGAACTTGTCTTAAAGCTTCCTCGACCGCATGCGACGATTCAGTGGATTGTATCTGGCGGCGATTTTCACTGAATAGTTAACGTAGTGTTATACTTTACTTAATACAGAAAGAGAAATGATGCAATGGCCATTAACATGTCCGCTCCGTTTGTTAACTTACCAAAGAAACCTACGTGGTTCAGGACAATAAATGGAGTCATCTGAGCAATTGGCTTTGGAGATGGAAGTGAGCAGAATCCAGGCAAACAAGATGAGAAATTTGGACGGTGATACCCTGGAGGAAACACTGCACGAGGAGCAACAGGCAATGATGGCGCTGGGTATGGTGCGTCGAGTGCACCAATTGGTGCGGCATCTTTAGAAATCCATTTCTGCTTCTCCACTGTTTCATCTGATAGATTTAAAATATTCTTGATGGAAAACGAATTTCTAGTCGGTGAAAATGATGAGATGCTGGGTGGGAAAGATGCAATACATGTAGTTGCCATAATGTTTTTTTTATCAGGGACACTTTTGAGTGTGAAACATGCGGCTTTCTGAAGAAAGGTTTTAGAACTGCTGATAATAAATCCTGTCAGTCATTAGCAGACAGGATGTCGCGCGTTATCAATAACAATATTTACTACACAATTTTAAGGGATTTACAGTATGCTTTCACAAAAACTATAAAGTTTAGAACATTGGGCAGAGATCTTCAAAATGTAGCATTAAAATTTGGGACAGGTTTCTGACCTATGATTATTTTTAACGTTGCCTCTTAATTTTATTACGATGGGATTAAATTTCCGCTTCCTGTTATGGTTGGAAAAGTTCGAAGTGGCCACAAAACGGAAGTCTGCCAATAGCCTATATTTGATATGTTAAAATTCTTATGTCGCTCCGAGGCTTTCCGCTAAAAATGCAAATTTCGGAATGTTCCTCTTTCTCTCGTAATTTTCACAAGAGACTTGATACAAAGAAAATAAAACCAAATATAGAAGTTAGGAGGAAAGCCTCGATTCCATGTTTGGATTTTGATATATCGAACGTGGGCTATTGCACTCGCCATTGAGAACTGTCAGTTGACACATTGTATAGATGTTTAATAGAAACAAATTGTTAAAGTGGTTCAATATTAGAACCAGACCGAAGAAGCGCTAACCAAATTAGAAATTTCTTTTTTCAGACAATTTAGTAACCAATCCCTCAAAAACAGGAGGATACCAGTGGAATGCTGTGTACTGTATTCATAACATTTACAATTTTCTAAAATGTAATGTCATGGTGTATGTCGTATAAAGAACATTCATTTCGTTTTTGTACTAAATACCCGCAACAGTAGCTTTTCGAAGGATGCTAAGTCCTGGACTCTCTCGCAGTCACTGGGATTTCCTCAGTCTCATTTTACCACATTATGAAATGATAACAAAGGACACAGTTTAAACGATGGATGTAATAAAATTCACTTTGAGAAAGATTCTTCAATCTTAAACCCGGGCTAAACGTGGATGAGAGTTGATGAGAGTCGACTCTCAAGAGAGTTTTCGTCAACTCTCATCGACTTTCATCAACTCGGGCCAATAAAGAGCGAAAGTATGAAATTTCATCAACTCTCATCTTTATTTAGCCCGGGCTTTATTTGAGACAAACAAACAACACAAGCGGCAGTTGTGATGCTTCTTGCTGATAATCCATTTAAACGCTGACCAAAGATATCCCTCTTGCTGTTTGAGAGCGCTGACAAATCATCTATTATTTTATTTTAAGGCTTCTTTCGAACTGAGTATGATATCGTGACATATCTCGCCAAAGCTAAAATTTCATATTCTTATTCTCTTTATACTTTGTACTCTACTTCAATAGTTTCATAAAGATGAATTAAGTCTGTGTATTACTCAAACTAGTACGCTGATGTCAACTTGCCAAACTTTACCCAATTTTTCCTTCTTGTTTTGCCTTTTTTCTAACTTATTTAAAAAATACTTCGAGGCTTCTTTCGAACTGAAACATATCATGACATATCTCATCTTAGCTAAAATTTCATGTTCTCAATGTCTTTATACTTTGTCCTCAACTTCAATCGTTTCATAAAGATATATTAACTTTGAAACCAAGATGTGGACACGGTCGCTGACATGTTTGTTTCCACTGAAACGCGTTCCAAACTAAAATGGGTTTTTCCAAAATGACAAATTCGGTCGAAAAAGCTCAATTTCGTCCGACATAAAACGTTAATCCAGTCAGAAAACCATAATACTTGACTACAAGCATGTAATTTGGAGAGTAATTCCCTGTTAACACACTAAGAAAACAATCTGAAACAGTTGTTGCAAAAAGTGAACAGATTTTTACACTAAAAAACTACAGATAAAACTATGGGCACTACACGGACACGAAATTTGGCTTAAAAAATTGCAGTAAGGAAAAGGTATATTAATCCAAACACCTAAAACCTGCAGAACAATTCCAGCAGAAGAGTAACAACAAAAAAGATGTCTGCCACAACACAAACATTTTGCATCATCTGACTCGTGTTGGATGCAGAATTTCTGCATCTTTCTTGCTTTGAGCCAAATGATGCAGAATTTCTGCATCTTCTGTGATGAGCCAAATGATGCAGAATTTCTGCATCTTCTGTGATGAGCCAAATAATGCAGAATTTCTGCATCTTCTGTGGAGCCAAATGATGCAGAATTTCTGCATCTTCTGTGATGAGCCAAATAATGCAGAATTTCTGCATCTTCTGTGATGAGCCAGATAATGCAGAATTTCTGCACCTTCTATGGTGAGCCAAATAATGCGGAATTTCTGCATTACATACGACTCAAGAACAGTTGCATGCAGAATTCTCCATCTTTCTTGCCAAATGTGCCAAATAATGCATAATGTCTGCCTAAAAGCCTACATAATGATTTCGAGCACTTGTTTTAAGGGCACGATTCTAATAGCCAAGAAGCCTTGAATACAAACCTTATGCACAAAGTTATACACACCTGTGTCTTAATTCACAACTACATTTTCAGCAAAGAAAGAATTACATGTACAGGTATGCTGCTGGCTGACTATGCATAAAGCATATTATAGTCAAATTTACTGGCATTTTAAAAAAGAACTGTCTTGTACCCTTTTAAAATTTGTAAAAATGGAAGCTGAATCAGCTTGTAGAACCACTGACATGATATAAAAATTGAGCACCTAATTCAGTTTATACCTACATGTACTTCAGGTAATGTCTTATTTAGCAATAATTATTATAAATCTCAACCAGAAATATGCATTCTTACCCACTATGCAATATGTTTGGTAGTTTAGACTCAATCGACAAACAAAACAAAATACAAATAAGCTCATAAAGATATTAATACCTAATATTTTGGATCTTATTTGGTCTGATTTGAAGGCAAAAATACTTAGTCGGTCATTTTTCAGTTACAGTAAATAATCATGTTCCAACAATCTTGCAGACTGAAGACAGGGTTGCCTCTCATAAGAGCCCCCAGAAATCCCTGACTTTTCTCTGACCTCAAAACAATTTTCACTGACTTCAGATTAGGCTAATTATCAAATAAGCAAAATGCTGTGATAAAACGTTTCGATAAAAATGGCCGAAGGAAAACACTGGTTCCCAAGCTTCTTCAAATTTCTCTTCCTTATTTAGAAGGCATTCACAACAAAAACCACTGAACAAAAATGCTGCATTTGAATGCAAAACTCGATTGACTGCAGTATCCTACAACATACTTTTTCTCAAGACCTTGTGGAAACCTGAAAACAAAAATTCCCTGACTTTCCACTGACTTTGACAAGAACTGAGATTTTTCCTGACTTTTTTCAAAATTCCCTGACTTTTCCCTGACCTTGAAAAATTTCTGTTTTTCCCTGACTTTTTCCTAACCGTGGCAACCCTGGAAAAGGAAATACTGCAGTTTTGCAGTGGAATAAAGGAATACCGTATTTACTTGAACAAGCACCCCATTTGGGTCAAAAATGTTATAAGCCCAACTCTGAAAAAGCACCGTGGGCCCGGTGTGGCACTTACAATATTCAAGGAACTTCATATAAGTAAAAAACACTACAAACTCTAAAACAACATTGTAAGGAACAGTGACATGAAGGGTGAGTGGTAAAGCACTTGCCCCAAAGAGGGGAATAGACCTTTGACTTACTTAGAATACAATATTTCTTTGTTGCCCTGAATTTTTAAATATGCGCTACATAGAGTATGAGGCTGCAGATCTTATTCAAACGGTAATTGCCCTTGTTGTTAGAAAATGATGGAATGACAATAGTGACTTTGAAATAATCATCAACACTTCCATGGAATAATACTATTTTCTCCACACGTTTTCGCCGCCTACTTTGATTAACAACTTATATTACTCGAATTTTGCGAATAATTTGCCACAATGAACCGCGGATCGGCCAACATTTAATTCGTTTAACACAAAAGAAACTTGCCATAATTCTTGGTTAAAATACTCAACTCAGCCCTTTCTTGTCCAGTTTAGTTTATTAGCGAAAAAGAAAGGGCTCTGCTCGCACGGTGACAGTATTTAGAGAGAAAAGATTGTGCTGTGTTAAAAGGTGCATAGGTTGTGATTCTTAAAAAGAATCAAAGGTCTTGTTTTTGAGATGGCGGTCATTAACAACGGATGCTTATTGCTTTGGTGAGTACAACTACTGTACATGTAAGCTTAAGCTTATATTTCTCTAATTTAAAAACCAGCTGGACTTTCGCACAAACTGTTCGTTGGATATGTTTAGTCAAATGAAGTTGCGGCCGTTGCGTATTGCGTTCTGCGTTATATAGAATTTATAACTTTGTTCAGGAGCAAAAATACCGAAGTGAAATTCTCCAAGCAGCTGACAGGCTTCATAAGGGTGGAAAATACAGTAGACTGTTGTGGATTTTTTGACACAGTGTTGAAGACTTGAAATTATCCGCAATTGTCTTGATGTAGTTCTTTTAATGCAAGCTCTGTTCAAATGTTATGAAAGTAACCAGTTCCCAAGTATAAAATCAGTCTCACGTAAAATTAACAGTTTAATACAAAAGTATCAAGAGGCTAATCTAGAAATACATGTACATTTAATCTATTTTTGCAGGTGAAAAAGAACAAGGAAACCCTCCAAAGTGGACAATCTAAATAAACAGCTGAGAAAGCCAGCAGCTAAGTCTGTTTTTATTTTTATTTTTTCCAAAGCCAAAACCATTAGCCACAAGTTTGAAGTGACTAATTCAGTTATATCCCAATGAAAGGCATCAGTTCAGGCATGTACAAAACAGTTCGCTTCAGAGTATTTTTAATAGACTGTTGAGTGTACATCACGAAAGTGTTAGCCAATAAACTCAAACTGTTGTTGTAAATAATGTGTAATTTTGTATGCCTTTGTTCAGCTGAATTTTGCCTTCCTATAAATTTATATAAAATTCCCAGCAATTCCTAAACATTCCCAAGAAATCCTAGGAATTCCTAAGAATTCCATGGAATAGGCCTGTTATTTTGCAAGCTTTTATTACACTTTTCGAATTCCTAGGAATTTCTGCCCATAATTGGCATGGTAAAGGAAATGCGGAAGGAGAAATTTTCTATCCATTACTGGAAAGGCACATAATATGGGGGTAAATGGTCTCCAAAGAAAAAAACCAAGGCCAAGGGAACCTTGGACACAAGAACTGCCCAAACAGTGTATCCCGATGCACTTCTTTTGAGCTCACTGAAGCCAGAAAACTACAGCATACAACAAAGACCTTGCTCAGGCAAAAATATGCTGCATTAAAAGATGTTAATCCTATAGGAGGCTGGAAAGGGGGTTTTGACTTGAAAATTAGGTTTTCTAAGGCAAGCTTCCATGTAAGGCAGATTAATACAATTTCATGCAGCTCAAAGTGAATGTAAAAACTGGAATGTTTATGGTTAAAATTCAAACTGCTTTTCGATTCTATTCAAGAGGTAGTGGGTCCAAGTGTTTTGAGCCCTGTACTTGTCTATGCTTGTGAATTGCCAAAATAGACATAGAGCAAGCAGAGAGGATATATTTTGGTTCTCTTCTTTTCCAACCTTGTAGATATTAATGTGCTTTGTTGCTAAAGATTTGCTTTAAATGAATCACGTTCAATAGATTTATGGACTTCAACAGAAATGCAAACAACATCGATTTTTTAATTGTGCACTGTAACTACACTGTATTTTAGGTTTTACTTGTAATTGCATGGGCAGAAGTGGACACACTCCTGAACGATTCTACTCTTTATGCAAAGGAGGAGTTCATGTTTGCAGGCTGTGATCTATGAAAATCACAGGGTGTGCATAGGTTCTTAAATCCTAAAATTCTTGGTTCCCTGCACTAAAGCCTGTAGGAAAAAAGGAGGTTTCTTACTCGAGTCACACAATTGCAGAAGTTAGTAGACTGAGGCTTGAAAGTGCTGCTACATGTAGAGCACAACCTTTTCCTCCTGTGAGCAAATATGCAAAAGTATGCAAAAATCCAGCATCTTAGTTGAATTCAGTAAATTATAGCCTCTTAAATGCAGTTAAACAATATGCAGAGATTTCACATCTTAATTCGATTCAGTACGGTGTACTATTAGCCTAGTTTGTAACTAAACAAGATGCAGGAATTCTGCATCTTGTTCAAAATGCAGAAATTCTGCATGGAAGTGGGAGTCAGTCAGTTTCAGCTTAATTCTTTATTGAACCAAATGCAGAAATTCTGCATCTTGTTCAAAATGCAGAAATTCTGCATGGAAGTGGGAGTTTTAAGTTTCAGCTTAATTCTTTATTGAACCAAATGCAGAAATTCTGCATCTTGTTCAAAATGCAGAAATTCTGCATCGTAGTGGGAGTCACGGGTTAATTCGAGTCTTCCTGTTACAGGGGTTATTCACATACGGTTTGGGGGCCGAATAACCTCTCCCCCCGTGTTGACTCGAGCCTGCTGCTCACCAGGAATTACCCTCCATCGGGCTTGGGGGCCGGGTAATTCTTCCCCAGAAATCCATTTTTTGTTTTTGATTTTTTTTCTCCCGAACTTTTCTTTTCATACTGCATTCAGCATGTTCAGGATTTTTTTTCGGGTATCTTCGTTGTTTCAACTTTATTTTTTGCTTTAAACTACTTCTAAAGGCTTAATGCTTTTTTTTTGTTTTTTTGTTTTGTCCGACATTGCAAATATATAATGCGCTATTCGTCCGCGGCCTCTCCTTTCCGTTCTCTTTTTATTTTTGGGCTCTTACTATTGGAAACGGATTTAGCCAAGGGCCCGGTAGGGGTTAGACTCGCCGAAATCCCGAAACCTCGATTAAAATTCGAGAACGACACACTACATTTCTCAAATCCGAGCCGAGTTTTGCGGGCTTAGGCAATCTGTAGAATTTCGTGATTGCATAAAGGAAGGCCAAGCAAAACTATGTGCTGTTTCAAGAAATCGAGGGCTCAAGTTTTTATTGTGACGTCAGTATTTGGCCGTTACTTCCCCTGATAAGCGCGGAAGCACACGAGCTCAAATCTTGCAGGTTTTTGTAAGTTCATTTATACGTGTTTTCTTCGAGTCATTTTCCACTGCAGAAGTCTCCCGGCCAGTCTGGCATCATTAAGCTAGAATGGTGGGTAGAGGCAAACGTCTGAAAGAAACCAGAGGTGAGAGATGATTTGACGATGACTGGCAGGCCAAAAATATTCGTGTCGAAAGATGGCTGTTCATGAGTGAAGTTATTCTCTCTGGCCGTTCTGTGGATGGATTCCGAGACCTACCAAGGCAATTTGGACGAGTTTTGAGTCGAAAAGAACGCAATCGGTGCAATATTTAGCCGGTAGGATTGGGTGGCCTCGACACTTATAAAAAATATCTGAAAGGGAGGTAAGTAGAGGTTGCATGCCGCCGACGTGGCTGTATTACCCAGGAATTCCTATCGGTCACTGGACGAATAAGAGATTTCAGGTTTGCAAGCATAGTTCTGTTCGAATGGTAATTGCTTAGCCCGCTGAAAGTTTGATGGGAAATGTTGTTGGTGAACGGAAAGGAATAGGCTTGACGTTTGCTGCAAATGTACACTTTTGTATTCAGAATTATTTTTTCATTAAAAAATAGAGGCAAAGATGCGTGTTTTCTGTTGTCGTCCTATGAAGTAGCAAACGGGCATTTTCGGTTTCGCTGCAGAATAAACAACCACGTGAAACGAGCTACAGCCAGTTAGGTGGCTTTTAAAGGCACCGAAAATTATCACTTTGCAATAACAAGGGATCTTTACTATCATGTGTCCGGATATGCGAAAGCTACAGCCTTTTTAATCACTGCTGGTGTGGTAAATTTCGTCTAAAATAATCACACTCTTTTTTTTTATTAGAGAATGTTATCTTTTTCCAGTCCAGGCTCAATATTCTTTTTTTTTCTGCCAATTTTAGGCTAAAAATATTCTTGTGAATATTCTAAGATTATAGCTTATGACATGTCCGATTTAGAATGTATTGGGGTATCAATTACAAGTGTTTGGTGTCTAGATCTGTATACCATGTGAACACCATACATGTGTATTACATGTACCGTTCATCGAACTATCATTAGCATCAAACATTAGGCGAGTGCAGATTTTTATCGTTTTACTGGCTAGTTTTAAAACAAGTCTCAGCCCCGCGTTTATTAAAATTTTGCAAATTTCAGCGTTGATATTCTTATAAAAATATTCTTATAAAAAGAGAAAGAGTGTATACTATGTACGATTGAGCATTTCATTTTCAATTCTTTTTTCTTTGCTTGAGTGTTGCGCGTTTTGTAGTAAAATCAAACCGAATTGCTTCAAAGTGCAAAAGTGGACTTCCCAACACTTTTTTCAGAACACAAAGTTGGGGTATGAGAAGATATCCTTCTGTAATGCTGTTTACGTCAGTGTTTATCCAATACAATTTTAGTGATTATCAAAAGAACTTTCCAGTTCAGTCAGCTTCACGGAATCACCTTGGATCATTTATAGACTTTGGGAATGATAGTACATCGCCCACCCAGTTGCGCTGGAATACCGTTTCTTGTTGAAGAGTGCACGTGTTATCAATGTAGAATTAAAAAGAAATAAAAACTGAATACCTTGATAATTACTTTCAAAATTTAAGCACTTTCACGACGGAGGCTGAATGCCATTATCAAGTCAACATCGGATTTCGGTAACTGTACAAGTGGTAAATTAAAAACGATATATCGCACTCATGAACAAAATATACACGAATATTTTGGCGAACAATCATTTACATAGCTTCCAACCAGGAGTAACCTTTTCAGCGCGCTAAATCTGTGAGCTTTGGCCAACATCCCACATGTAATGACTTTTTTTTTTGAAAGTGGCCTCAATTAATATTAATAGTCTTTTCGGTTAACGGATATAAACCGTGATGACAGTAGAAAAGCAAGCTGTTGAATTAAAGCGAGACTGGAGTCATGTGATCTGTTGCCTTTTCTGACCCGATTCTCGATATTACTTTGTTTACTTTTATGAACCAACCTCAGATACTACGCGCACTCCGATAAACTGAACTCTTGCCACGAGAACTTAAACTTTACTATGGAAATAGCCGAGCAGGATGCTATTTCCTTTGTTGGCATGAACATTACTAAATGTGGAAACAAACTTGAAACATCACAGAACGTCCACAACACGGGCCTGCTACTTCATTATCACAGCCATGTGGACAAACGTTGCAAAGGGTGTTTACTGTCCACAATGCTAAACCGCGCTTATCGCTTGTCATCGACTTCTACCGCGTTTTTCGAGGAATGCGACAAGCGTCGAACTACCTTTCTAAACCTGGATTATCCTGTAAATTTGATCAATTCTTCGATTAACAAATTTCTATGCAATATCGACAATAATACTGCGCTTGATGATGCAAGTGCTGGCACCTCTAATATCGTGGTACCACTACCATTTAAAGATCAACAATCAGCTAACTCAGTAAAAAGAGAAATGCAAAATCTGAGCGCAAAAATTGGAGTACAAATAAAGCCTGTCCTTCAGTCAAGAAAGATCGGTCAAGTCCTCGCCCCGAAAGAGAAGAAGCCGCCGATTGTCAACAATCAGTGCGTGGTCTACAAATTTCAATGTGATATGTGCGACACAGATTACGTCGATTATGTCTGACACTTGCACCAACGCATTGGCGAGCATAAATATTCTGCAATTGGAAGACACTTGGAAGACCATGGCCTATCGAAGTCTGATTTGAAGGACAAACAATTCTCGATTTTGAGGAAATGTACAACGAAGTTTGACGGCTTAATATTCGAGATGTTGTTTATTAAGGAGCTAAAACCTGGGCTAAATACCCAGAAGGACCCCGTTCGTGTTAAACTCTTTACGTGACTCTGCGTGCAAATGTTTCTCGCAGGTAACAGTGTTTTATTTAAGTCTCTAAGGATTTGTTTTGTACATTTATATTCAAATAACGTTTTCTTATTCATTTTGACGTTGAGTAAACTTCGAAACGTTGTCGCTTTTTAGAGTTTTTTTTTTCAGTTTTTAGAGTTTTTAACCGTGATGGTTTGAACTTTTATCTTATCGCAATGTTTTATAGTTAAATTCAGTATTGATATCGATATCGCACTCATCGCCTCGCGATTCGTACGATATCGGTTTTTCAAGTGAAATTTAACGTGGAATTCAGGAGCCAGGTAATGGATTTTCCAATATAATTTGCAATAATTGTTGCAAAGAAGGAACGCCAGAGAGCAACCTACATGACTGCGAGATGTTTTAAGGGATACAGAGCCGACCGGTTCTATAAAGATATGTCGAACGTCCCGTGGTCCTTGCTGGACATTTTCGATGATGTAGAGGATAAACTCTTTGCCTTTAATTCATTATTTAACGATATCTTGGATGAACACGCACCGATTAAAACGATGAAAATACGCGGATGTCCGAATCTTTATGTTACTGATGAAATTCGAGAGCTCATGCGAACAAGAGACCAGTAGAAAAAAAACAGCCAAGAAAAACAAAGATTCCTACGCATGGCGGCAATATAAGAACATATATAGTCTTAAACTTTTTACCAGGATGCATCTCATTAGTTTCGACAGATGTTAGATACCACTAGGGGTTTGACTAGTCGCTCGACTTCTCCAGGCAAACTATCTTTTTTTGCATGGAATATACATGGGGTAATTTCAAAAACGTTGGGGAACAAATTGCAAACTAGTGATTTTTTAAGCATGATTAATGGCTCTGATTTTATATTCCTTACTGAGACTTGGAAATGTACCGATGTTGAAGTTCCAGGGTATAGATCTATAATTAATGATGCTATAGTCTCAAAAAGCCGTGGCCGAAACTCCGGAGGAATTGTTTTGCTATACAAAAATATATTCCATGATTGGATTTCAATAGTCAAAACATCGCCAAATTTTCTTTGGTTTACAATCAACAAAAGATATACCAAGGCAACAAAAGATATCTACGTTTGTGGTCTTTATATTCCACCGAGTAGCTCGAAACATTTTGACCCTGAATTATTTGAAGAACTAGAAAATGATGTCCTAAATTTCTCTTCCCAAGGGTCAATCCTTCTCTTGGGCGACTTTAACTCGAGGACAGGAAAATATTCAGATAGTGTTTGCCATGACGGAAACAACATCATAGTAAATGATCAATCTGAATCTTAATTTTGTCCAATCCGGCGGAATAGCTATGATAACGAAATAAATAATCACGGTAAAAGACTTCTTGATATATGCAAAAGCGCTGAACTTAAAATATTAAATGGAAGAGTCTGGGGCGATACCTTGGGCAGACCCACCTTCCACGGAAGAAATGGAATAAGTGTTATCGATTATGCAATTTGTGACCAGGAATTGTTTTCAAATGTTTCAAATTTTATCGTAAGTCAACCATGTTCTATATCGGATCATAGTTCGATAATCACCTCGATAAATATTAACACAACTATTGGTGAACCTGAATCCCCAATTGAGAATAATCTAATGTCACGTCTTCCTATGCAGTTCCTCTGGGAAAACGATTCTGCACCAAAGTTCAAAGATGTCTTGCGCTCACCTGATCTTCAAATGCTCATACGAGATTATCTTGATGACGACAACGCGTTTCTAGATGTGAACACTAGGTTAAAAAAAGTAGAGAACATGCTTATTTCAGCAGCTAAAAGAAGCTTGAAGATAAGAAAACCAAAACGTCGTAAAAAAATGAAGCCAGTATCGAATAAAAAATGGTTTGATAGAGACTGTCGGTTCAAAAGACACGAGGTAAGAAAGCTCTAAAACCAAAAACATAGGGTCCCCTTAAATGAAAACTTGCGGGAGACGTATCATATTGCCTTAGCAGATTACAAAAAGCTTTTGAGTAGAAAACAAACTGAGTATTACAACTCAAAGATTACGGAATTAGAGAAAAATGCAGAAAATTCAGATAAGAAACACTTTTGGCAATGTTTAAAATCGATGGACGACACCCAAAAAGATAATGATATCCCATTAATATCGGAGGAAAGATGGCTCAATTATTTCACTTCACTTCACTCGGAAAAGCCTTTAAATCCCACACAGCAGTCAATTATTAATGATTTGGCATACCTTGAAAGTCGTAAAGATCAGATGGACTCCTTAGACTACTTAATTACCGAAAATGAAATAGTTACAGCGACGAAGAAAATGAAAAATAACAAATCGTCGTTTTCAGACAAAATAAAAAATGAAATGATCAAAGCTAGCCTTCAAGACATGATGCCTGTATATCTTAAACTTTTTAATTCAATTCTAATTTCAGGAACAATGCCTGAAACGTGGTGTCGCGGCCTTATTACACCGATATTTAAATCAGGCGATAGAAGTGATCCGTCAAATTATCGGGGAATTTGTGTTTCAAGCTGTCTAGGAAAATTTTTTTGTTCTATTTTAAACCAGAGGCTACTAAAGCATGTCAATTTGTGTAACATTCTCCACAATTCCCAGATTGGATTCCTACCAAACAATCGTTCAGCAGACCATGTCCTCACAATAAGGACGTTAGTAGATAAATATGTGCATAACCACAACGAGAAAATATATGCTTGTTTCGTAGATTTCAAAAAAGCTTTCGACTCAATTTGGCATGTTGGTCTCTTATATAAGCTGTTACAAATAAATGTCGGAGGGTGCTTTTACAATTTGATTAAGAGTTTGTATTCAAACTCTACATGTTCTATTAAGCTTGGACAAAATCAAACACGACCCTTTCAATATGCCAGAGGTGTACGACAAGGTTGCATTTTAAGCCCGTTACTGTTTAACCTTTTTATTAATAATATACCATTCTCTTTCGAAGAAACTTTATCTGACCCCTTTGTCTTACCAAACGGCGCGAAGTTAAATTCTCTTTAATTTTATACGCGGACGATCTAGTAATATTATCAAGATCCAAAATGGGATTGCAAAATTGCCTAAATATGTTATCCTAGTACTGCAATTCATGGATATTAAGTATCAATCTTAAAAAGACTAAAGTCGTGATCTTCCAAAAACGCGCAAAAAGATGTACTGAGTATAGTTTCCATATTGACAATGAAAACATTGAAGTTGTTCAGGATTACACCTATTTAGGAACATTAATCTCTTCAACAGGAAACTTTTCATTGGCGCTTGACAAATTGAAAGAGAAGGTTCTCCACGCTCTTTTCAGCCTTAGAAAACACACACATGTTAGCAATCTGTCCCCATCCCTTGCAAATAAACTTTTTGACGCTATGATCTCTCCCATTTTAACTTACAACAATGAAATCTGGGGAGTATATACCAAACCTGATTTTAAGTCTTGGGACAGTTCACAGATTGAAAAAGCTCATCTCCAGTATTGTAAACGTTACTTAGAAGTAAGCAGTAAGGCATCGAATGTAGCTTGTAGAGCTGAGCTTGGAAGGTTTCCTCTTATAATAGCTACTAATCAAAAAATAATTAATTACACCTTATATCTCCACAATAAGGAAAATGACTATTGTTAAACAAATCTTTTTAATGTCATATGATCTTCATAACACCAGCAAAAATAGTTTTTACTCTAATGTTATGAGGATGTCTGAATATTATAATCTGCCTGATTTTGACCCTACTTTCTTAACTGATGCTAAGATTAAACACTATATAAGTCTTATGCAACAAAAGTATATTTCACACTGGCAACACGTTGTTCGAAATTCTAAGAAATTAGAATTCTACAACACTTTTAAAGACGAATATACGCCTTCCTGCTATTTAGATCTTACAAGAAAACTAAATAACAGGAAAGAGTTAGTGAAACTTAGAATAGGTAATCACAAATTATTAATCGAAACTGGCAGATATGATCAAATCCCAAGGGATAATAGACTCTGCCATTCGTGTGGATCAAACCAAATTGAAGATGAATTTCATTTGCTTTTCCACTGTACTAAATACTGTACTTTTAGAGATGAATTTTACAAAAAAATAGAGAATCAAATACCAAATATAACACAATTACCTCGTATGCAAGCCACCAAAAAAATAATGAATTCTGATAATTATCATTTAAATACTCAACTGATGAAGTTCATCTTGAGATGCTTATCTTTACGAAATAATCTTTTATCGAATGAAAGTGATGGAACACACACGTAACTGTTTTTCTCCTATTACATAATTATGATTGTTATAAGTTTCATTTTACGCTTTTGCAATACTGTATGTACTTATAGTCATGCAAATAAAGCTTGTTGTTGTTGTTGTTGTTGTTGTTGTTGTTGTTGTTGTTGTTGTTAAGAACTGAAGACAAGAATGACAAGACATCCGAAATGATTCCCTGCATTTTGTATTTGGTTCTCTAATGTAAACTGAAATAAACTCTCGGTGTTCGCCGATTTGGCAAAATAATACAAAGGATTTTTTTTGCTCAATCAGGAGCCAGCATTCGCAGAGAAGTTTGGAAATGGTCTGAAGAGACTCGTTTCCTAGGGGCTTTTATAATTTTAACAGAAAACTTTCGCCGCTACGATTTCTGCCCGGTTTACTTCGTTTTGCCCCGATTTACTGCCCCTGGGTCTCCGAGGATGTTCCAAAGAAAACGACTGCGTCACACGATCTCAAAAATCAGTCTTTCGATGCCTTCACAGCGAGTTAAAAAAAGATATAACTGGGAAATCTAAAAAAAAAACTTATTAACTTGGGCATGTTGAACACCCATTTCAGCCTAGACAACCCTAGCAAAGCTGATGCGTGACAGTTTTTTCCCATTCCTTTCTTTAGAAAGATTTCGAACTATCAGTGTTAGTTTGTTGATATGAAGTCTTAGCTTATTTTACGCATAAATTATGCCCTTTCTATAGAAATTCCAAAATATTTCAAAATTCCTCTTATCCGCCCAGCAGAAGGCAAACACCCAAGGTATAAGTAGCGTAAAGCATTTCCAGAGAAAATTCAGATACGGGCTAAAATTCCATTCAGAGCTAAAACAATTGTAGACTGCAAAACAGCCGTATTTTTTGCGAACGCGCTCGAGCGGTCTTCGAATCGAGAGGTCTGGAACCAATGTCAAAACAGTGTGAGACTGGGGAGAGACGCTAAAAAATACGGCTGTCGGAATTCCATACACTGAATTCGTTTCGAATTTCCAGTTCGCCCATCAACGGAAAATTCCCATCGGTCAATTCTGACGTTGCCTGTCAACAAAATCTTCTTTGCACCTCGTCAAATGATATTCGACGCCGCATGAATTTGACAGCGGAACATGTTCTCCGCGGGAACGATATGGGAGAAGTTGATTTGGATGCGCTTGCGAAAGAGTTATGTTTTATTCTAAAACAAAAGAAGCCGTTGGATTGCTTCTCATGGGAAGGGATGTTTTTGGTGTGCTACCAACGGGCTTTGGAAAAAGCCTCATCTTCATAGTAAAATAAGGGGACAACCCAAACACGACTCCAACGTTTCGTGACATTTGTACGTTTACCGTATTAGGGGTGGCGAATGGTAAAATCCGAGCCTTGCCGAGACGCCGAGACCCTAGTTTAAAAATCCGAGCTCGAGACTTGAATTTGTTTGTAAAATCCGAGCCCGAGACGCAGTGATCCAAAAATCCGAGCCCGAGACGCTCTTGATCAGAAAATACGAGAAACAGTTCAATTCTCAAACGATTGTCGTTGGGTACCCATGTGTTATTATCATGACATGATTTCCTCTATAAAGTGGAAATTACGGTTTCCTATATATATTTTACATAACAATTGTAAATGCAGATTCCGGCAGGGGTAAATTTCTTAATTTCTTGTTTCGGATAAGCTTGCGGATAAAAAATTGAAGTCCCATTGGTGAGATTTTGAGATCCAAATTTTCCGAGATTCCGAGACGCTATTTTTAAGCGCCGAGAATCCGAGACTCGGCGCGGTAAATTTGCCGAGACTCAACATTTTTGAAAGGCCATTCGCCACCCCTCGTATTGTATTGAATTCGTTCTTTCGACCTTTCTGCTTCTCGCTTGTTTCTGAAGGGCACTTAATGTTGTATTATTTGGAGGCATTACATTTAAATAGAGCCGCAACACTGTGGCCTTGCAAATTTCTAGATGTCATAGGTCTGTACGGTTTCTTGTATGTTGAGTTTGTCACCTCTAGCTCTGTAATTTGCCATGTGTTTCGCTACGATTGATTGTTTTGGCTCACTTCTATTTGCAAGATATGCTTTAAGCTCTCAAAGTGTTCGCTCTGGAACCCTGGAAGGACCAGGTCTGAAATATTCCGTGAAAATGTTGATTACTTACGCCGGGCCCAACTATTAACTTTTACCATTGATCTTTATCACGGATGACATATTTATCCCTGTCCGGTTTCCCCAGAGACTGTTGTTGCTTTATTTATTTCGAGAAAGCTAAAAGTTGGTTTTAGAGAGACATTCTGTGTTGCAAAGGTTATGCTTCTTGCATTAATTTGATCGAGTGCAGTTCTGTGTCTTGAGCTCGATGTTTAGCTTTTTAATACCCCCTTTATTCGCTGTGTTACGTTCACCACATGATTCAAATGAAGATTTGAAACCTCACACGCGGGTATCAAATTTAAAATGTGGGTGGAGCTGTCAAGAAATTTCTGACAACTCGACGACATTATTTGGCCCCCTGGTCGGAACGAAATCGTTGTATGGAATGTCGACAGTCGTATTTTCCTCGCCTCACTAGCCCTACGGGCGTGTGAGGCTCGGGTGACGATCGGCGCTTCGCACCTCAACGATCGGTGCTTCGCGCCTTTGATACGCGAATGTTCAATGGCAGTCTAAAACAATTGTGACGTCATTATCACGTGATATTCATTTTGATCTCCAAAAGATTGATATCATCTTGTGGTTCAGGCTATATGTAATCCATGTGTGATAATGGCTTTGTAATTGGAATCGAGCTGTGTAGGAATGGGAGGGTGCTCCTTCTAAAATACTGCGCGAGCCACCTCAAAGGGAACCTTTTCTCTCGAGTTAAGTTGAGGTTTAGTTGTTTGAAATGATGCCTTAATTACACCTTTTTACCGGACAAGAGAGAAATAACGTATAATTATACAGTGGAACCCAGCCTTGCGGCCATCTCGTTACCGGCGAAACGCCCATATATTTTCTTTTATTATATGACTAGCTCCGTGAACGGTCCAGATGAAGCGAATCTCGTGCTCTGATTGGCTACCTGAGCGGTCAAGATGGAGCCATCTTGACCGCTCGGGATCGCCCGCTGTGTTCGTGCAAGCGAAAAAACTTTTACCGACGCTACTTGAAAAAGCTTTTTGTCGTAAATTTTCGCTATGAAACTATTTTCCGAAATAACAAAGATTTCCTGTCTATTTCTAGCGAAAGGAAGTCGGACAACAAAGAAATAGGTCTTGAAGCGAATGAGAGCAAACAAATTAAACTACAAATGTTAATTAACGAGTTTCGTGAATTTTATTTGCCGCAGAAACTGGCTGATACAAAAATTAAAACGAAAAGCGACTTGAAGACATGATATCAGCTTTGTTTGACGGAAAAGGGAGAGACTGAAATCAGTGACATACCTGAAGAATAAAGTGTTCTGCAAAGTTGTCGTTTGTGTAGCATCTTCAATAAACGGCACGCAATGCATGCAGAAGCGATGACGTTTCACAAGGGGTCTTTAATAATTTTCAGGACATTTGTCAAAAAATTAAGGTAAATAAAAGTAGCTGAACTCTTCTGTGCTAAGTGATTCTTCAACAAACGTTGCGTTATCTTGGCGTGACATCCGATATACGGTATACGATGCAAGGTCAAACGCTGTCTTGAAATTGCTTACACCTTTTGTTTTAAAAGAATGGAACGATTTCTGTTTACTAAATCTTATAGAACGCATCAACTATAATTTTTCTCTTTCATTTATACTTTAAATTAGTCCTTTCTAACTGCCCAGGAGTATTTTACTTTGAGTTCTACGCGACGATTTCTTCTTTAGTTGACTTGATTTCTTTTCCCAGTCCTATTCGGTTCTACAGATCGGTCGATCGCAACAGACAACAGATCCCGTCCACTCGCACGACGACATTAAGCGATGAAAGTTGCAAAATTTGAGATTGGGCCGTAAAAAATCCATTTTCACATTTCAGATGGCGGATCTCAAAATGAATACAAACAATGCACCTAGTTCCCATTGCTCCTCGGTTCAATTCAGGGAGTAATCATCACATCGTAACACCAAAAATTCCATCGCTTTTCCGCTTTCCAACATTAACCGATGACGTCATAGGAATGACGTCATCGCTTAAAAATGGAAGAAAGCGGACGGCACGGCGAACCTGACATCTTTTCACCGAAGCCTCTAACGCTCACGTCGAGTAAGGGTGAGTCGAGCATTCAAATTAATGATATATGAAGAAAAGTTCAAGCTTTCCCTGTGAAGTGGTATTAAAATCCCAAACGCTTTCAACAATCACAATTTCAATATTCAGCTCGTGTATGTCACCGCAGGTTTGCACCACTAAAGCGCCAGAAGCGAGCAAACACTCTGCAAAACGTCCAATAATCAAAAGCTGGCGGCCAGATGGAATGGACATTCTTCTTTTAAGGTTTCAAACTCAACGTTGTTTCGCAAATTTAAGCCATTTCAATATCCTTTTGAGGGTTAAAATGAGGTGAATTTCGCTGTTGTCGCATCGTTTTACTTCGTCTCGATTCATTCAGGAATTTGACAGTCACTCATTAAAATTTTAAACTAATGAAATGATTTAGCGTGCGCCATTGATTGTGCATGCAACTGGCTTCCTTTTCAGTGCTCGAAAAAAGTCATATAATAAATCCTTTATTGACCAAGCTTGCTCAGTCAAGATGGTAGGATATTGGCCTCGTTCTTTTTTTGCGTGTTTATGGACCTCGACTTCGTCTCGGTCCATAAACACGCAAAAAAAGAACTAAAAGAACTCGGCCAATATCCCGCCATCTTGACCTCACGCTTGGTCAATAAACCATATATAATAAGGCCCCGTTAATGCGGCCACCCCGACAACCGACCAACCCAACGGCCACATTCTCGGAAATCCCAACCTGTAAAACCCTTAATTATTTTATCCCGTTTATTCAGCCTCTCGAACCAAATAAACTTATTGTTAAATGGAGGAGAGTGTTTTACTGGGAACTAAACCACTCGTAGATCAGTTCCATACGCCACTCCATCCGGGACCCGAGAGGCGTATTTTCCGTATGCCACTCTTGCGAATGGCATATCGCTCATTGACGTCACGATTCGCGTCTTTTCCACTTTGTTGAATTAACTTGATTTCTTGTCTCGTTTGTTGTTAGCAAGTATCGACAAGCAGGTTTCATTTTTTTAGCTAAGCGACGAAAAAGAATGAGTTTTCCGAAAAACTTACATGTAATAACAAGAACATGATAATGGAAACCTCGACGATTTCAAGGTTTTTAGAGGAAATTCTTCGTAAGGAATTTCGCAAAGTGCAAGATGTTGTAAAGAGGAAAAACAAAATTAGTTGAAAACTATCGGCCGTCAAGACATTGCCGCATCGAATTCAAGTCAAAGTCAGTGATGTTTACAGTTCTAAGTGTTATTAAGTTGACAAGTATTCTGTCTGATTGGAATTCAGTTAGTGTTTCTATATCCTGTATCCTCGATTATTAGAATTCGGCAATATCAACTACATCTGGTCCCCATATAATAATAAACGGCAAGCGATGCATGCAGAAGCGATGACGTTTCTCAAGGGTACTTAAATAATTTTCAGGAAATGTGAAAAAAAAACGTAAATAAAAGTAGCTGACAGTGTTGAATGATTGTTTAACAAAAGTTGCGTTACTTTTGTAACCGACATCCGATTAGCGATATGCAAGGCCAAATGCTGTTTTGAAACTGTTTACAAAAATTGTTTTAAAAGACTGCAAAGATTTCTGTTTACTAAATCCAACATAATTCATCAGATAAAATTTGTCTCTTTTGTTTATACTTAGCATCAGTCCTTTCTTACTGCCTGGGAGTATTTTGCCTGAGTTCTACGTTGAATATTTCTTTGTGAGTCGCGGCGAGCGAAGCGAGTGTGCGAGGAGCGAGAAACGCGAAACGTTGCTCGCGGACTAGCTTCGCTGGCCAACTCAGCGGCTTGCTTCACTCGCCGAAACCACGAAGCTCGCTGCCCCCGAAGAGAGCCTGCTCGCAGGCCAGAACAGATTTTATCATAAAAGCAGCTAACCTGCTTCATAGCTCGGAATTATTCGACCTTTAGCCATTTTCCAATCTTGCAGATGGTTGAATATCTTTACAGCTCCCGCAAAATTGACTTCGACTAAACTTGTCAGGACGGCTTCCATGAGTCTCTTGCTTGTTAGCAAGCCAAGCTCGAAACCAAATTTCACGCTGAGAAGCCTATCGAAATATCAGTTCACAGCTGAATTTTTCGAGAAACAGACATCCAAGGTTGGTGTTTGCAAAAAAGCGAGTTTCCAGGGCTTATGAAATTTCCATGAAATCTCCCCATTTAGATTGCTGAAAGATCGAGTGCCGCTGTGATGCTGTTTCCACAGAGGTCTTCACAAAAGAGATCGCCGATCGCATGCACCTCCCAACAAGGGCCTGCCATCGCCCACCGCTCGCGCTCGCTCCCAATCCCCTCGCGCTTGTTTATATGAAGTCTTAGCTTATTTTACGCGCTTCCGACTCCGGATCCGCCTCGCTCGGCGGCCTTGGAAAAGCCTGTGGAGAAAGCATTTTTTGAGAAGCTCATATAATCTGGTATCACGAATTTCTCAACCAGGGCATTGCGAAGGGACATTTATGGTAAATACAGCAGAAATTGTCTTAAAAGCGTTTATTGAGTGAGGATACCGGAGAGGAAAACGGATGAGCAAAATATTAAGACAACTTGAGTTCTGACGTATCGACGGAAATTCCAGTTCTATCTGAATAGAGAACGCGCATAAAACACTAAATGCAGCTGATTTGCCCCTTGAACTCCAACTATATTTATTTCAACAATTACTTGTATTAAAGTAACTGGACGTTGTCTATAGAAGAGCGCAGTGCTGCTGTAATTTTCTCATTCAATCCTTTTAATTAAAGAAAAGATTTAAATATTCAGCAAAATGAGGCGTCTTAGACCTTCTTCACTTTTTTTAAATAAATTTTTTGTTGCTTTTAAATCTGAAATTAATGAAAATAACAAAACAATAGTTGCGACCAAATATTAAAGAGGTTTCCTGGGTAATTTAAAAGCGAACAACATTCACGATCATACTTCATTTTCAAACTTGCATAAAGAGTCAACTTCAAACTTGAAGTTTCAAACATCAACCATCACTTTATTATTTGAAAAAATACAAATACATGCCAGCGACTAGACATTCAAAGTGTATTTGCTGAATCAAATATCCATGAGTATTTTCTGTAAATTCAAGAAAACGATGAACGTTTGACTGTAAACTGCAATACCTATAGAGACAGGATGAATTGTAGTCGAAGATAACACTTTGCATAGACTTAACAACCACCGCATGCACATAACCAAGTTCTATTACGCAGAAGTCACTGTTTTTGACTTCAAAGATAAACGTAATTGCGCACAAGGTTGAATAAACGAAAAGTATTCTGTAATTACAAAACAAATGCGCTTCTTCGTTACTATTAGCGAGGACTACAATTTCATTAACAAAGAAGCCTATTTGGCTTTCGCAATCTATATTTGCAAAGCTGTTCTTCTTGGTTGGCTTTAATGTCTTTAAATTGTTGCAAGGTACTCTCCAAAAAATATGTATGAAAATATATATTGACGAACTGTAGTGGTATAATATATTTGCGAACTATACTGAAAATATACTGTTTATGAGCTTTGGAGAAGTTCAAAATAGAGCAAACCTTTTGATCCCGCACTCTGCATTGAAAAATCTCATTGTCTTTGTCCCAAAGAAACTTTCCTTGTAGGTTTCTCCGCGAAAGAGGGGCAACTCCGATGATTTAGCTTCTCCTTTGCCTTGTGTTTCTTTCTTCCACTTTGTTCGTCGATTTTGAAACCAGGTTTTTACTTGCATTTCCGTGAGATTCAGATCTGAAGCAAGCTCAGCTCGTCTGCTTTCTGTGACATAGCGACATTTTGCAAACTCTTTCTCCATCGTTTGGATTTGATGAGCTGAAAACAAAGGACGTAATTTCTTTTTCTTCATTGGACGCCTTCGTTTCTTCTGAAGATTCATACCTAATGGTCAAAAAAAGAAAGTCTCATCAAAGATCATTGCTAATGTAATTTATTCAGGTGAAGACTTTACGAGCTGCACAGGAAATCAGCTAAAGAGGTGCCAAGGGAACTATGCGGAACATATCATAATAGCAACATATATAAAGCTGTTTAACGATACAAAACGTCAAGTTTCGAACGATTGCTTCCGTGTTTTTTTTAGGCAAAATTCCTTTTTGAAAATGCATGCATCGAACTGGCCGAAGGAATCGAAGGAAGTTACTACTGGCTGTGTTTAAACGACGAATAATTTGAAGGAGTGATTATAGCGAGTTGCTAACAATCTCGAAGCTTTCTCACTTGCTATTTGAAACAAATTAAGTGTTAAGTCCTCATGAAATAAAAAGAAAAGAGACATTCCAAAAAGCAAATAGATTGCACACCAGGTCTAGGACACACAATTAGCCACGATGATATCACAAGCAACACTCAACTGTGCAGTAGATGAAGGGCAATATTTACTATACCTCATCTATCGAGACTCGTGCGGAGGTAGAAACATCTACACATCAATGGTATTTATTATATTCTGTCAAGTCCAGCAATGTTCGTTCAAAACGCTTTCGAATTAGGTTAGGATAAAGAAATAAAACATAAATAACCTGCAGTTTTCAAGTCTTTCAGTTGGATTCAGTTCTAACAAAAACAATTATGCAGGGCAAATCCAAATCCTCTGTCCAAATCCAACCTAGAAATGTAAACATCTCACGCAGTTTTGCCTTGAAACAAATTACATTAAGAATAAACCAAAATAACACTTTACTGTAAAATGGTTGAAACTAGCAGCCTGGGAACATTTTGGTGAATTTATGTAAAAAAATCTTGAACTTACAACTTTCAGTGAACATATAATCTTGTCTATTCTAGGACAATGATTTTTACCCTTACTTATTAAAACGATTCCATAGCTTTTTTTCCCTGCATAACTGAACTTATTATTAGCAAATGTACAGTGTTTGTAGGAAGAGCTTCGCACACTTTGAAGCGATATTTTTTGTAATGAAACTTAACGAAAAAACTAAAACAAAGAAGTAAAACAAAACTAGTATGTTTATCGCGTTTCGATATCTCTTGATGATATTCTAGCCTGATCACGAAGGACTTGTCTTAAAGCTTCCTCGAACGTATCGATGATTACAGTGGATTGTAGCTGGTCGCGATTTTCACTGAATAGTTAACGAGGTGTTATACTTTACTTAATCATCAAAGAGCAATGAAGCAATTGCTATTAACAAGTCCGCTGCTTTTGTTAACTTACCAAAGGAACCTACATGGTTCAGGAAAATAAATGGAGTTATCTGAACAACTGGTTTTGGAGATGGAAGTGAGCAGAATCCAGGCAAACAAGATGACAAATTTGGACGGTGATACCCTGGAGGAAACACTGCACGAGGAGCAACAAGCAATGGTGGCGCTGGGCATGGCGCGTCAAGTGCACCAATTGGTGCGGCATCGTTAGAAACCCATTCCTGCTTCTCCACTGTTTCATCTGATATATTTAAAATATTCTTGATAGAAAACGAATTTCTACTCGGTGAAAATGAAGATTTGCTGGGTGGGAAAGATGCAATGCATCTCGTTGCCATAATGTTTTTTTATCAGGGACATATGTTACCCTTTTGAGCGTGTAACATGGCGGCTTTCTGAAGAAAGACTTTGGAATTGAGGATAATAAATCCTGTCAGTCATTAGCAGACAGGATGTCGCGCGTTATCAATAACAATATCAACTACGCAGTTTCATAGGATTTACAGTATGCTTTCACAAAAAGAATATAGTTTAGAACAGTGGGCAGAGATCTTCAAAAGGTAGCATCAAAATTTGTGACAGGTTTCTGACCTACGATTTTTTTTTTAACGTGGCCTCTTAATTTTGTTACGTTGGGATTAAATTTCCGCTTCCTGTTGTGGTTCGAAAAGTTGGCAGTAAAACGGAATTCTGCCAATAGCCTAAATTTGATATGTCAAAATTCTTATGTCGCTCCGAGGCTTTCCACCAAAAATGCAAATTTTCGAATGTTCCTTTTTCTCTCGCAATTTCCACAAGAGACTTGATACAAAGAAAATAAAATCAAATATAGAAGTTAGGAGGAAAGCCTCGATGCCATGTTTGGATTTTGATATATCGAACGTGGGCTATTGCACTCGCCATTGACAACTGTCAGTTGACACATTGAATAAATATTTGATGGAAAAATGTCTTGCTAAAGTCGTTCAATATTAGGACCCTACCAGACCAAAGAAGCGCGTTAAAAACCAAATTAAAAATGTCTTCTTCCAGATAATTAAGAACCCAATTCCTCAAAACCAAGAAGATCCCAGTAGAATGCCGTGTACTGTATTCATAACTTTTAGAAGTTGCTTAAATCTAATCTCATGGTGAATGTCGTATAACTGTTTTTTAAAAGAACATTCCTTTCGTTTTTGTACTAAATACCCCGGGGTGGGGGGGGGGGGGGGGTACTCCCCTATATGAGGTATACAGGTATGTGCCACTCAAAAGAGTATGGTTTTTGAGCCGTTTTGGTCTGAAAACGGGTATAGATTTTGAACATTTTGGTCTGAAATTGGGTATGGTTATCGGGGGAACGTTCACGAAAGCTTATAAACTTATTTTTCTTCACAGTAACCGAGGCGAGTAACTGGTGAGAGAGAAAGAGAAATAGATAATATATATCTTTCCAGCTAATTTTTACCTATTCATCTTTGTTACGTTGACATCCGTTCAGCACTGATGCATATGCTATGCAAGGTCAGGTCTGAAAACGGGTGTGGAAAATGGCATATTTTGGTCTGAAATTGGGTCTGGATTTGGAGATACGGGGAGTACCCCCTCCCCCCGGGCTAAATACCCACAACAGTAGCTTTACGAAGGATGCCTGGACTCTCTCGCTGTGGCTGGGCATTCCTCAGTCTCATTTTACCACATTATGAAGTGATAACAAAAGGTAAACTAAGAACACAGTTTAAACGATGAATGTAAGAAAACTCACTTTGATCTATGTGATCAATCACGGCCATAAAAAAGGAGACAATTTTTTGTTGTCAATTGGCATCACTTTGTGTTACGAGCCACTGTTTATAAGTGCTGTCTGAATACTTAGAGCAACATGAAATATAATCCTGTTCTTGGTTATGTTACACACAACGGTTTATTTTTGCAGTGGAATACATACGAAACACTTCTAGGGAAAGCCGCCCCTGTGTTTCTCTTTTAGTAGTTCAAAAGAATTGTGAACTTTAATATGAAGAATTTATGTAACAAAAATAAAACTATTGAGGAGACAAACTAACTCCCGAGTTAGGATTTCGAGTTGGATTTAGGCTAACCGGAGTGTGTACCGGAGTGTATAGTAGGCTAACCGGAGTGTATAGTAGGCTAACCGGAGTGCATAGTAGGCTAAACGGAGTGCATGATAGTACGGAAAATCCTCGAAAATCCTAACTCGAAAATCCAACTCGAAATCCTAACGCGAAAATCCAACTCGAAAATCCAACTCGAAATCCTAACTCGAAATCATAACTCGAAATCCAACTCAAAATCCTAACTCGAAAATCCTAACTCGAAAATCCTAACTCGAAAATCCAACTCGAAAATCCAACTCGAAATCCTAACTCGGTAAATAGGTAACCTCGCTATTGAGAAGCTTTCTATTTTCAGGTTGCAGTTCTTGAGGGTCTATTATAGGGGGTTGTTCAGTCCGCAGACCGCCATTTTTTTCTTCATAGACCGCCAATTTATTTTATTTTCTGCTCAGAACGAGACCGCCATAAATTTCTTGACCGTAGACAGCCAGAAAATAAAGACTGTGCCCGCAGACCGACGCTCAAAATAGGCTTAAACCGCCAGACCGCCAGAGTATAATAGACCATCGTTCTAGATTCTACAATCTTAAACCCTGGCCAAACTAGGATGAGAGTTGATGAGAGTCGACTCTCAAGAGAGATTTCGTCAACTCTCATCGACTTTCATCAACTCGGGCCAATAAAGAGCGAAAGTATGAACTTTCATCAACTCTCATCTTTATTTGGCCTGGGCTTTATTTGAGACAAACAAACAACACAAGCGGCAGTTTTGATGCTTCTCGCAAATAATCCATTTAAAGGCTGACCAAAGGTATCCCTGGTGCCCGGGGAGAGGGGGGAGGGGGTACTCCATATATGGGCTATATAGGTATGTGCTTAGCGCCTCGGGATAGCGTATGTTTTTTGAGGTTCTCGGTCCTTAAATAGGTTATCACTTTTGTTCCTTTTGGCATTGTGTTCCCGGTGTGATCCTTAGATAGGGTAGCTAAATTCTATCAGCTCGAATAAACGCCCAGCTAAACGAAAAAAAAATTGTCTGTTAAAACGGAACTATCTGTCATTAAGTATTAACAGAGCGATTTTGAAAGATTTGAGCTTTGCCGTGCGCTGTTAGCCGTTACTTGAGTCGTCACGCAATGCTTCTCCTCCCCTTGAATATAGGATGTCAATTTTCATGTTTTGGCCTTAGAAAGGGTATTAATTTTCGTTTTCTTTCTCCTTAGATAGGGTCAGGATTTGAGAACGTTCGAAATTTAGGGGAGTACCCCCCCCCCCCCCCCCCCCCCCTGGTGCTGTTTCGGACATTCACGGTGGGAGGAGTTGAAAAGATTGACTGCTAACACATTCAATGCTCACCCGTCACACATAATGAAACTAAAAATAGTTAGACACTTTCGTCTGTGGTTAATCAAGATGGAACACTTTTTAATGACAGTTCCTTTTTCATAATTAAAGGAGCTATGTCAAGGATGGCGCTTTGCGAAGATTTTCAAATCGTTGCGACTGTACCTGAATTTTCCTTCTTGGTTTATCATTAAACTTTTCCTTTTTTTCTTCCTTATTTAATTATTATTTTATTTTAAGGCTTCTTTAGAACTGAGCCTGATATCGTGACAAATCTCGCCAAAGCTAAAATTTCATATTCTCATTCTCTTTATACTTTGTACTCTACTTCAATAGTTTCATAAAGATGAATTAAGTCTTTTTATTACTCACACTAGTACGCTGATGTCAACTTGCCAAACTTTACCCAATTTTTCTTCCTTGGTTTGCCTTTTTTTCTACCTTATTTAATACAGTTGAATCCCGATAACTCGAACCGCTAATAACTCGAACTTCCCGCTAACTCGAACCTTTTTCGATTTCCCTTGAAGGTTCGAGTTATTGGGATTCAACTGTACAGTTGAATCCCGGTAACTGGAACCTTCAAGGGAAATCGAATAAGGTTCGAGTTATCGGGAGTTCGAGATATCGAGGGTAAAATTAGTAAGAAAATTACCTGGAGGGGAATCGAAAAAGGTTCGAGTTAGCGGAAAGTTCGAGTTATTGAGGGTTCGAGTTATCGGGATTCAACTGTACTTCGAGGATTCTTTCGGACTGAAACATATCGTTACATATCTCATCTTAGCTAGATTTCATGTTTCAATGTCTTTACATTTTGTACTCCACTTCAATAGTTTCATAAAGATATATTACCTTTGAAACCAAGATGTGGACATGGTCGCTAACACCTTTGTTTCCTCTGAATAATAATTTACATAGCTTCCAACCAGCAACAACCTTTTTAACGCGCTAAATCTGTGGACTTTGGTCAACATCCCATATGTAAGAATTTCATCCATAGAGGAGCATAGAGAATAACAGACATAACAGTGGAAAGCAGCGTGTACGTTTTCCGCTTAACGATTTAACGTCGTGCATTTGTCTTGAAGATGAGGACTCTATGAACCACTTTGCAAGAATATTAAGCAAAGTACATTTTCACGCACAGACTGTAAATTTTGCTCATGTTAACAGCGCTAAGAGAAAATTCATCTCACACAACAGAACTACAATAAGTGGACTGTTAATGGAAGTGAAGTAAGTTGGCAAAGCACCTCGCGGCCTTTTCAGCGGCGCTATATTTTTTGTCTTATAAACGATTGCGTTGAACGACAATACAAATTTCTGTAGATATAAATGGTGGAAGCCCCACAAATGTATTTTGGTGTGAGTCATCTGCTATATAAAAAGCCAAATTAGAGTGTTTTATTCATAGAACCATTGAAATAAAAGGACTTATTTAAATGTAAAGCCATTGCCTTCTCAAGTGAAGTAAGTAAACGTTTGATAAATTACACGCTCAATTTTCTTCTTGTATTATATCACCATAGTTATAATCTATTTGAAGGTTACAAACCCCAAATACTGCACAAACGATAGAGCTTTTCATAAGGATTTTAGTATTGTCTTGGCATTGTATTCATAAAATCCAAGCTTTCAAAGGTAACGTAGGTAAACTAAATAATTCAATTGTGAATATTCGACACTACTAACCTTGATTGTTTGTTTTATATTTCTTTGATCTTAGTCGATGCTTTAGTATCTGGCGCCTGTCGTCATTGTAATTGTGGCTGTGTCCCTAGTTTGGCCGAAAAATGTCCTCCCTGTTGTTTCCATTTTACGAAAAAGCTATCTGTCTCTCTTAACCCTGATCTCAAAGTAGAATTATCAAGATGACTCGATTGTCTAGCGTGAGAAGAGCCATTTTAGAGTCGATTCGGTTAACGGATATAAATGGTGATGACAGTAATAGAGCACGTAATTGAATTAAGACGAGACTGGACTTGTGTGATCTGTTGCCATTTGTGACCCGATTTTACACCCAGGACACAATATCGCTTTACTTATTTAGAAACCCCTCACGAAACAAAGTTGATTTTTTCAGTATATTATTAGTGCGCATCCAATCATAACTAAAGATTTGGTGAACGTAAAAGAAAGTATTTATTTTAGGTTCGGACTGAATAATTGTTTATTTGGAGCGTTGAAAGCTGAATTCCAGAAAATTATATTGCAATCAATCATTCTTGAAGAACACTCATCTAAGGCTGGGGGGAGGGGGTTCTCGTTCCTTAAATAGGGTATCATTTTTGCTCCTTTTGGCATTGTGTTCCCGGTGTTATCCTTAGATAGGGTACCTAAACTCTATCAGCTAAAATGAATGCCCATACAACTAAACGTAACAAAAAATGTCTGTTTAAACTATAAACTATCCGTTCAACTAGTAGCAAAGTGATTTTGTAAAGATTTGTGTTTTGCCGTGTGCGGTTAGCCGTTTTTTGGATCGTCACCCAACGCTTCTCCTCTCCTTGAATAGGATGTCATTTTTCGGGTTTGGGCCTTAAAAATGGCATCAATTTTCATTTTCTTTATCCTTAAATAGGGTCAGGGTTTAACAACCTTGGCGGCACACCCCTATCCAAAATTTATGGGAGTGCCCCCCAGGAATCTAAGGAATTACTTACAAAGAGTAAAAATCACAAGATTAGGCCATCCACTACTACTGAAATAGGGGTTAGAAAATAACCATAAACGTAAGACTTACTTTGGTGCGAAACGGCTATTGTGTTGTTTAAAGCCGAATTAGAGTATTATATTTCTAGACCCATAGGAATAAAAGGAATTTAGATGTCAAGTATATCTTTGTCGATTAAATGGCATACAAAGATAAGATGAAATGGTACTATGCAATCGTTTAGTTATGTGATTGTTTGTCTAAATCCACCAAACTGCTTTAAAAAAAAAACGTTTGGTAAAATACAGGATTAACGTTCTTTCTCGTATTATATCACCATAGTTATACAACATGAGAAGGTTAGCTTAGAGATTCCAACTTACCCTCTAAGCCCCCTCCCCGTTATAGGCCCGTCTGCCTTTTAAAAAAAATACAACCTGTTTTATGAATTAACTCTGATTGGTCAAAAAGGCCAAAAAAACCCTATGTTTTGTTGTACCGGTAAACTGCCGCTGTCCGACAAGGCTTTTCTATGCTCGACTACGCGTATTAAAGGACGCGTAATCAACCTTAGTTTAATGTCTTATTTTAGTTTATCTGATGATGAAAACAGGGATAGTTCTCATAAATGATCATCATGAATATTTACTGAAGGTGGTTCACTAGCATGAATTTTGCCGCCCACCGCAATTGCAGGGGAAGAGCTAAGCTTATAGCTAGAGGAAAAACAAAACAAAACGCAGAAACAATTATATGAAAAGGAAGTCATGATAAGCAGTTACGCTTTCACCGGGCTGGAATAATATTTAACTACAGTAATGTAAGTAAGTCTTAAGTTTATGGTTATTTTCTAACCCCCATTTCAGTAGTAGTGGATGGCCTAATCTTTTGATTTTTACTCTTTGTAAGTAAATTCCTTAGATGAGTGTTCTTCAAGAATGATTGATTGCAATATAATTTTCTGGAATTCAGCTTTCAACGCAATCTCCAAATAAACAAATATTCAATCCAAACCTAAAATAAATGCTTTCTTTTACGTTCACCAAATCTTTAGTTATGATTGGATGCGCCGTAATAATATACTAAAAAATCAAATTTGTTTCGTGAGGGTTTTCTAAATACTGTAAGTAAAGCGATATTGAGTCCCGGGTGTAAAATCGGGTCACAAATGGCAACAGATCACACAAGTCCAGTCTCGCCTTAAAGGGGCAGTATCACGAGAGGTCTTCTAAGTTTTTGTGTAAACTATGTTAGACTTATAAAGGTGCACTCACTGGTCAACAAAAAAAACCTTTAAACGACAGAAAAGGCGTAAAATCACACAATAAGAGGTGAACAAACCACAATTACTGGTTTATTTAGTGATTTTCCTCCGATAGCACCGTCAAACTTGAAAACGTCGGCCCGACGTTTTCAATTCCTAGACCACTTCTTTTCTACCCATCAATGACCACGCCAGTTTTAATCAACTTTTAGAACCAATAACGCGTGTTTTTGCAAGTTTGGGCAACTATTAGTGGATTTCCAATTAATACCAACACCTTCACTGGATTTTTATGTAGCACTAAATCTTGGTGAGACTGCCCCTTTAATTCAATTACGTGCTCTATTACTGTCATCGATCACCATTTATATACGTAAACCGAATCGACTTTCAAATGGCTCTTCTCACGCCAGACAATCGAGTCATCTAGAAAATTCTACTTCGAGATCAGGGTTAAGAGAGACAGATAGCTTTGTCGTAACATGGAAACAACAGGGAGGATATTTTTCGGCCAAACTAGTGACACAGCAACAACGTGACAGTGAAGACAGGCGCCAGATACTAAAGCATCGAATAAGATCAAAGAAAAATAAAACAAACAATCAGGGTTAGTAGAATATTCATATTTGAATTATTTAGTTTACCTACGTTACCTTTAAGAAGCTTGGATTTTATGAATACAATGCCAAGACATGCAATACTAAAATCCTCCTGAAAAGCTACAAGATACCTGAAAATTATCGTCTGTGCAGTATTTGGGGCTTGCAAGCTTCAAATAGATTATAACTATGGTGATGCAATACAAGAAAGATCATTAAGTGTGTATTTTACTAAACGTTTACTTCGTATGGTTTCAATTGAAAAAGCTATGGCTTTACATTTAAATAAGTCCTTTTATTTCAATGTTTCTATAAATAAAACAGTCTAATTTGGCTTTAAACAACATAGTAGATGGCTCGCACTAGAAATTTGTATTCTCGTTACGACGCAATCGTTTACATTAATACCAGTAAGACACATCCAAAGATATAGAGCCGCTAGGTGCTTTGTCAGCTTACTTCACTTCCATTAACAGTCCACTTATTGTAGTTCTGGTGCGTGAGATGAATGTTCTCTTACCGCTGTTAACATGAGCAAAATTTACAGTCCTAATTCTGTCGGCTACGTCTCTGTGGGTGAAAATGTGCTTTACTTAATATTCTGTTCTACAATAAAAACTGAGCCAAAGTGGCGCATTAGTCCTAATCTCCAAGACAAATGCACGACGTTAAATCGTTTAGCGGTAAACGTACAAGCCGCATTCCACTGTTATGTCTGTTATTCTCTATGCTCCTCTATGGATGTAGTTCTTACATGTGGGATGTTGACCAAAGTTCACAGATTTAGTGCGTTGAAAAGGTTGTTGCTGGTTGGAAGCTATGTAAATGATTATTCAGTGGAAACAAACGTGTTAGCGACCGTGTCCACATCTTGGTTTCAAAGTTAATATATCTTTATGAAACGATTGAAGTGGAGGACAAAATATAAAGATGAGAAAAGAAACGACATGTTTCAGTCCGAAAGAAGCCTCAAATTAATTATTAAATAAGGTAGAAAAAAGGCAAACCAAGAAGGAAAAATTGGGTAAAGTTTGGCAAGTTGACATCAGCGTACTAGTGTGAGTAATAGACAGAGTAGAGTATAGTACAAAGTATAAAGAGAATAAGAGATATGAAATTTTAGGTTTGGCGCGATATGTCACGATAACAGGCTCAGTTCGAAAGAAGCCTTAAAATAAAATAATAATTTAATAAGGTAGAAAAGAGGTTTAATGATTAACCAAGAAGGAAAAATTGGGTAAAGTGTGTCGCAACGAGCTTGAAAATCTTCATCCCCAAAAATTTCGATAACGCTCTTACAGAATTTGTTCAAACTTCGCCAATATTGAGGCAGCTATATGAAGTACATGCTCCCTTGAGCGATTTCTGAAAAAATCTCCTAGTGCCGAGCAATACGAACGAAAGTGATAAACGTGATGACGTCATTACGTTGCTATGACAACTCCGATGTCAAAATAACACTGGTCATAACAAATTTCCATCTTTAACTAATTCAGCTGTGGTGATCGTTTTTAGATGGCATTGTTAATGACTATGTGGTTAGTTCTCAAACTTGAGCGGTGTTGCCCCTAAAAAATCCAGTCGAGCCACCTTATTAAAGCTAAGAGGTTTGAAAGCAGCATTAAGAAATAATCGAATTTATAAGTAAGCCTACGGAAAGATCTGAAAAACGATACAACTTCGAATTCGTTTATAAATGACTGAGGTATAAACAGATTCTCACGATAAAAACAGACTTCAGCTTAAGGTATACATTACGTTTGTTACCTTATATTTGGAAAAGGCTTGTAAATTCTGCAGGGCAAATTAAAGCTTTCAAACCAGCACCAAATTAAATATCGGAAACGAACACGCCAGTTTCCGTGTGAGCTTACTCCAGCTCCAACTCCATCGACATATACATTATATGAATTATCAGCTAAGATCAATCTCTTCCTTTCCTTCGGTGCAGCTGTTAACAGTCTTTTATCCATCACTTGGTGAACTTGACCGGCTCTGAGCTCACTTTTAGTTCGGCTTAATGTCAACTGAATTAATCAGCCGTAGGAACCTTAGACAGTTCTTCAAATGTCGCTGTTTTTTACTTGTTGTCCGATAAATCATATTCAGGTCGGCAAACATTTCGGATGTTCACGCTAAGAGGCTATCCCTAAATCATTTGGCATAAGTTTCCATGATGTAGATGAGTAAATAAAGCGAGAAATATTCACGAAGATCTATGTTTTCCAGCAGCTTTGTTCGCCTCTTTCATTCAGCTAAAAGTGAACAAGGTGCCACCCGTGCCACAGGTTTGCCGCCTTTACATACAATCGCGTCGTTTAAGTTGAAATGAAATGTCCAGATCATTTTATAACATGAGAAAAAAACCTCTGAAGTAATTCTCTATTTTCCAATTGCCCATAATGCACTCTGTTTGCCCCCCAAATTTTGCATAAACTATTGTTTTGGGAATAGGCAGTCCTCCCAAGAGAATTTAAAAACAATAGTTTATGCAAAATTTGGGGGGCAAACAAAGTGTATTATGGGCAATTGGAAAATAGAGAATGCAGGGTTCTCACAAATTGTTACGACAGGTAACTCAACTCTAAACGAACCGAATATGTTTTTGTGTCACTTTTTGAATAAGAAGGACTCCAAATCAAGGACAAAGGCAAACTCGTCCCCAGGCCTAATCCGTGCGTACGGACGGACGGACGGACGGACGGACATGACGTCATAACCAAATTTTCTCGGCTCGATGGGTTCACCATATAGCTATGGATGCTCCGCCCGCGGGCGCCGAAGGCGCCTTCGGGAGCTCCGCTATGAAACTATTGAAGTAGAGCATAAAGTACAAAGAGAATGAGAATATGAAATTTTAGCTTTGGCGAGATTTGTCACGATATCAGGCTCAGTTCTAAAGAAGCCTTAAAATAAAATAATAATTGAATAAGGAAGAGAAAAAGCAAAAGTTTAATGATAAACCAAGAAGGAAAATTTAGATACAGTCGCAACGATTTGAAAATCTTCGCAAAGCGTCATCCTTGACATAGCTCCTTTAATTATCAAAAAGGAACTGTCATTAAAAAGTGTTCCATCTTAATTAGTAAACCACAGACGAAAGTTTCTAACTACTTTTAGTTTCATTATGTGTGACGTGTGTAAGCATTGAATGTG